>CM047807.1:34664420-35052759 GCA_026214975.1 Gentiana macrophylla | reverse complement strand
ACTACCAAAGATGCAAATTTAATAAGTATACTACTATATATGATATGTAAGCTTTTGAATGAATTAATGATATGATACGTATAAAGGTGTTTGGCAAGCGCTAAGGTGCTTGTTCACCTTATTTCTATGATTTTGTTGTGTACAACACGCTTTATTGATCGCATGCATGCCTTTGAGGGCATTATATGTTATTTTGCAATGTCTAACATCGACTTCAGTAGCCTTGGTATCAAATCACACAACAACTGAGACGCTCTGCGGGGAGAAGGTGGGAGCTCCGGAAGGCTTTGTTTAGGCCTTATGGGACATTGACTTAGTGGTCATTGATCCTTTTACAACGTGTTAGGTAGCGTAACTAGTTGTCTAGGACTATAAGTCCCTGTGAGAACCTTTATGTGAATGAATCGGTGGTTAGAACTTAACTCGTAAATTACATATGTGTATGTCTAAAAGCTAAAACATCAATATCATTGGTGAGGCACGCCTATTCTTCTTAGCATGGGATTTTACACCCTCTACTTGGTCGATGGCAAGACGCACGCGTGTGACTCCCACACGGGGACCTAAGCCCGTGCCCTTGACTTGCTTCCCGTGTTGCGGTGCAGTTGTTCACCGTGCGTAATGTCCTTTGATATTGATGTAACAATCCTTATTTGTGTGAGGAAATACTACGGAGCTAGTAGAGGGTGAGAGAGCTCTACTATTATAACCTATGTGGTAGTGATTGTAGATGATGTCAGGTTATATTTATATGCCATTATTGCTATTTATAGTAACAGTTTCTTCTACCCTTTACTAAGTACGAACGTACTTTCCCCTCTTCTCTTTCTTTTGTTTCCATCCCGAGAAGGTGGTTGACAGGGTGATGATGATTATGGTTATGACGACGGAGCTGAAATTTGAGCTCTAAAGTTACGAAGACTTGGACATTTATTTTATGCAATTTATTATTCAGTTTTGAGAGATAGAATTTAGTATCTTTTTAGTTTCATTTTGGATGTAATAAGTCACAACAACATTTATTTCGGTTTTTTCGCCGCTTTTTTTCTTGACGTAGATTTTGGGACTTGGTGATCCGTTGTTTGTCGTTTGACATTCTTTTCCGAGTTATCTTTTAGTTTTAATTTAATCCGCTTTTACTCTGATTGATTGTTACGAGGCTTATGTATTATTACTTTTGACGATTTAAAAAGTTAATATATGCATGGCGGGCGTTCTTTCCGGATAAGGACTCAGTATCCGGGACGGGGCGTCACAGTTGGTATCAGTGCGAAAGATCCTATCTTACGTCTAAGTTCGTAACTTAAGTTGAATTTTATTAGTCGCTTTAGGGGCTTAGCTGACCCTTTATTCTTGACATATGGCTAAGAAAACTACTAGTAGCACTAGTAAGTTAGTCCACTACGCAATCGATCCTTACGGATGATGCCTCTAAACCAAACTACGTCATCTAGGATTAAGTAAAACCCCTCTAAGTAAAGCTTTGGGACCAAAGTCTTATGCCTACACCTTTAAGTTGAGGTCCTCTTGGTTGAATTCTCTTTACATTCTCTATTGCGACCTCACCACTTTCTCTTACAAGCCTACATTTTGGCTCGACCTATTCTTGTAGAGAACGATGTCCGACTCAACTCTACAAATCCTCCACTCCCTATTTTTACTATCGCTTGGTTTGTGTTTTCCGAAATTCATTGACCTTGCTTTGATCGAAATGGGTTCTACACGAACTCCATATACAATTCTATCCTTTCCAAATGCTTCTCACTCATTTCAACTATTAGTGTTAAAGGTCTTCTGCTTTGGCACATAGTTTTCATCATCATCGTGGTTGGCTTTATCCAACATGAGTGAATGCCTTTTGTTTTGGTGTTTGCCTTTCAAGTAAACCCATTTCCCCTGCTCCAAAAATTCTGAAAACTTTCAGCAAGATAGATCACTGTTTTATCTACAACTTCTCTTCTTACATCAACTCGATAATAATTATGGATTGTTCAGAAAATTTATGTTAATGCCAGACACTCTGGCCAGAAAATCTGCAGCATCACTTTCACTTCTTCTTCTGTTTTGAACATGTCAACCACATTCAAATGACCTGAACTTTTGATATGTTGCAGAAAACACTTTTATCTATAACGTTCCTTTTGGGATTAAGTTCAAATTCTTTTTCCTTTGATCGCAATGTGCAATTCAAATAAGTGTTTACTAATCTGGAAATTCTGACATCTTGTGCTTTCGGCAAAAATAATTGTTTTTGACCGACTTCTTCTCATCCAAAAATTCTTGTATTTTGCTGTCACCTAGGAAACTCTAGAATCTATATCTTTTCTCCTTTGATCATGCGTAAGATCCTTTTGGTTTGGGCTGCACAAGTCGATATTATCAGATCCGGAATAACATATCATTGACAACAGCCTAAAAGGAATCCTCACCTCCTTGACTTAGGGTTTGGGCTAAGAGAGTAATAAGTTATGATTGTGATGTTTTAGAAGTTTCCTCTAAGTTTAATCTTCTTCTAGAGTAAGTCTCTTAGTAGGATGTTTGTAAGGCTAACGTTATGGTTTCTTTTGTTGTCATAAACAAGCACAAAGACGTTACCTTCCAGTATGCCATGTTGATGTTCAAAACCTTTTATGCCTTTTCTAGTAAATTTCTTCCATTCGATTCCTCACTTGAGGTATTTGAGTTCAATAACTTCTAGCCATCTTCTGTCACAAATTATTTTAGAAACATCTCCTTAAGCCTTCCTTTGTGAACAAGTTCACTCCTTCTTACTATTCAAAAACAAAGAAACAAGTCCTCTCTAATGTTGTATTGTTGTACTTTCATTCTTTCTTTCAAATCCAAAATTGATTAAATCTCATAATGACAGAACATTCTTCTTACTTGTGTTCATTCTCAGCTTCCCTCCTAAGGGTAGTATTGATATTGTAAGCTTTTCATCTAAAGTTGCCTACTCTTTCAAGGTATGCATCTCACCATCTTACGAGTCAGGTCTTTAAAGCCTACTATGACATACATTTTCAATTACTTACCGTCAACCTTTTGTCAATCTACGCTAAACCAGTTCAAGTAGAAGGTAGTCTTTGCCAAGATGCCTTCCGAACCTATCTTGCCAACCAACATATGGACTCCACAGTCTTATTTATTTCAATTCAGATTAATGCACCTTGCGCCTTTTCAACTTTAATTCTCTTTCAGGCCATTTAGAGCCATGAACCACTAGACACATCTTTTGGCATTCCCTCTTCTGTCTTTGTGGTTCTATAACAAATTTTAAAACCAGTTGAAATGTCTGTTTTATTTTAACCTTTTCATTACCTCATAAGGAATAACCTTGAGGGCTTATTCATTGGGATTGTACTATTACTCTTGAGTAGTGCAACCTTGAACCCTTGAATTGGGTCTTCAATGATCTTTTAAACCTCTTTTGGAAGTTTGAATTAATTGTGCGAAAATCAAACTTTATCCGACATTTCTTAAGTGTCTTTCATCCTTCACACAAAAACTTGGTTATCGCATACTTTTCTTTTCAATACTTTTGATTTTCCTTTACATTACCTTTAGAAAGTTTCTATCTTATTTCAATCTTGAGATAACCTCTCTTTGACTTGTGCAAACTTGGACACTTTTTGACAAGTTTTTATTTAATTCTAAGACCTTTTTGGTATGCTCCTTTTGGCACCTTAACTTCTTCACGTTAAGATTCTTGCTCTCTTCTTAATTTCTCGTTTGTTTATTCTTTCAGGTGCTCGACCTTGCACTTTTGCCTTGTTCTTCTGTTGTGGAATGACTCATCTATGACATTCATGCGAACTGAGGACCATTCTAGTTTGCCAACAACCTTTTGTTTATCAAATTGTTAACGACTAAGGTCACTTTCCAGACGTTCTCAAGTCCAATATTCTTTTCCCTCTTATATTAGATATTCACAATTACTTTATGTGATGTTTCCCTTAACGTTTCCACCTTCTAAAGGCTTATGTAAGAGCTCATTATCTATCTCTCAAGTGGCCAATCTGATGCTCAACTCTTCACTTCTCAATTTTCTCGGCTTTCCAAGTAAACCCTTATAAAAAAATCTAACCGGTAACGGTTGAGTCTAATCCAATTGGTCTTAAATTCAAACATTCCTTTCTCTTTGTGTTGTTGTACCATGTTTCAGCCTTTGATGTTTACCACATTGGCCCATACTTCATACTTTTTCAAGTATCTTTTATGTACCGCCTTATTGTTTAAGGGATCGACCTCTTGGAGACTCTTCCTGCAACGCTTTTTACAAGAGTGTTGTGATGCCTTTAGCATTACTACAAGGTTTGGATCAGACCGTCAGAGATGAGGTGTGGGAAGTACGTGTTTCTTCCTTCCGGATAAGTTTCAGAAATCCTTCATCTGGGATCCTTGCAGTCCTACAGCAAGCTTGTGCCGCAATGGTGGAACTTGAGATCAAAAGCAGTCAATTGCGCCATGAGTTTCGGATCAGTTGGAAGGTTTAAGCATTCATGATTCAGTCAGCAAGATGAAGAAAATTATGTCGTACCATCGATTACTAGATCCGAGACAGTTGATGAGGTCGTGAAGAAACAAGATGAAGATCAAATTGTTTTTTATTACAAGCGAGTGGCCAGAACCAAACCAGCCAGTGGTTATGAGTTAGATGAAGATGGCAACCTTTGGTAGCAGAATCAGTTCGGGGTTCCAAATATGGAAGATCTGAGAAAGAAAGCGATGGATGAAGCCTACAAGATAGAAATTACAGTTCATCCCGGAGCTACCAAGATATACAGAGAGTTGAAACAGTACTACTCAAGGACTTTCTATGAAGATAGAGACAACAAAGTGTTCTTACAACAATAGCTACTACACCAGTATCTATATGCCACTTTTGAAGTTCTGTATGGAATAAAGTGTAGAACGCCAGTTTTCTAGGACGAAGTGGAACAAAGACTGATTACAAGACCAGAGTTTATACAGTAAGCCGGAGAGGAGATAGAAGTGGACTTTCGTAACCTCGTGATGGCTCAAGACAAGTAGAAAAGCTGGGCAAATGTAAGAAGAGGACCGTTAGATCTGAAGTTGAAGATGAATCGCATCTAAAGTCGTCCAAAACTAGAGGAGTAAGACGGTTTGGGAAGACATGCGAGTTAAGCCCTAGGTATGAAGACCCTTACGTGATCCTAGCTAAATTTGGACATTTATCTTATCCGTTTGGAGTTACCAGAATCACTTTCACGAGTGCAAGACATCCCTAATGTGTCAATGATAAGGAAATGGTTAGCCGATGTTGATGTGAGTCAAGCTTTGACCTTGAAACGGTTAAAGAGACTTCGACTTACTGATGTATGAAAAATATATGATCATATTATAAGACTTTTTATTATTATATTTATGATATTTTAGTATAATTTCATATAAATGCATTAAAAACTTATAAAAATCATAGTTAGTTATAATTAGATGCATAAGTTATAAAAAACGATAAAAATGATGGTTTTTTGTCAGATTTACGTTTGGTGTTTCGTTGATTTTATTGCAGGATCAGATGTTTACCGAGATCCCAAAATATGACATACTTTGAAGTATAAATCATGAGTTTTGTGGGATAAAAGATTATGCAAAAATCTAACAACTTTGAATGTATCAACTGTCCCTTAATGTTTCTACCGTAATCATCTTCAACGGACATTTGATCTAACTTAGAGGCATTTTCAGAGAAAAGTCCTTGATGAAAGTTGTAGGCCTTCAAAAGAGCTTTCCAACGAATATCAAATCATGTCAATCTGAGGTCTACAGCTCGAGATAGGTTTTTATGAACATCGGATATGTTGTATGTCCGCGGCACGCGCCGGAGAGAAGGCCGGATCTTGCGTAAAAATCTCTCGACATTGGGCCCACAAATCTCGACAAGGGAATATATATTATTTGACCGGCACGCTGGTTGGTGTCCGCACGCCCGCCTTGTGTAGTACACTCTATAAATACCCCTCAATTGCAACCATTTTGAAGTGTACCAATGCATATATCTCTCTTCTATATCTATCTATAGTTTCGCTTTGTTGTTTTTAGTTAAATAAAAGTCATAAACGGCACTCTGCGAATAATGTCAGTAGTATAAAGTATCGTTTTAATACTTAGAAGATGTATCAAGGCTCATTGATGTAAAGGAGTTGCTATTTCCGGAGGATACAACTCAAAGCTTCGATTGTAATCTGCAACTTTTCTAATGTATTTATGTTGTTATTAGTATCTATATATTAATTATAATGATATTAGGCTAACTTAATATCTAGCCAAGATATGAAATTGGATTAGTATTATCTTTTAGGAAATGGATGATGACTATACTAAAATTGGATAAAAATCGGTTATAATGAATCTCTTTCTATATTCGTATTGAATTAGCTACTTGATATGAAAGAATTCATAATCTAATTATGAATTGACGCCTCGTAGTTAGGTTATGAACTCGTTAATAGAAAGACCGGAGGGTAAAATTGGCCGAGTGAAAACGTGACAACGGAATCCGATTTCCTAAACCGGGGGTAGATTTGTTTCGGGAGAAACAAACTCTTATTGAAATATGTACTCGAGAGATTATTACGTTTAATTCGTTTGTTTAATTGACATACCTTAAAATTGGCCGAATGACAAAACGGGAGTGACCCATGCTTGAGGATGACCTTGGACAAATGATTGGACATATGACTATTTCAGGATGCTCGTGTGAGGATGAATTGTTTAGTTTAGAGTGCACCGTTTCGTATAATTGATTTAACTTAAAATAATGATCGAGCACATCTAACTTCCACTAGAAAGATATAATAATTCAATAACATATTCTTGGCTAGTCTCTAAGTATAATATCTATCTCCCTCCCCTAGATATTGTTTTGGTACCTATATATACTTATATCTATATATATATATATGTATTGCTATATATATATCTATATATATATTTATATACTTATATATATCTATTTTAGTTTTATGCTTTTATTTATTGTTTGTTTAGAGTTTGGTTGGATAATAAAATTATGACTTAGATTGAGATAATAATAGTTTCTCGGTGTTTAATCACACGGTGAATTACCAAGTTTCCTCGAGGATCGACACGACTCACCATACTATCACTACAATTTGACCCGGTACGCCGTAAGGATTGATAGCATAGAAAAGGTCCGTCGTTTATTTTGGCGCCGTTGCCGGGAACGACGCTAATTCATTGTGTTCGAATGATTTCTACTTATATTAACTCAAAAGTCTCGAGGATAAGTCAACACTCTTCTTACCCCATTTCTATTTTCTTTTCGTTGGTACTTACCTTATAAGTAAGTTACCAATCTTTACTTTTATCAATTTCAACTATTTTCGGTTTTCGTTAGTTGATGACCGTAAAGAGTAAGGCCCCACTTACTCCTTATAAGCCCGACATAGATACTTACGAAAGGCAAATAAGAGCGAAAAAAAAACAAGGTCATACTAGTCGTGAAATCCTGACGGAGAATCATCATCAAATCAAAATACGAAAATGGTCAAACCAAAGGATGAAACACTGAACAAGGGCTAGATCATGCTCAAGGCATGGCCAAAATCTTAATCGGGATCTACCAATACCAAATAACCGTAATAGAAATAATCAAAATCGGAACCAGAACAATCGTAATAATAACCCATCAAATCCGAGACCTATTTGTGATCAGACCTTAAGAATAAACCAGACTAATAATCCAGTTCGTTTACCCAATGAAGGAGCAAATAATTTTGAAATAAATCTCATCTTTTTGGTCTAATTGACACAAGAGCCCAATTTCTAGGAGAGGATGATGAGGATCCACATCACCATCTCTATCTTTTCGAAGAATTGTGCAATACAGCCAAAAGTCAAGGTGCTCATCGTGAATTAACAATGATGTCTATGTTTCCTTTTTCTTTGAAAGAAAGAGCATGAGATTGGTTTATGTCACTCCCACATCATTCATTGACTAGTTGGGAGGAAATTCAAACCGAGTTCTTAAAGCAGTATTTTACTCCGGGTAGAAATTTGGAATTAAAGGTCGAAATTGCCAACTTTAGACAAGGACTCAAGAAACGCTTGGGAATGCGTGGGAGAGATTTAAAAGTTGTTAAGATCTTGTCCCGATCATGGTTATTCCTTAGATATGCAAATCCAACTTTTCCGTCGTAAATTAAGGAAAGATTCACGTGCAGATGTAGATCATGCATGTGGTGGTTCATTAATGATGAGTGAAGCTCAAATAGTTTACGATGCTATAGAAAAGATTTCCAAAAATAACAGAATGTGGGAAACCGGTTCTAGCACCGGGAAAGTAGCATTTGCGGGAGAATGCACATCGAATACGGAAGTTCTAGCACACTTGGAGAATTTGAGTAGGAAGTTTGACAATCTACAGCTAGTAGGATCAGAAACCGTAAACTATCATACCAAATGACTACTCAAGTCATGATAATGTGTCATTAGGGATAGAAGAACCGAAGGATACTCAAGGAAGAGGTGAGTTTTTTACAACGAAGATAGGAATTTGAACAACGCGTATTCAAACTCCTTTAATGCTATTAGAAGAGAGCACCCAACTTTTAGATGGTCCGAAAACCCTAATAAGCCGTGACAACCGCCATATCCAGCCTCAAGATAAGAATCCATATAGTAATCAAGTTCATCAAGGAAATACATCAAATCGTAACCTACAATCGTTACCTAAATCTTATCCACAACATACTACTCAAACTATACCAGTCACCCAAAGTTCAACCCAACTCAAGGAGTTGATAAATGGGATAAATTAATGGAAAATATGATGGGTGTAGTATCTACTCAAGCTCGAGAATATAGAAACTATGATAACTTCTATAGGTTCGGTCTCTAAGGATATGACTATGTTGAAAACGCGTCTATGGGTGGACATGATACGAGAATGAGAACTATAGAAGCATCATTAAGGAATATGGAAGATCATTTGAGCAGAGAAGGAGAACGTAACAACAAAGAGACCTCAGGGAGGATTACCAAGTAATACCGAAAGAAATCCGAGAGAGGTAAATGTCGTGATTACGAGAAGTAGGAAATATTGTGAAGATACTAGAGCGAGAAAACACAGAAACAATGAGGTAGAAAATGATTTAAAAGATAATATCGTAAAGGAAAAGGACGAACTTGAATTTATTGATGAAGAGGAAGAAATTATCGAAGAATTCTTAAAATGTAATAATAATGTTGAACCCAAATTGAAGGTTTAAAATGGGTAAAGTCCCTAGAATTTCAAAGATCCTATGGATAAGGACCGAGAACCCTATTTAAGGAACATGTCGAGAAAATCGTGGAGAAAAACAGAAGATTTAAAAGTAACCGAGAAGGATAAAGTTGATACAGGGGATGTTTTAAAGGAAAAATCTCAAGATAATGAAACTTGGCGATCAAGTAATGCTCAAAGATTCAAGGAAAAGGAAAAGAGAAATGACTTGTAACCAAAGGTTATAGATTTAGAATCTTTGCCTTATCCACCGAAAAGATCAAATTAAAAGATAAAAACTGATAAGAAATATGCTCGTTTCCTTGACACTTTTCGTCATATTCATGTCAATATCCCCATTATAGAAGCTTTAGTCAACATGCCTCGCCATGGAAAGTTTCTTAAAGATATCCTATCTAACAAAAACGATTAGAAGAATATGAGAATATATGCCTTAATGAAGAATGTTCTGCGCAATACTCCAAAGATCGACTACCTCCTAAACTTAAAGATCCTGGTAGTTTCACTATCCCATGTGAAATTGGAGGATTTCTGCTTAAGAAAGTATTGTGTGATCTAGGAGCAAGTATCAATCTCATGTCTTATGAGGATTATAAGAAACTAGGAATAGGAGAGCTTACTTAACACTCTGAAATGACCCTTCGGATGGCGGATAGATCAATTAAACGTCCTAAGGAATAATTGAGGATGTATTGGTTAAAATTGATAAATTTTACTTCCCAAAGGGACTTTGTAATAATGGAAATGGAAGAAGGATATTCAGCGCCAATTATTCTAGGTCGACCATTTCTAGCTACAGAAGGACTTTGATAGATGTTCAAAAAGGTGAACTAATACTTTAGAGTTAATGAGGATAAAGTTTCGTTCAATATCTTCAAATCTATAAACCATCCATACAAAGAACCGTAATCATGTTCTTTTATAGATGAATATTCTACTATGTGGGATGCCAAATTTAAAGATTAAGAAAATAAATTAGAAGAATGTTTGGCATTTTCTATCTATAAAGAAGATGAAAATGATACTGAAATGAAAGAAGTAATCCTTTATTTAGATAAAGGAGGGTTTGTTAAATATCCATGGCATCAAAATTTGAAATTGGAAATGGAAGGACCAGCTTTAAAACCATCGTTAGAAGATCCACCAAGGAATCTGAGTTGAAACCACTTCCTTCGAATTTGAAATATGCTTTTCTTGAAAATAATAATCTGTTACCAATTATTATTTCATCTATCTTAACAAATGAACAAGAGGATCAATTATTAAGAATGTTAAGACAACATAAGAAAGCTTTTGGATGGACAAAGTGGCGTATATCAAAGGTATTAGCCTCGAGATTTGTGTTCACAAGATTATTTTGAATGAAGGAGCTAAACCTTGTATTCAGCCACAACGCCGCCTCAACCCGAATTTGCAAACAATCGTTAAGAAAGAGGTCATTAAGCTATTAGAAATGGGAATAATCTTTCCCATATCGAGATAGTGAATGGGTAAGTCCAACTCAAGTAGTTCCAAAGAAAGGAGGTTTCACGGTAAAAGAAAATGATAAAATGAATGGATTCCGACAAGGGAAATTACAGGATATCGAATGTGTATTGACTTTCGAAATCGAATGATCATACTAAAAGGATCATCATCCACTTCCATTCATCGCATGATGTTGGAAAGATTGAGTGGACATAAGTATTACTGCTTTTAGATGGTTATTCAGTTATTTACATATATTCATTGCAAAGCAGAGATAGAGAAAAACTACTTTCACTTGTCCCTATGGAACTTTTGCTTATAAAAGAATGCCGTTTGGATTATGTAATGCACCGCTACATTTCAAATGATGTATGATGGCAATATTTTCTCGATATGGTCGAGAAATTCTTAGAAATCTTTATGGATGACTTTAGTGTTTATGGAGATTCTTTTGATAAATGCTTATCACACTTAGAACGTGTTTTACACAACACCGTGAAGATACCAACTTGGTTCTAAACTCGGAAAAATATCATTTGATGGTATCTCAAGGAATTGTACTAGGTCATAGAATCTCTCAAGTAGGAATTGAAGTTGATAAAGCTAAAGTCGATTAATTGAAAAATTACCTCCACCAATTAATTTGAAAACGTTAAGAGGATTTCTTGGACATGCAGGATTTTATAGAAGGTTTATTGCAGATTTCTCAAAAATAGCAAAGCCCTTGAGTCATTTGCTAGAAAAAGAAGTACCTTTTAACTTTGATGATAAATGTATGGAAGCCTTTAAGACCCTAAAAGCGAAATTAACTCTCGCACTCAAGACTAGTAGCACCAGTTTGGGATTTGCCATTTGAAATTATGTGTGATGCAAGTGATTTAGTTGTAGGAGCTGCTTTAGGTCAACGGTATAACAAAATTCTCAAAGCTATCTACTATGCTTCTCACACATTAAACGCAATTGACTCGAATTTAATTATGCAACTATCGAGAAAGAATCATATCGTAATATTTGCCTTAGATAAGTTTCGATCATATATTGTTGGTTCTAAGGTAATAATCTACACAGACCATTCAGCTCTGAAGTATCTTTTAAGTAAGAAAGATGCCAAACCGCGTCTTCTTAGGTGGATTCTGTTACTTCAGGAATTCGATATTGAAATTAAGGATAAAAAAGGAAGTGAAAATGTAGTAGCAGATCATCTAAGCAGGATGGATAATGATGAAGGAAAAGGAAAAGAAATTCGAGATTCGTTTCGGATGAGAAACTGCTTAAGATAGATACTCCTCAACCATGCGATTATTAAAAAATAGAATACCATCAAAGGAAGATTCGCCATGGTTTGGGGATATTGTTAATTACATTACCTGTAAGTACATCCCACCTCATTGGACTTGGCAACAGAAAAAGAAGTTCTTTTATGACTTAAAGTTTTATTATTGGGATAAACCGGATCTTTTCCGAAGATGCTCAGATGGAATAATTAGGAAATGTATTCCTGATAGTGAAATTTTAAGTGTATTATCATTTTGTCATGATCGTGAGGCAGGAGGTCATCATGGAGGATGGAAAACTGCTTTCAAAGTTTTACAATGTGGTTTCTATTGGCCTACACTATATAGAGATGCATATAAATATGCAAAATCTTGTGAATCATGTCAAAAATGGGAAATATATCGAAAAAACATGAAATGCCTATGCAACCGATATTAGAATGTGAGCTATTTGATGTATGGGGCATAGATTTCATGGGACCTTTCCCTATATCTTTTGGAAAAAGATTTATTCTAGTAATGGTTGATTATGTTTCTAAATGGGTAGAAGCTGAAGCTCTCCCTACTAATGATACCAGAGTAGTGCTAAGGTTCCTTAAAAAGAATATATTCACACGATATGGCATTCCGAGGGCTATCATTAGTGATAGAGGTTCACATTTTTGTAACCGACCATTTACTAAGATAATTGAGAAATATGGTGTAACTCATAAACTTGAACACCCTATCATCCACAAACTAGTGGATAGGTAGAGGTGTCTAATAGAGAAAATTAAAAGAATCGTGGAGAAGACAAAGGGACTCAAATCGTAAAATCAAGCGAAAAGACTTGATGATGCATTATGGGCATACTGAACGACCTTTAAAACACCGATTGGTTGTTCTCCTTACAAATTAGTATTTGGTAAATCTTGTCATCTCCCTGTTGAATTAGAACACCGAGCTTTATGGGCTATTAAATTTCTAAACTTTGATCCTAAAGCTGTCGGTGATCATAGATTACTTCGCTTAATGTAACTCAAGAATTTCGACTCGATTCTTATGAAAATGCTCGAATCTACAAGGAACGCACGAAAGCTTTTCACGATAAGAGAATCTATAGTCGTGAGTTCCATGTAGATGATCGAGTACTTTTATATAATTCACGTTTGAAGTTGTTTCCAGGAAAGCTTAAATCTAGATGGATAGGTCCATATGACGTAACAAAAATCTATAAGTCTGGAGCTGTTGAACTAACTGATGGAAAAACAACTTTTATAGCCAATGGACACAGGGTGAAATTGTTCGTGGAAACTGAAGGGATACCTCAACCAGAAGAAGTATTATTACTTATCGACCCTCCAACGAATTAAGGAAGCGGAAATTTTAAACTCACCGATTACGGGTACTATCTTTCTAATTCACCTTTTAATATGCATTTTGAAGTAGTTTCGCCTTTTACCGGATGTATTTAAAAGAACTGGATGCCTTTCATAGATAGAATAAGAGTTTTTATTTTACTTTTAAGATTAGGTCTAAATAAGGATGTCGCTTTTAAGATAGAAGCCTTAGTTTCTAAATTAAATAAAGAATTGCTAATCGAAACCAGAGAAAGAGAACTTTGTAATGGAAATTCAAGGAGTGCAATAAAAGAAGAGCAAGGTTTCTAATGAGATGTAGAATCAGGAAAAAAAAGTGAACATGATGGACAATGTGGAAGAAATACAACCATATCCTAGGATGAGTGTTTGAATGTTATTAAGAAGGGAACGATTAGGTGGTTATCCGAAAATCCCGAGGGAATACAAAGAGATAATTCAAACGCATCACTCCTAAGAGAAAGGTTAAGGGACCGTTATGATAACAATCTTGAGGATCTGAGATTGAGGGAGTTAGCTAAAAATCCTAAAAATTTTAGTGTGTGCTTTTAGTCTTTTAATTGTTTTTAAAGTTGTGTTAATTCTAAAAATTAAAAGAAAATATTTTTATAAAAAATTTATAATAAACCTATTTTTGTGATTTTAAATAGGTATATTATATCAAAAATATGTGATTTCAATATTATATTAGTTTTTATGTATTTTATCAAGTTTTATATAGAAAAATAGTATTGAACTTAGATTATATAACATAAATCATTTGATTAACATCAAATGATTTTTATGTAGTATAATTAGAGCTCATTACACAAAAAAAAATGATAAAATTTCCGATTTTTGGGGGCCATGTAGCCGGCACGCTGCGGTACACTACCGGCACGCGCCGGTGTGGACACACTTAGACCTAAAAATGCGCCTTTCTTCATTTCCCCATTCCTCAAAATTTTAGAAGAGCAGCCCGACTCCTCCCATTTTCGCCCAAAAATATATCAAATTTCATCACTTTTTCATCACAAATTCAACAATCCATCATCTTCTCTTCATCTAAAACATCTAAGAAGATCAACATTGAAAAAGTTGAAGCTTGGCAAGCTCAAAGCTCTCTTTTCTCTCATTCAGACCCACCATTAATTCCGCGACCTAGCTTTTCTTTCTAGCATATTAAGGTAATATATATATATATATATATATATATATATATATATATATATATATATTTCAAATATTTCAAATTTTCTGAATTTATTTTGATTTTATAGCCTAAGTAATTGTTGGTTCTTGTTGTTGGTGTTGTTTGTTTGTGTTGTTGAATTGTCATACCACTATCGTAGATGGCCTCATCATCTCAAAGCAATCCTAAGAGGAAAAGACTCAAGTACCAATCGTAGTACCGGTAGTTCAAACTAGGCCTTTAACCAAAAGGGAGAAAAGTTTAACCTTTGAAAAAACGCTAGTCACGTGTGGTTAAGCGGGCACATGATGAGTACTTTAGTAAAAGTAAGGTTTGGTTAGAACGAGGGATTGATTTTTCAAAGATTGGGAAAGAAGTGAAAGAAATTTTCAAGGATAGAGGATGGTTGGATGTAGCTATGGATAGGAAAGATAAGATTAACGTTTCTATGGTATCAGAGTTTTATTCAAGATTATCTACTTATGATGCTGATACGGTTGAGAGATGACCTATATCCTCTAAGAAGTGTTAATGTTACTTTTACCCTCGCTATGATTAATGTATTCTATGGTTTAAATAAAATACCTCAAGAGGAGGATTATCATAATGTATGGGGTTTAGAACATCCTATGGCTCTACAAACCAAAGCTTATGAAGCCCAACAAGCCTTTGACCCCACTCAATTTGAATGGATAGAAAATAGGTTTGCTTATGGGAATTGTATTAGGGACATAAGGGCAATAAAACAGCCTTAGGCCATAATGTATGTCCTTCCACACATGTTTGTGCATTTGGTCGAGAGGAAGTGGTTATTGCTTGGGCCATGGTTAATGATATTCCTATAAATCTGGGAAATTAATCTTTTCTAAGGCATGTGAGTTTGCAAGCACTCGTTATCGAGGGGACGCCTCCGCTTCCTAGTCTCATTTCGCCTTATGTGAGCTTGCGAAAGTCCCTGCCTTACCCTCGGATAGAACTGTGTCTCCCTACATTCCCTCCCATTGGTCTTAAGTGAGAGCCTTACCTACTGGAATAATAGATTACAATAATCCTAATCGTCGGAACAACAACCACCACCACCTCCCTCCTATTCACACTCAAGTACCTGACCACCAGACAGTCCACATCACCACAAAGCAGAGCCAAGTTGAGGCTATGTTTCAGATTTAGTTCAAGCTCAGGCTAGAACCGATGCTAATATAGCTTTAGCCTGTGAGAAGAATAGACATTGGGCCGAGGACATTAGAGTTGGTCCAGAGAGGATATCGAGATGCTATGAGTGAGTTTGATCCTAGATTTGCTGAGATTTCTCTGCTGACACCCTATAGTCACCTGACCCATATACTATGCCGATTGATTCCGCCGATTCCACCACCTGCTATTTATCGTGACTATACGCCGTCATCCATAGGACAGGGTGGTATGTTTACAGTACACACTGAGGGACATCCATGGGCATGGGAGGAGTGACTTCAGTAGCGTATGTGACAAAGCAGTTTGGTTCATTTGGTCTTCGTGGATCAGTTTCTATGTCGACGATGAGGACTGAGACATCATTTCGAACTTCTGTATCGGATCCACAGCAGTTCAGTTATGGTATTCATACGACGCAGTCGCAAGGAGCTGATTATACTTCGATACTATCTACATTTGGATCATCGTCATCTCAGTACGACCCTACTGGTGACATTGATCTTAACTATGATGAGGACGAGTGATTTCTTTTCTTTGTTGTATAACTATCTACTTTTTGGTTTGACATAGTATCTTTTATATTTGTTGTGTACGTTAAACGTTTGATGCACTCTCGGGGTAGTGCACGTTGTTATTTTGTATCTTTTTCGATGTTTTTAGATCTTTCCCCACGCTTTAGAAATATGCAGAATCTATTGTCGTAAAATAAAAGTCGGATCAAGCTAGAAATTGAAATATCTCTGATCGAAAGACTATTTGACCGCACGCGCCGGTTGGTGTCCGGCACGCGCCGGTGTAGTGGGCTGCAGGATCTTCCCAGGATATTTCCATTTCAGTCCAGCTTTGCCTATAAAAGGAAACAGATGCAGCATTCCTAAAATGCTCATTTCCTTCCTTTATCTTTAATTTTCTTGCTATAAAAAGTTTAAAATGTCCGATCGTTCGTCAGTTAATAGTTATTCTCCTCCACATACACCAAATTCTGTCATTCCAAATCCATTTTTTCATCAAATCCCTTACGAGCCTATGTATGCTTCGGTTCACAACCCTTATATAAGTAATTTCAATCACTCACCGGTGTTGATTGAAAGGGGTTTAAATTTCAGAAAGGTTGACAACTGGGCATTTACGAGGATGGATATAGATGGGTGGGACTATTTTTGTCGTATGCCGAGAGGTAGGATTAATGTTACTATGGTAAGAGAATTCTATTCAGTACTTTGAAGCTCATCTACGTATCCGTTAACACAGTCTGTTACAGTGAGAGGAGTTGTTGTTCCTTTCACTTCTACCAACATAAATCAAATTTTCCTTATTCCACCAGTCCACACATCACCAAGTCATTTTGAGTATCAATGGAGATTGGATACATTGACGGTTTTATTACGAAATATTCGGAAGCTTGTCCACTCTTGTTCTACAATTATGATATTGATCAAAATGTCTCTACGACTGCTTTGCTTCCCCATCTTAGAACGTGGAAGCGATACATCAATTCACGTGTTTATCCAACTGTTAATTTCTCGGAAGTTAGTGATGATGAATTGATGCTTCTATATGCGATTACTCTTTGAGTCATTATAGATTGAAGTGCCGATTCGTAAATCACCGTGAGTTTTTTGCGTTCGGGAGAAGACCGAATTATCATCCTTTACCATTTGGATGGTTGATTTCTAGGTTATGTGTTCGTTTGGCAAGGGTTCCGGAAAGAGCGACAGATGAATATTTTCCAGCTCGTATTCCTCGTGTTGGGCTTTTACCAGTCGATATTCCGGGGGGATCGTCAAATGGTGAAAATTAGATAACTGTGTTGGTAGTCAGGAAAGAATAAAAATAATAAAAGTAGTACGGTACGTTAGTATAAGTCACAATAAATTAAAATAACTTAGTTTAATAAATTAGTTTAAATTAGTTTAACTTAATTTATGGTTTTCTAGTTTAACACTCCTAGTAGTTTTAAGTTGTGTTTTAGTTTTGTAATATATTTGCATGTTTTTAATTTATGTTTTTAAATGTTTTTCTTTTATATTATATAAACGCTCGTCTATTTGACACCTAAAATAATCTAACCATGATAGAATTCATTTTATTTTCAAATCCAAATTTTTACTACTCATTAGCCATCGAGACGATGCCAATTCATAAGTGGGGAGTAGAGATTGGTTAGTAAATAAATTGAATTTAATACATCAAATACTTACACACTTAGTTTAATAAGTAATAATATATAATTATTTGATAAAAATGATATATTTGGATAGAATAAATTTTTAATTAAGTAAAGTAATCTTGATATATTATTCTTATATTAATAATGTCTATTTTAGATTTTTAATAAGATTTTAAGTATATATATCTTGATAAATATTATGAAATATGTTTTTATGAAATTAGACAAAAGTTACTTATAATTATAATGAAATTTTAGAATAATTTTCTTTTCAAGACAAAGTATGAAATTGGAATCGGATTAGGGATGATGAGATTTTTGGCATAACTTTGATAAACTAGAGCCAAATAAGCCTACCCGAACATAATTTCCAATTTTTGTCCCCACCTAAGCCTTGTAGAGTGATCAAGACCTCACTCGAAATAGCCATTATTATTAACTAGAAATTACTAACCTAACTTAATAATGGTCTACATTTCTTTGAAAATCCCGCAAGTTTAGTATGTATTTATGGATAGCGGTGACAACATCGAAATTTGATATATGCTGAGATTGAAATGAATGTTATTCGGAAGGCAGTTTGTTATCAAATATGGTTATTCTCTATAAATTTTTTTTTTTTTAATAATAATAAAAATAAAAATATAAGAACAGAGTATTATAGGTATCTTTTCTGTTTTTGATCGACAACCCAAAAATAAAATATCAGATAAAGCTGCCTGATGATAGTAGTCCAGCTAGGGTATTATCACGAAATGTCCTATTGCTGTGAATGAAGGTATATGCTATAAATCGATGAAAAGAAAAGTCGAATCAAAACTATCAAGAATTATCACGAGTTTAAGAAACCGGATTCGTGATTTTCGATCGAAAGAGTAGTACTCCGATCAATCTTGATAAAGCAATGCCTATGTTCTTAAGTTCTTATTATTTATGTTAAAAAAAAAATAAAATAAAAAAAAGAGAAAACCCTATTTTGGAAGTTATTAAAGTTGAAAATTGAAAACAATTAATCGTGAGTGTTACTAATTGAGAAATTTTTGATCGGAAGATGAAGGTGTAAGTACGCATTTACTTGCTTCTATCTCTTTTGATTTCCTTTGTTATCCTTTTCGATTAGCCAACTACCCTGAGCACCCAAACGTTACAAGCCAATTTGCCAACTACTTGACTTAGTCATTGATTCCGATAAATCATACAAAGGAGATTAAAAAGTTGTTCTAAATATTTTATTTATACTTATAAAGTAATTCATGAAAAATTTCATTTAAATAATATTTTATAACTAGTTTATTACGTTATATACATTTTTTATCTTCTTAATATCTTAGATAGATAAAATTAATATAATTATAATGTTGATGACATAGATACGTTACTAAGTTAGGAATTTAATCTAGAAGAATTATATTATCGCTTATTTTGCTCGAGGACGATCAAAAGCTAAGTGGGAGTTGTGATGTATGAAAAATATATGATCATATTATAAGACTTTTTATTATTATATTTATGATATTTTAGTATAATTTCATATAAATGCATTAAAAACTTATAAAAATCATAGTTAGTTATAATTAGATGCATAAGTTATAAAAAACGATAAAAATGATGGTTTTTTGTCAGATTTACGTTTGGTGTTTCGTTGATTTTATTGCAGGATCAGATGTTTACCGAGATCCCAAAATATGACATACTTTGAAGTATAAATCATGAGTTTTTGTGGGATAAAAGATTATGCAAAAATCTAACAACTTTGAACAGATCAACTGTCCTTAATGTTTCTACCGTAACTCATCTTCAACGGACATTTGATCTAACTTAGAGGCATTTTCAGAGAAAAAGTCCTTGATGAAAGTTGTAGGCCTTCAAAAGAGCTTTCCAACGAATATCAAATCATGTCAATCTGAGGTCTACAGCTCGAGATAGGTTTTTATGAACATCGATATGTTGTATGTCCGCACGCATCGAAGAAGGCCGGATCTTGCGAAAAATCTCTCGACATTGGGCCCACAAATCTCGACAAGGAATATATACTATTTGACCGGCACGCGCCGTTGGTGTCCGCACGCGCCTTGTGTGGTACACTCTATAAATACCCTCAATTGCAACCATTTTGAAGTGTACCAATGCATATATCTCTCTTCTATATCTATCTATAGTTTCGCTTTTGTTGTTTTTAGTTAAATAAAAGTCATAAACGGCACTCTGCCGAATAATGCTGTAGTATAAAGTATCGCTTTTAATACTTAGAAGATGTATCAAGGCTCATTGATGTAAAGGAGTTGCTATTTCGGAGGATACAACTCAAGCTTCGATTGTAATCTGCAACTTTTCTAATGTATTTATGTTGTTATTAGTATCTATATATTAATTATAATGATATTAGGCTAACTTAATATCTAGCCAAGATATGAAATTGGATTAGTATTATCTTTTAGGAAATGGATGATGACTATACTAAAATTGGATAAAAATCGGTTATAATGAATCTCTTTCTATATTCGTATTGAATTAGCTACTTGATATGAAAGAATTCATAATCTAATTATGAATTGACGCCTCGTAGTTAGGTTATGAACTCGTTAATAGAAAGACCGGAGGAGGTAAAATTGGCCGAGTGAAAACGTGACAACGGAATCCGATTTCCTAAACCGGGGTAGATTTGTTTCGGGAGAAACAAACTCTTATTGAAATATGTACTTTCGAGAGATTATTACGCTTAATTCGCTTTGTTTAATTGACATACCTTAAAATTGGCCGAATGACAAAACGGGAGTGACCCATGCTTGAGGATGACCTTGGACAAATGATTGGACATATGACTATTTCGGATGCTCGTGTGAGGATGAATTGTTTAGTTTAGAGTGCACCGTTTCAGTATAATTGATTTAACTTAAAATAATGATCGAGCACATCTAACTTCCACTAGAAAGATATAATAATTCAATAACATATTCTTGGCTAGTCTCTAAGTATAATATCTATCTCCTCCCTAGATATTGTTTTGGTACCTATATATACTTATATCTATATATATATATATGTATTGCTATATATATATATATATATATATATATATATATATATATATATATATATATATATATATTTATATACTTATATATATCTATTTTAGTTTTATGCTTTTATTTATTGTTTGTTTAGAGTTTGGTTGGATAATAAAATTGCGACTTAGATTGAGATAATAATAGTTTCTCGGTGTTTAATCACACGGTGAATTACCAAGTTTCCCTGAGGATCGACACCTGACTCACCATACTATCACTACAATTTGACCCGGTACACTGCCGGTAAGGATTGATAGCATAGAAAAGGTCCGTCACTTACGTGGAAGAGGCAAGTACACTTCAGAGCGAAAGGCGAAGAAAGCTAAGAAGGAAGACGTACAGCTAACCTTGGGTCATTGAAGCAGTCACACCGACAGAGTCAACATGAGTTAGAGAAGACGAGGCTTTTTGTGATGTCCCAGAGTTCAAGCACCTTCTACTTATGTTCAGTTTCGAGGATGAAACTTCTCTTAAAGAGGGAGAGATGTAACACCCCGGATTTTTAATAAGGATTAAAGGGTAGTTGGTTTTAGTTAATTTAACCTAATTACTATTTATCCCAATTATTTAATTAAAATGAAAAGAATAATTTAAAAAAAAGAGTTTAGCTATTAAATTAATAGATTTAATTAATAGCTATAAAAGGGAAATAATCCCATAATTCCCCATAAGTCTTTCCACGGTAAATTTTCTAAAAATCAGAGGAATGGGTGACGCAGAAGAACAGCGAGGAGGGAAAACATAATCTTCAACCATTCGGCCAATCCGTTCACTGTTTCAAGACGTTGCAGTAGATAAAAGTGATCACCGCGACGCGACGAATCTTTTGAAAACAACATCTCCTATTCTCGTAAGTTTTCGCTTTAGCCCTAAATCTTGATTCGCTTACGTTCTTGAGAAAAATCTGAGTTTTAATAGAATAGGGTGTTGCCTGATCGTAGTGTACTGTTTAATTATCGTAGGCTGATCGTAGGAGTTGTGGACTCGAAAGATTCAAGCTTTTGCTGTTGGATTCGCTTTCAAATTGCTAAAAGGTAAGAGTGTTTTTAAACGGATTTTGGGTGTTCAATCATATTTAACTACAATTTTATTTATTCATTATTGTTGCTATAGGTTGTTTCTTTATTTCTATTTTATTTATGTTGCCGTGAATCTACTTCGGAAGAAGGAAAATAGGACATGGCTCAAACATGTTGCTGTAGTTGTGTATTGCTGTAGAAAAAGAAAAAAAGAATACATGAACTTGAAGACGGATTGGAAAAGAAAAAAAATAGTTTAATTATTCTTCATTTTATTTATTTTCCTTTCAAAATAAAACTGCGTATTGTTTTCGAAAGAATAAATAAAAATAGAGTAAGATGCAAATGTAATAATTATGTGTCTAAAATTGTTACAATTTAATGATAAATATGTAAGCTTTTTGAATGAATTAATGATATAATTAGTATAAAGGTGTTTGGCAAGCGCTAAGGTGCTTGTTCACCTTATTTCTATGATTTTGTTGTGTACAACACGATATTGACTGGTATGCATGCCTTTGAGGGCATTATATGTTATTTTGCAATGGCTAACATCGACTTCAGGTAGCCTTGGTATCAAATCGCACCACAACTGAAACCCTTTGCGGGGAGAAGGTGGGAGCACCAGAAGGCTTTGTTTAGGCCTTGTGGGACATTGACTTAGTAGTCATTGATCCTTTTACAACGTGTTAGGTAGCGTAACTAGTTGTCTAGGACTATAAGTTCCCAGGGAGCCTTTATGTGAATGAATCAAGTGGTTAATTCTTAATTCGTAAATTACATATGTGTATGTCTAAAAGCTAAAACATCAATATCATTAGTGAGACACGTCTATTCTTCTTAGCATGGGATTTTTACACCCCTCTACTTGGTCTGATGCCAAGGGACGCGTGTGACTCCCACACGGGGACATAAGCCCGTGCCCTTGAGGTGCTTCCCGTGTTGCGGTGAAATTGTTCACCGTCCTTAGTGTCCTATGATATTGATGTAACAAACCTTATTTATGTGAGGATATACTACGGCTAGTATAGGGTGAGAGAGCTCTACTATTACAACCTATGTGGTAGTGATTGTAGATGATGTCATGTTATATTTATATGCCATTATTGCTATTTATCGTCACCGTTTCTTCTACCCTTTACTAAGTACGAAAGTACTTACCCCTCATCTCTTTCTTTTGTTCCCATCCCGAGAAGGTGGTTGATAGGGTGATGATGATTTTGGTAATGACGACGGAGTTGACGTTTGAGCTCTAAAGTTACGAAGACTTGGACATTTATTTTATGCAATTTATTAATCAGTTTAGAGAGATAGAATTTTAGTATCTTTTTAGTTACATTTGGGATGTAATAAGTCACAACAACATTTATTTCATTTTTTATCGACCAGTTTTTTAGACGTAGATTTTGGGACTTGGTGATCCGTTGTTTGTCGTTTGACATTCTTTTGCCAGTTATCTTTTAGTTTAAATTTAATCCACTTTTACTCTGGCTGATTGTTACGAGGCTTATGTATATATTACTTTTGATGATTTAAACAGATAATATATGCATGCCGGGCGTTCTTTCCGGATAATGACTTAGTATCCGGGACAGGGTGTCATAGTTGGTATCAGAGTGAAAGTTCCTATCTTACGTCTAAGTTTGTAGCTTAAGTTGAATTTTATTAGTCGCTTTAGGGGCTTAGCTGACCCTTTATTCTTGACATATGGCTAAGAAAACTACTAGGAGCACTAGTAAGTTAGTCCGCTTAGCAATCAATCCTTACCCGGATGATGCCTCTAAACTAAACTACATCATCTAGGATTAAGTGCAACCCCTCTAAGTAAAGATTTGGGATCGTAGTCTTATCCTACACCTTTAAGTTGAGGTCCTCTTGGTTGAATTCACTTTACATTCCCTATTGCGACCTCTCCACTTTCTCTTACACCTCGATGTCGAAGCCTACACTTTGGCTCGACCTATTCTTGTAGAGAACAATGTCCGACTCAACTCTACAAATCCTCCACTCCCTCTTTTTACTATCGCTTGGCTTGTGTTTTCCAAAATTCTTTGACCTTGCTTTGATCGAAATGGGTTCTACACGAACTCCATATACAATTCTATCCTTTCCAAGTGCTTCTCACTCGTTTCAACTATTAGTGTTAAAGGTCTTCAGCTTTGGCACATAGTTTTCATCATCCTCGTGGTTGGCTTTATCCAACACGAGTGAATGCCTTTTGTTTTGGTGTTTTCCTTTCAAGTAAACCCATTATCCCTGCTCCAAAAATTCTGAAAAATTTCAGCAAGATAGATCACTGTTTTATCTACAACTTCTCTTCTTGCATCAACTCGATAATCATTATGAATTGTTCAGAAAATTTATGTTAATGCCGGACACTCTGTCTAGAAAATCTGCAGCATCACTTTCTTCTTCTGTTTTGAACAGTTTAACCACATTCAAATGACCTGAATTTTTGATATGTTGCAGAAAACACTTTTATCTATAACGTTCCTTTTGGGATTAAGTTAAAATTCCTTTTCGTTTGATCGCAATCTGCAAATCAAATCAGTGTTTACTAATCTGGAAATTCTGACAGCTTGTGCTTTCGGCAAAAATAATTGTTTTTGACCGACTTCTTCTCATCCAAAAATTCTAGTTTTTTTCTGTCACCTAGGAAACTCCAGAATCTATATATTTTCTCCTTTGATCGTGCGCAAGATCCTTTTGGTTTGGGATGCACAAGTCGATAATATCAGATCCGGAATAAAATATCATTGACAGCAGCCTAAAAGGAATCCTCACCTCCTTGACTTAGGGTTTGGGCTAAGGGAGTAATAAGTTATGATTTTGATGTTTTAGAAATTTCCTCGAAGTTTAATCTTCTTCTAGAGTAAGTCTCTTAGTAGGATGTTTGTAAGGCTAACGTTATGGTTTCTTTTGTAGTCATAAACAATCACAAAGACGTTACCTTCCAGTATGCCATGTTGATGTTCAAAACCTTTTATGCCTTTTCTAGTAAATTGCTTCCATTTGATTCCTCACTTGAGGTATTTGAGTTCAATAACTTCTCGCCATCTTCTGTCACGAATTATTTTAGAAACATATCTCCTTATGCCTTCCTTTGTGAACAAGTTCACTCCTTCTTACTATTCAAAAACAAAGAAAAAAGTCCTCTCTAATGTTGCATTGTTGTACTTTCATTCTTTCTTTCAAATCCAAAATTGATTAAATCTCATAATGACAGAACATTCTTCTTACTTATGTTCATTCTCAGCTTCCCTCCTACGGGTAGTGTTGATATTGTAAGATTTTCATCTAATGTTGCCTACTCTTTCAAGGTATGCATCTCACCATCTTGCCAGTCAGGTCTTTAAAGCCTACTATGACATACATTTTCAATTACTTACCCTCAACCTTTTGGAAATCTACGCTAAACCAGTTCAAGCAGAAGGTAGTCTTTGCCAAGATGCCTTCCGAACCTATCTTGCCAACCAACATATGGACTCCACAGTCTTATTATTTTCAATTCAAATTAATGCACCATGAACCTTTTCAACTTTAAAAATCTCTATCAGGCCATTTAGAGCCATGAACCACCGGACACATCTTTTGGCGTTCCCTCTTGTCTTTGTGGTTCTATAACAATTTTTAAAACCAGTTGAAATGTCTGTTCTATTTTAACCTTTTCATTACCTCATAAGGAATAACATTGAGGTCTTATTCATTGGCATTGTACTATTCCTATTGAGTAGTGCAACCTTGAACCCTTGAATTGGGTCTTCAATGATCTTTTAAGCCTCTTTTGGAAGTTTGAATTAATTGTGCGAAATCAAACTTTATCCGACATTTCTTAAGTGTCATTCACCCTTCACACAAAAACTTGGTTATCGCATACTCTTCTTTTCAATACTTTTGATTTTCCTTTACATTACATTGAGAAAGTTTCTATCTTATTTCAATCTTGAGATATCCTCTCTTTGACTTGTGCAAACTTGGACATTTTTGACAATTTTTTATTTCATTCTAAGACCTTTTGGTATGCTCCTTTTGGCACCTTAACGTCTCCACGTTAAGATTCTTGCTCTCTTCTTGATTTCTCGTTTGTTTATTCTTTCAGGTGCTCGACCATGCACTTTTTCTTTGTTCTTCTGTTGTGGAATGACTTATCTACGGCATTTATGTGAACTGAGGACCTTCCTAGTTTACCAACAACCATTTGTGTATCAAATCGTTAACGACTAAGGTCACTTTCCAGACGTTCTCAAGTCCAATATTCTTTTCCTTCTTATATTAGATGTTCACAAGTCCTTTATGTGATGTTTCCCTTAACGTTACCACCTTCTAAAGGCTAATGTAAGAGCTCATTATCTCCCTTTCAAGTGGCCCGAGTTTCTTTGCCGACCACCGTATCTTGTAGAATCCCACTCTCTCAAAAGAATTTCATCTGCAAGATGTTCATTTGTATTCTTCCTGTTAGCGACTATCCTTTTACATTATGTTACAACGCCAACCCGTCGATTTGAACCAACTTCAAGCTTCCCCAAATTTAATCACCTCTCTTTGTTTGTAGCCCAAGAAACCTCTCTTGTTTCGAGTGCATTATGCCATTTTCTTTAGTTTACCAAGTTGACATACCACTCTGGTGCTCAACTCTTCAATTCTCAATTTTCTCGGCTTTCCAAGTAAACCCTTATAAAAAAAATCTAACCGGTAACGGTTGAGTCTAATCCAATTGGTCTTAAATTCAAACATTCTTTTCTCTTTGTGTTGTTGTACCATGTTTCACCTTTGATGTTTCCTACATTGGCCCATCCTCCGTACTTTTTCAAGATATTTTATAGCTTCCTCTTTTGTCAGCATGAGTATCTTTTATGTACCATCTTACTGTTTAAGGGATCGCCCTCTCGGAGACTCTTCCTGCAACACTTTTTACAAGAGTGTTATGCTGCCTTTAGCATTACTACAAGGGTTGGATCAGACCGTCAGAGATGAGGTATAGCAAATGCGTGTTTCTTCCTTCCTGAAAAGTTTCAGAAATCCTTCATCCGGGATCCTTGCGGTCCCACAAAGAAGCTTGTGCCGCAATTATGGTGCTCGGTAAAAGCACTGATCGAGAGACTCGATCTTAGCACAGCGGAAACTTATGCGATTTACGATATGAGACATAACTAATTAATCCTACGAGAAGGTTAGTAGAGTTACCCAAACCGGAGAGAGATGATAAAATCGACCAAGGGAGAAGCCGTAGTCTTCCGGATTGTATCTCCTAGCGACGACCGGTGGACGTCGATCCTCACCGTAGAACCTCCTCGAAAATGCACAAGAAAAACCCTAGGTTTTTCTTCTATTAATGACTAGAACGAGAAACTAATTTTCTATTCTTTTAATGTATGAGTGGCGCCAATATGATTGTGTGTATTGTGCTAGGAGGAACTCTCTTTATATTGGAAAATAACTAGTCAAGAGAGTTATTATTTTCACACCACAAAAACATATTCCCATAAGGAAAAGATATTTTTGCTACAAAATAAGAGATAATTCCCAAAAAATCATTCTCTCAATTTTCTATTAATTATCCAACAAATAGATAATTAATTAATTACTCATGTGACATAATCTAAGAAAAATTATTTTCCCAAATTATCTTTATGTGTGGCTCCACCTTTTTGTCATTTTAATAGAAAATATCTTTTCTATTTTACATATTATTTACCAAATAAATAATATTTGCATATTCATTAAATAGACCACCTATTTAATTTATTCTCGAGGTTCCATAAAACGAGAAAACACTAGCGTGTTAGGAGCCAAACCGGGGACCATGGACTTATAACCAGTAGCTACAATAAATTAAATAAAATATTCATCGAACAGAATATTTCTACTTAATTCATTAATTCTGGAATTACGCCACCATAAATCCGAAATTGAACTCTATCGATTATAGATATAACTTATTCTCAAAACGTCGAGTCGAGTTGATAAGTGTCCATTGATATAATAAATTCATATGAACTAACCCTCCATATACTATCCGTACTGAAGTAGGATTATTTCCGTAAACCTTCTTCACTACATCTTATCCTTATTTACCATTAACCCACTAGTGATCAATTAGTTCATAACCAATACGAACTCCCGAGATTGATCAGTTTCTAGGATCAACAAATAAGGGGATTGTCTTTCTACTTCCCGCAGGAAGGAATGGATTCCATATCTGTGAGACACACACTTCTCACTCATTCCAGAATAGTGCCAACGTGAAAGTGATTCGGACCGCGCCTCTTAGCGATCCTTAACGAACACATAAAACCCTATCCTGAAACAAGTAGGAGTCTGTAATCACTTCAGGATTAAGGTTAATCCATATATGATCATCTTGTGATTTAATAAGAGTTTTCAATCACGGAATTATATGAGAAACTCATATTAAATCGGTCCAGTCCTATATGACTCTCATCATATACAAATGCCCCACTTATACAACCAATGTCGACGGTCCGGATAAGACGGTCACACCATAAAGTGTTCTGGGCGCATTATTGGTGGTTTAATCAATAGACCCCATACTTTGATTAAGTTCACCACGGACTAACATTTCAAGCGTATCATCACAAACTCAATCCTCATGTGTGACACACACTAAGTTATGTGGCTACATATGATACGACTTGGGGTTTTCAGTAGTGTATTACTTACAAGCATGAAGCAAGTAATAAGATGAGAATAAATTTGTCTTTTATTAATTCTAAAAACAATTACATAAATTGTCTTTCAGACGCTACTTCCAACAATCTCCCACTTACCCGTAAGGACAAGCAACAATTGTCTTTCGGGCACACCATATCTAACAATCTCCCCCTTGCCCGTAAAGACAAGCAATGATTGTTTTTTTATAGCACCACACCCTTATTCTTTCTATCCACAACATTCTCCCACTTGCTCTAAAGCAGATGAGACATATCTCCCAATCTCATACCCGTCAAGCGCTTATCAGTGACATTAGATGTCACGCAACTTGGAAAATTGATCAGCTAGGTTGTCGGCTCGAGGCGATCTTTATGACCGAAACGTCGCCTCTTTGTACGGTCTGTCTGAGCAGCTGTACTTTCGCTCAATATACTTTTGACCTATTGTGATTGTGAAGATCATTACCATGAGCTACCTCTGAACTGTTTACACAGTAAAATGATATCGGCTCATCGAGACCTGAAATTACTTCCTGATCCAACAAAGAACTTCTCAAGCCACACTGCCTTTTTAGCTGCTTTGAAAGCTGCTATGTATTCGACTAACAGAGTCAAATTGGAAGTGTTGGATTGCTCCAGACTGTAGCTCCATCACAATGAGTAAACGCTGAGTCTGAGATCGATTCACGATCATCCTTAATCCGACAAAAAATCAGAATCAGTGTAGTCAACGACACTCAGGTTCACACCCGAATACACTAGCATATGAATTCCTCGTTCTCTAAAGATACTTGAGGATGCACTAAACTGCTACTCAACGCCCGAAACCAAGATTTGACTGTTACTGACTTTTAATAACCTGACTTTCTCTATCCAAAAGAGAATCTATCCTATTTTCTCTATATCCGAAGATCGAGAGAATTATTCCGTGAGGGGTTGGGTAGGAAGCCTCTCGGTGAATCTAGCATTCGAAAATGCATCAACATATTAAACCAATAAGATGGATGTGATATTGCCAAAAACTTGTTCTCATGAATTCGACCAAATCAAATTCTAAGAATATAGTCCACTTCTTTGAATCAGAGAAGCTTTGGCTCGTCAATTCATGACTTCAGATAACACACCCATGTTGTTATCAATTGTTCCAGTGTTATCATTTATAAACACTAATGCCTACTACTTTACCAACATTGATTCTCTGGTCTACAAACGACTCATCAATAATCTGGTCAAGCCCACACATTTCAAACATGTGACTTTAAATGACCTAGAGGTTTACTTTAATCCATCAATGGATGTAAGCATAGGCAAATAATCATCATTGGGTTTTAAGCTGAAACCCTTCTGTTCCGAATGAATCTAAGCTCCGTTGTTGGGCAAGAAAGTTTCAGGGCATCACCCTTGGTAATCTTTTTGCTTTCCATGGAGTCAAGCAAGGCTGAATGGTGAGAGAGTTTAGGGCATCACCCCTATTGAATTATCTTTCTCATGGAATTACCCCAAGACCACTTGGCTTTGCTGAGAAAGTTAAACTTTCCCATTCATTCGACTTTTTTCTATGTAGATCCAATTACTCCCACTGGGCCTGAGACATTCAGTGTGAACAAAATTGGAGTACCAAAACTCCATTTACAGGTTTATGGTTTTAAACCAACCTCCTTTTATCATAATCCTATACAAATCCTTCCGAAGACCATAGGTTATCAATCACCGCCACAGATCAGAAAGTCTGCATAATCACAAATGAGTCAATGTATAAACCATACTCCCACTGCATTTGGGTGGATTGATATTCTAATCTAGTTCAGTAGTATTAATCAGTGTATTCCCCAACAAAAAATGTTGGAAGTGGTCTGATTAAATCAGATAGTAACTCCTTGAGTAACTTTACTTCAAGGTCCAAGGTTGTTAGTTAAACATCCTTTCAGAACGGCTGTGACAGTACAACCGTCACTTTCCGATCTTAAGAGTCTTATATCCAACCTTCACTCATTGTATTAAGATATTTTACGATTAGTCACTATCTGAACGTGTATGCAAAATCTCCAGTCCTACCATCAAGCACCAAGTGCTCAATGCCTCTATTTACGGAAGTGGAGTAAATGTTATTCACTCTTTATCCACAAATTCATAAGCATCTTCTAGGTAGACTTCTCGGTATTACATAATAATGTAAACCGTTATTTTGCAATAAATATCTTAATTGAGTTAAGCAGTGTAATGTAGCATGTCAATAACTATACAAGACAATACATGGTTTATCCTTTCAGTGAAATCGGTTCACCCGGAGGTAGGCCAAGCATCAGTGCCAAAACTTTGCTATAGCCTATATCTAAGCATGGAATACTCGTTTCTCTGGTAATATCAGAGATTCCTCCAGATATTTAGATAAACTAATCGGCATTTCGAGTAGTCATTAGACAAAATATCTATTACTCAAAAGCTCCCACTAGCTTGTATCCTTCATAAGACCCCGAATGTCAATATGAACAAGCTATGATACTTCATTAGCTCTATTAACCTTTTCCTAATTGAAAGGTAACTTAGTCTTTTTTACTTTGAGATAGTGTTCTTAGACTGGAAGATAGGAGTCACCCTTAGCCAGTCTTAAGATCTTATCGTTAGGATATATGCACCAATTAATAGATGTTGAAGAATCGTTTATCTAAATACGGAAACCATTTGCCTTAATAGTTTATGATGTGTTACATATACATTTTCAACATTACTTAGTGGTTCTGACTTTATCAGAAAAAAGTCCGAGTCTCAGAATCGTATTCAAATGTCATGTTCACTTTCTTTAAGGCAACTATATTATCGATGTGAAAGTGAATCTATTTGTTCCAACGAATCTGAAAATAGAAATTATATTTCTTTGATATTCAAGGATTAAAATCAGAAATTTATTTCCTTATATCAATCCCACTATCTTAGTTGAAATAATCGCCCGTTGTCTACTTCTTCATCCTGAATGCCCAAATTACCTTGTTCTTACAAAAGAACTTTAGCTTCGAGTCGAATTACTCGGTTAAGAAAGTCTCTCAGGATTCATAGATTAGTGATCCGAAATCACTTTCCTTATCCTATATTTCTCTTATTAATATTTCGGTTTAGCCTTTAACTTATTTAGTTTAGATGTCTTGCACTTGTAGACATTTACCTTCCCGTACTTGGCTTTCTTCAAGGAAATGGCCGTGAACTAGCAGTTTATTTGAGTAGACACTACTCGTAAACTGTGGGATGTCTAGTGAAATTGATACCAAATCATTCTCGTCATCTTTGAACTAATTCTGTTTTGTCTCTCGTTCAACACAAGTGACAGCAGTGACATCAATGTCATTTAAGTTTGTAGGCTCAAGAGGAACATCCTCTTCCGAAGAATTAATTTGCATTCTCGATTATTGAGTTCAACGTTCTTGTTACTTTTCCACTTTTTCGAAGTCATCATTAGTCAATTTATTGTGTTTGGCAGTTTAGATACCTTGAGATAATATGTAGTTGCAGAAAATAAATCATGACAGAAATATAAATCAAATCATACACCACAACTAGTAATATTTTAGGAATAATAAACGTGATGTTATGCAGTTTATCCTACCATTCCAAGGATTTAATCTCACACCTCAGTGCCGCCGAAGGGTAGGTCAAAGAGGTGACGATTAAATTGAGACAATCTCTTTCAACAATTAACTGAGAATCATACATCCCGATTTAATTGTTGATTACCTTCCTTTTTCAGCCAAGATATTTCAAAAATACCCTTTTGAGAGTGTGACCTCATCTTGTTTGATTTTTAAGTAGACCCGAGTATGCCGCCGTAGGGTAGGTCGGTGACCGACGAGTACTCAAAATCCTATCCTTTCGAAACCAAGCCTTGAATTTTGATAGCGGTGAAGGCCATCTGAAAAGGGCCGAAATCAAAACTGCACGAGGTGTCACCATTCTCTCACGGTGCTTGTGTTAACAGTAGAGCCCGAGGGATTGGATGTCACCTTCCCCGCTCCCACTCGTTATTTTGAAAATTAGGTAGTCTTTTTAGGATTTTCAGAATTTATTTACAATCCGAAAAACAATAAATCATGAATATTTTAAATTAATCCTCCCACTAGTTCATCGGCCCAAATCTTGTCTAACTAGTGTCACTTATTCACGACTTTCCAATTTCACGGATTTATAAAATCTTTGTGTAGACACTACACAATTTAAAAATCACCGTGAATTTTATAATCCTAATTGTTGAAATATTAGCAATTCTAGCACTCTTTGTGTAACACTTGTGCACATTATTTATTCTTTGTACACATGACATATTAATTATATTATATAAATAATTAATATGTCACTTGTCATAACTTTTCTACTTTATTGGGTTCTAAGTTCTAGCCGCCCATATAGATACTCAAGTTGGCCGCCATAATTGCTATCCGTAGCATAGCTAGTTTACTTTATTAAAGTTGTATCTATTTATACTCTTGTTCAATCAATGAATAAACTAAGTTGAAGTTTACTCAAGTATAATTTACTTTCTCAAACTCTCTTCACTAATATATTAGGACTTATGAATTTTCCACCAAATCGAAAAACAATAAATCACAAATTTAAAGCTCTCACTAGTTTATCGGTTCCAAATACCGTCTAACTAGTGACACTATATTCATGTTCTTCCAATTTATCGATTATTTAGCAATTCTCTCGTCTAGTCACTACACGATCAAAATTCACTAAAAGAATTTTATAGTCCTAATATTGTCATGATAAAATTTTAGGATCGTAGAATTTTATCTCAATAATTTGAAAACAATAAATCTTGAAAAGCAATCACCAACTTATTGGTATTAAACCCTGGCTGAGCTTTAACCGAGTTTACGAAATGGTGTCGGGATTGGCTAAGCCGACCCGTCCTCTTCGTTGGTTCATATACGACTCTAACATCGCACGTGTGCGGGTGCTGGGTTGAAAATCGGGCTAAGGTTGCCCCATTGAGCCTCAGCTCGCCGGATAGCTTGACCTTGCCGGACCCCCGTGGCTAACCCCGTACTTGGACGGACAAGTCGAGTCGAGCCGAAGCCCTGTTGACCGCCCAAACTAATTTTCGAACCTTTTTTTTCAGTTGGTGTACAACTTTTCCGGATTTTCCAATTTTTCAATTATTAAAATTCTTTTATGTAGTCACTATATAATCAAAATCCACGAATGATTTTTAGATCCCAAAATTAAATTTGCCGAGTAAAATTTATTTTATCATGTGAATTTTATGTCCCGATAAAATTCCGTTCGTTTTAATTAATTTAATTAATTATCTACATGTATGCATATGCTAGGAGTGAAATTCATGAATATGATGCATGTATAATGGCATGGTTATTTCACATAAATTATCAAACATGAAAGTACATGCGTAAAAAGTAACTACTGAGATGGGACCGGTTGCACTTCTATATCTAACCTATTTGAACTAGGAAAAAGGAGAAAAAATAAATCCTTGATACCATGTTGATCTTGGATATTGAAATTTTTTTCATTCCTTTTTCTTCTGTCTTCAGCCGTAGTGCAGCGTGTCCCCCCCTCCCCCTTTTTTTCGTTCTTTCTTACAGTGCCTGTAAGCCCTTTTGCAGCGTCCTTTGCTTTTTCATTGGAGATATTTGGCCGACAGATCCGACGAAAAAATACTACTACTATGAAATTTAAATTGTCAAAAATTAAAATGCATATATCCTATACTCAGATACTACTAATTATACGAGCTTACAATATATCTAACGAGAAACAAGTATCAACCTCAACCCATCTCACAACAACCACAACATTCAATCATTCAATAAAATAAAAGATGCAACCTTATATGCAATTCCACTCCTATATTAATTATGCTCTCGATATCGTAAAATTTAACCTGTCTCTGATACCACATGCTAGAAGTAATAGCACCGATCGAGACACTCGATCGTAGCACAGTGGAAACTTATGTGATTTACGATATGAGACATAACTAATTAATCCTACGAGAAGGTTAGTAGATTTACTCAAACCGGAGAGAGATGATAAAATCGACCAAGGGAGAAGCCATAGTCTTCCGGATTGTATCTCCTAGCGACGACTGGTGGACGTCGATCCTCGCCGTAGAACCTCCTCGAATATGCACAAGAAAAACCCTAGGTTTTTCTTCTATTAATGACTAGAACGAGAAACTAATTTGTCTATTCTTTTAATGTATGTGTGGCGCCAATATGATTGTGTGTATTGTGCTAGGAGGAACTCTCTCTTTATATAGGAAAATAACTAGTCAAGAGAGTTATCATTTTCACACCACAAAATCCTATTCCCATAAGGAAAAGATATTTTTGTTACAAAATAAGAGATAATTCCCAAAAAAATCAACCTCTCAATTTTCCATTAATTATCCAACAAATAGATAATTAATTAATTACACGTGTGACATAATCTAAGAAAATTTCTTTTCCCAAATTATCTTTATGTGTGGCGCCACCTTTTTGTCATTTTTAATAGAAAATGTCTTTTCTGTTTTACATATTATTTACCAAATAAATAATATTTACATATTCATTAAATAGACCAACTATTTAATTTATTCTCGAGGTTCCATAAAACGAGAAAACACTCGCGTTTTAGGATCCAAACCGGGGATCATGGACCTATAACCAGTAGCTACAATAAATTAAATAAAATATTCATCGAACATAATATTTCTACTTAATTCATTATTTCCGGAATTACGCCACCATAAATCCGAAACTGAACTTTATCGATTATAGATATAACATATTCTCAAAACGTTGAGTCGAGTTGATAAGTGTCCATTGATATAATCATTTCATATGAACTAACCCTCCATAGACTATCCGTACTGAAGTAGGATTATTTCCGTAAACCTTATTCACTACATCTTATCCTTATTTACCATTAACCCACTAGTGATCAATTAGTTCATAACCAATACGAAATCCCGGGATTGATCAGTTTCTATGATCAACAAATACGGGGATTGTCTTTCTACTTCCCCCAGGAAGGAATGGATTCCATATCTGTGAGACACACACTTCTCACTCATTCCAAGAATAGTGCCAACGTGAAAGTGATTCAGACCACGCCTCTTAGAGATCCTTAACGAACACATCAAACCCTATCCTGAAACAAGTAGGAGTCTTTAATCACTTCAGGATTAAGGTTAATCCATATATGATCATCTTGTGATTTAATAAGATTTCTCAATCACAGAATTATATGAGAAACTCAGATTAAATCGGTCCAGTCCTATATGACTCTCATCATATATAAATGCCCCACTTAGACAACCAAAGTCGACGGTCCGGATAAGACGGTCACACCATAAAGTGTTCTGGGTGCATTATTGGTGGTTTAATCAATAGACCCCATACTTTGATTAACTTCACCATGGACTAACATTTCAAGCGTATTACCATAAACTCAATCCTCATGTGTGACACATACTCTGTTATATGGCTACATATGATACGATTTAGGGTTTTCAGTAGTGTATTACCTACAAGCACGAAGCAAGTAATAAGATGAGAATAAATCTGTCATTTATTAATTCTAAAAAGAATTACATAAATTGTCTTTCGGGTGCTACTTCCAACAGATGGTACTTGAGACAAAAGGAGTCAATTGCGCCACGAGTTTTGGATCAGTTGGAAGGTTTAAGCATTCACGATTCAATCAGCAAGATGAAGAAAATTATGTCATACCATCGATTGCTAGATCCGAGATAGTTGATGAGGTCGTGAAGAAACAAGATGAAGATCAAGTTGTTTTCGATTACAAGCGAGTGGCCAGAACCAAACCAGCCAGTGGTCACGAGTTAGATGAAGATGGCAACCTTTGGCTGCAGAATCAGTTCGGGGTTCCGAATGTGGAAGATCTGAGAAAGAAAGCGATGAATGAAGCCTATAAGATAGAAATTGCAGTTCATCCCGGAGTGACCAAGATATACAGAGAGTTGAAAATAGTACTACTCATGGCCTTTCTATGAAGATAGAGACAGCAGAGTGTGCTTACAACAATAGCTACTACACCAATATCTATATGCCATTTTTGAAGTTCTGTATGGAATAAAGCGTAGAACGTCAGTTTTCTGGGACGAAATGGAACAAAGACAGATTACAAGACCAGAGTTTATACAGTGAGCCGGAGAGGAGATTGCTGTAGTTGTGTATTGCTGTAGAAAAATAAAATAGAAAAAAAGAATACAGGAACTTGAAGACGGATTGGGAAAGAAAAAAAATAGTTTAATTATTCTTCATTTTATTTCTTTTCCTTTCCAAAAAAAAAACTGCGTATTGTTTTCGAAAGAATAAATAAAAATAGAATAAGAAGCAAATGTAATAATTATGTGTCTAAAATTGTTACAATTTAAGGATATAATATGTAAGCTTTTTGAATGAATTAATGATATAATAGGTATAAAGGTGTTTGGCAAGCGCTAAGGTGCTTGTTCACCTTATTTCTATGATTTTGTTGTGTACAACACGATATTGACTGGTATGCATGCCTTTGAGGGCATTATATGTTATTTTGCAATGTTTAACATCGACTTCTGGTAGCCTTGGTATCAAATCGCACCACAACTGAGACCCTCTGCGGGGAGAAGGTGGGAGCACCTGAAAGCTTTGTTTAGGCCTTGTGGGACATTGACTTAGTAGTCATCGATCCTTTTACAACGTGTTAGGTAGCGTAACAAGTTGTATAGTGATGTATTATTTTTATATGATTAAAAATATGTTATTTTATTATGTTTTATTAACGAATTCTATATAAAATATATGAAATTATGGTATAAAATGTTAGTCTTTATAGTTTAGAATAGTTAGTAGTAAAAATAGTAAAAAGTTGTAATTTTGTACCGATTTTAGTAAATCGGAGTGTCGTGTCAGATTTACGTGGGTATTTGTGGTATTTTATTGCAGATTTATAACCCGAGACCCCGAGAATTGACATATTGAAGTATAATCATATCTCTGGAATGATTTAGAGAGTGTCACGAGCTTAAATGGTCAATTAAATAGCTTAAGTGGTCAAGTGGCCACTCAATCTGGTTAAGTGGTAATCGAGAAACAAAAAAGGAAGTGAGAATGTAGTAGCAGATCATCTAAGTAGAATGGAAAATGATGAAGAGATAGGGAATGAAATTAAAGATTCATTTCCTGATGAACAACTATTTAGAATAGATACTCCTTCAACCATGCAGTTATTAAAAAATAGAATTCCTTCTAAGGAAAGTTCACCTTGGTTTGGAGATATCATTAATTACTTAACTCAGCGATTATATTCCGTCTCATTGGACTTGGCAAATGTAAAAAGAAATTCTTTTATGACTTAAAATTTTATTACTTGGGAGGAACCGCACCTTTTCCGTAAATGTTCGGATGGGATAATCGAAAATGTGTGCCTGATAATGAAATTTTAAGTATTTTATCGTTTTGTCATGATCGTGAGGCAGGAGGTCATCATGGAGGTTGGAAAACTGCTTTTAAAGTTTTACAATGTGAATTTTATTGGCCTACGCTATATAGAGATGCTTATTAAGTATGTTAAATCTTGTGAATCTTGTCAAAAATGGGGAAATGTATCTAAAAAACATGAAATGCCTATGCAACCTATTTTAGAATGTGAGTTATTTGATGTTTGGGGTATAGATTTCATGGGACCTTTTCCTATATCTTTTGAAAAAAGATTTATTCTTGTAATGGTAGATTATGTTTCAAAATGGGTAGAAGCTGAAGCTCTTCCCACTAATGATACCAAGGTTGTCATACGATTTCTTAAAAAGAATATATTTACCAGATATGGCATTCCGAGGGCAATCATTAGTGATAGAAATTCACATTTTTGCAATCGACCATTTACTAAGTTAATTGAGAAATATGGTGTAACGCATAAACTAGAAACGCCCTATCATCCGCAAACTAGTAAGTCGTCGTAAGAGTATCGAATAGAGAGATTAAAAGAATCGTGGAAAAAGCAGTTGATTCAAATCGTAGAAATCGGGCGATTAAATTAGATGATGCATTATGGGCGTCTGAGCACAGCTTTAAAACACCAATTGGTCGTTCTCCTATAAGCTAGTCTTTGGTAAGTCTTGTCATCTCCCAGCTTGAGTTAGAACACCGAGCCTTCTCAGGCTATTAGATTTTTAAATTTCCATCCTAAGGTCAGCCGGTGATCATAGATTGCTTCAATTGATGAAACTAGAAGAATTTCGTCTCGATTCTTATGAAAACGCCGAATCTACAAGGAACGCACGAAATCTTTCCATGATAAGAAAATCTATAAGCGTGAGTTCCATGTAGGTGATCGAGTGCTTTTGTACAATTCATGTTTAAAGTTGTTTCCAGGTAAGCTTAAATCAAGATGGACAGGTCCATTTGAAGTAACAAGGGTTTACAAAACTGGAGCTGTTGAACTAACTGATGGAAATACAACTTTTATAGCCAATGGCCACAGAGTAAAGTTATTTGTGGATGGAGAAGGAATCACACTGAAAGAAGAAATAATGCTACTGATTGATCCCCCGACAAATTGAAAAAGCAGAGGAAAATAAAAGAACTGAAAAGCAGAGAAACTGGAATCAGCGAATACCAGGTGCTATCTATCTTTACTCTACTTTTCTGTATTTTTAATTATGTTTAAACTCTTTTAAATTTTTACCGGATGAGCGTAAAAGAACCTGGATGCTTTTTTATAGAATAGGAGTTTTTATTTTACTTTTAAAATTAGGCCTTGATAAAGATGTCGCGTTTTCTATAGAAGCTTTAGTTTTTGAACAAAACAAGAAATTGTTGAGAGAGATCGATTGAGAGAAGTATGTAATGGAACATCAAGAAGTGCGATGAAAAGAAGGGCAAAGTTTCTAATGAGATGCAGAATCTGTGGAAAAAGTGAACATGTTGGACGTTGTGGGAAAAACACAACCAAATCCCAGGATGAGTGTTTGAATATTGTTAGGAAGGGAACGATTAGGTGGTTATCCGAAAATCCCGATGGAATTCCGAGAGATAATTCAAATGCTTCATTTTTAGGAGTTAGGTTGATCGAGCTATTATATCGTAACTCCTAAGATTTAGAAATCGAAGAATCGTGAACCCTTAAGTTTCGAGTCTTTTCTTATATTTTATTTTAAAAAATTTTCGCATAACTTCTGGAAATTTTATAAAATTGGATCTTTATGAAATTTGAGGAGTTTTATAAAAGTTTTTTTAGTTTTAATTTAGATGTTTTATAAGAGTTGATATAAATTTATTAAAATTTTATAAGCTTTTTCTTAAAGTATTATAAAGATTTTATTAAATTTTTAGAAATTGTTATAAAATTATAAAATTTCCTTTATATTGTCTTTTTAGTAAGTTTTAAATTTTATAAACTTATTTTTAAGATTTTAATTAAGTTTTATTAGAATTTTTATAAGTTTTCATCAAAAATCATAAAAAGTCAAAAAAATCGAAAAAGTGGAAAAATTTAGGATATTTAAGTTTTAATAAGTTCTTTAGTTAAATTTGAAGTTTTATTTTCTTTAGTTAAGTTTACGTTTTTCTTTTAAGTTTGTAATAATGTATCTTGTTTAATATATATGTCTTAGTTTTTTAAGTTTGTTTGTTATATAATTAGTATACGTTAAAAATGAACTCAATAATAACGATAATATATAATTTTAATTTTATTTTCCAACCTACTTATTTAATACTCATTGAACATCGGGACGATGCCACTTCGTAAGTGGGGAGTAAGAGTTAGGTTAGAAAATTCATTAAAATTTTCGAAAATAGTTATAAATTATAAAATTATCAAAATTTTTATCACTTATTTTCAAATTTTTAGTAGTTAATATATAAAAATGAATAAGAAATGATATAATTGGGAAGAATAAGTTTTTAATTAAGTAAAGTATATTAGATATATTATAATCATATTTTATGTCTAATTTAGATTTTAATAAGATTTTAAGTTTATATAATTGAGTAATTAATATTAGATATTGTTTTCATGAAATTATATAAGTATGTTGATATTTATAAGTAAAATTTTTAGAATCATTTTCAATATGAATTATGAGTTTGGAATTGGACTAAGTATGTTGATTTTTGGCACCACAAAAAAAAAAAATAACTATAGCCAAATAAACTACCTCAGCCTTGATTAGAGTGATCGAGACCTCACTCGAAATTGCTATTGTGATTAACTAGAAATAACCAAGCTTTAGCTAATTTTGGTCTACATTTCCTTGAAATTCCGCAAGTTTGTACGTACTTATGAAAAGAGATGGAGACATAAAAACTAAGTTTTGGTATATGCTGAGATTGAAAAAATTAGATAAGTATTAGTATATTCGATCTTACCTCATGACACTTGCAATATAGTCGATTTTGGTAATAAGTTCGGATATATTAATATTCTATAAAAGAATTAAGAACGAAGCACCCTATTTACACAGAATTAATCGAATACCAGGTATCTTCTTTATCTGTGATTAACAACTTAAAAATAAAAAGAACTGATCGGTTGTAGCTACCAATGATTGGAGTGAGTAGGTATTATTATCACGAAATGTCCTATATCACTATGAGGTAATTAAGCTCCGATTGCCTAATGATAGTAGTCCAAATAGGGTATTATCTAGAAATGTCATATTCTTTGGGAATGAAGGCACGAATGAATGAAAAGAAAAAGTTGAATCATAAGATCTCGTGAATGATTACAAGTTTAAGGAAACCGGACTTGTAATTTTCGATCGAAAGAGTAGTACTCCGATCAATCTTGATGAAGCACTGCCTGTAAGTTTGATTTTCTACACACACTCACGCTTTTAGTTCTTAATCTTAAAAAAAAAAAAAAGAGAGAAAATCTGAAAAAAAGATGCTATTAATCGAGATTACGTTTTTTTTCAAGAATATGAAGATGTAGGTATGTACGACTTGCCTCTTTCTCTTTTTGATTTCCTTTTTTCCGATTAACCAACATCTTGAACCTAAACTCTATAAGCCATTTTTGTCGACTACCTGATCAATGTTTCCGATTCCAGAAATTCATAATAGTTGCGATTAAAAATAATTCTAATATTTTATTTATACTTATTAAGTATTACATGTACAATTTTATCTAAATAATATTTGATTATTAAGTTATTTAATTTATATACACTTCCTGTCTTCTTATAATTTTAAATTAGCATAAGTAATATATTTATAATATTGACAATATAAATTACATTAAAAACTGAAATCTGATCAATTATATTATCTTTTATTACCGCTTATTTTTGCTCGAGGACGATCAAAAGCTAAGTGGGGAGTAATTTGATGTATTATTTTTATATGATTAAAAATATGTTATTTTATTATGTTTTATTAACGAATTCTATATAAAATATATGAAATTATGGTATAAAATGTTAGTCTTTATAGTTTAGAATAGTTAGTAGTAAAAATAGTAAAAGTTGTAATTTTGTACCGATTTTAGTAAATCGGAGTGTCGTGTCCAGGATTTACGTGGGTATTTGTAGTATTTTATTGCGGTTTATAACCCGAGACCCCGAGAATTGACATATTGAAGTATAATCATATCTCTGGAATGATTTAGAGAGTGCCACGAGCTTAAATGGTCAATTAAATAGCTTAAGTGGTCAAGTGGCCACTCAATCTGGTTAAGTGGTAATCGAGAAATGTCTTCGACAAACGAATGGCTCATCAAAACGACATTTTCGAAAAAGTGTTCTTCACGAAAGTTGTAGATTTTCCCAAAAGCTTTCCAATGCAATTTAAATTATGAAGATTGGAGGTCTACAACTTAAACAAAGGATCAAGTGGCTAATCGATTTGGGTTAATAAAATCCGAAATAGCTTCGAGGAACACGAGGTAATCAAGAAGGCGTTATCTAAAGAAGAGTCCTTCATGAAAGTTGTAGAGTTTCTCGAGACCTTAATTTTGGCATTTCGCTTTGCAATTTTTGGAGGTCCGTAACTCGAGATATGAATTTTAGAAGTTTAATAATATAAATATCTCACCGCACATGCGTCGAGTGTATTCAAGATGGGAACATCATCATTATACCGGACCGATCCGGCTTGATCTCGGACCGTCCGGCCCTTCACCTTTGCCTATATAAGAAGATGCAAGAAGAACCGAATGGAGTGTACCAAAATATATATACACAATATCATATATATATTCTCCTCTCCTCTCTCTTTTTCTTTTTTATTTTGTAGTTTGTAAATAGGCCTTAAGCCAAAAATAATAATCTCGTAGTATCGTTGTAATGCTCGAGAAATTATCAGAAGTTCGGTGTTGTTGAAGTCGTTGTAATGTCCGGAAGAATACAACTCGATTCAAAGATTTGTAACCGGGTAACTTTTCTTAAGTATTTATGTTTGTTTTTATATTTTTCGTTGTTATAATGTTTTTAGGCTAAATATAATACTGGCCAAAACTATGTAATCGGTTTTATTTCGATCTTTTCGTTAAAAAAATGTTGTTAAGTTAAAATGATTAAAAATTGAGTTAATTGAATCTTTTTCTATTTTGATCGTATTCGTATTGACGTATTTAATCGATCTGAGGAATTCAAAATCTAATTATGAATTGACGCCTCGTAGTTAGGTTATGAACTCGTTAATAGAAAAACCGGAGGGTAAAATTGGCCGTGTGAATAACATGACTACGGAATCCGATTTCCTACCCGGGGGTAGATTTGTTTTGGGAGAAATGAATCTTATTATAATTTGTGCTCGAGATCGTAATAATGTTAAATCATCAGTTAATTGAAACTTAAACCGGAAAGTTGAATCGTCCGGCTTTGACAACCGGAGCCTTTTAAATAAAATTGACCGCTTGACGAAACGGAGTGACTCCTTTTATCTAAAGATAGATTTGTACTGGGACCTGTTCGGAAAACCGTAATAGATTGTGGGTCGATGCAATGGACATATGACAATTTCATACGCTCATGTGAGGAGGAATTGTTTACCTCAGGAGTGCACCGTTTCATTTACTCAATTGGACCTAAGATAAAAGGAGAGATCGAACACATTTCATTTAATCGAAAGATCGTATAAACCAATTATATAAGTTTTGGCCATTCTCTAAAATTATCTGCTTTTAATATTTTGGTATCTATATATACTTATATCTATATATATAAATTATGTTTATGCAGATCTATATATATTTATGTATTTATATATATCATGTTAGTATAGTTTTTAATTTTCGTATTTATTTTATGTTGACTAGAATAGTAGTGATCTGTGTTATAAAATTGCGGTTTAGATCGAGTTAATAACAGCTCTTTGGTGTTTAACCACACTTAGAAGAATTACCAAGTTCCCTATGGATACGATACTCTGACTCACCATACTAGCACTACAGTTTGACCCGATACACTGTCGGTTAAGGACTGGTATGAGCACTAGAAAAGGCCACGTCATATAGGACTATAAGTCCTTAGGGAGCCTTTATATGAATGAATCAGGTGGTTAATTCTTAACTCATAAATTACATATGTGTATGTCTAAATGCTAAAACATCAATATCATTGGTAAGGCACGTTTATTCTTCTTAGCATGGGATTTTTACACCCCTCTACTTGGTCTGATGCCAAGGGATGCGTGTGACTCCCACACGGGGACCTAAGCCAGTGCCCTTGAGGTGCTTCCCGTGTTGCGGTGCAGTTGTTCACCGTGAGTAGTGTCCTTTGATATTGATGTAACAAACCTTATTTGTGTGAGGATATACTACGGAGCTAGTAGAGGGTGAGAGAGCTCTACTATTACAACCTATGTGGTAGTGATTGTATATGATGTCATGTTATATCTATGTGCCATTATTGCTATTTATCGTAACCGTTTCATCTACCCTTTACTAAGTATGAAAGTACTTACCCCTCTTCTCTTTCTTTTGTTCCCATCCCGAGAAGGTGGTTGATAGGATGATGATGATTTTGGTTATGACGACGGAGCTGACGTTTGAGCTCTATGTTACGAAGACTTAGACATTTATTTTATGCAATTTATTAATCAGTTTTGAGAGATAGAATTTAGTATCTTTTTAGTTTCATTTGGGATGTAATAAGTCACAACAATATTTATTTCGTTGTTTTGTCGGTCATTTTTCTTAGACGTAGATTTTGGGACTTGGTGATCCGTTATTTGTCGTTTGACATTCTTTTCCGAGTTATCTTTTAGTTTTAATTTAATCTGCTTTTACTCTGACTGATTGTTATGAAGCTTATGTATATATTACTTTTGATGATTTAAAAAGTTAATATATGCATGCCGGGCGTTCTTTCCGGATAAGGACTCAGTATCCAGGACGGAGCGTCACAGTTGGTATCAGAGCAAAAGTTCTTATCTTACATCTAAGTTCGTAGCTTAAGTTGAATTTTATTAGTCGCTTTAGGGGCTTAGCTGACCCTTTATTCTTGACATATGGCTAAGAAAACTACTAGGAGCACTAGTAAGTTAGTCCGCTAAGCAATCAATCCTTAGGGATGATGCCTCTAAACCAAACTACGTCATCTAGGATTAAGTGAAACCCCTCTAAGTAAAGCTTTGGGATCGGAGTCTTATGCCTACACCTTTTAGTTGAGGTCCTCTTGGTTGAATTCTCTTTATATTCCCTATTGCGACCTCTCCACTTTCTCTTACACCTCGATGTCAAAGCCTACACTTTGGCTCGACCTATTCTTGTAGAGAATGATGTCTGACTCAACTCTACAAATCCTCCACTCCCTCTTTTTACTATCGCTTGGTTTGTGTTTTCTGAACTTCTTTGACCCTGCTTTGAAACGGGTTCTACACGAACTCCATATACAATTCTATCATTTCCAAGTGCTTTTCACTCGTTTCAACTATTAGTGTTAAAGGTCTTCTGCTTTGGCACATAGTTTTCATCATTATCGTGGTTGGCTTTATCCAACACGAGTGAATGCCTTTTGTTTTGGTGTTTGCATTTCAAGTAAACCCATTTCCCCTGCTCCAAAAATTCTGAAACTTTTCAGCAAGATAGATCACTGTTTTATCTACAACTTCTCTTCTTACCTAAACTCGATAATCAAAAGACTGACATTCAAGGTGATATCATGACAAAGAATACTCTATCATTAAATGAGCTCACATAAGAGTAATGTTATGTTTATTATAAAAAAAAACACATAACAAAAAGCACAATATCTTACACTATTGATTATTGTATAGCATAAGGTGATAAATTTAAGGAAATGTCTAAAAGGATACAAAATAGACTTAATTAGGCAAATAAGACATGCTCAAAATTTCATTGTTAATAAGAACATGAAGATGTCAGATTTCACCAACAAATGTATTTGGGTTAATAGATCTAGGGGTAGTTTCTCCGATCACCGATCAACACCAGAAATGGGGGTTGTGTTTGATATATTATGACTAAACTTGGATTATTCCCAAGCTGCCTACGTATCCAATCTAATGTAATTGGAATCAAGCCGGCCATAGTTATTATAGGGGCTTTATGTAGGGGGTCTAACCCTAATCCTGTCGTATCTTTCAAGGATTCGGTTATTTTATCATTAAATGGGATTGATTTGAATCCCTGATTATTAGGAGATAATCTCTCCTTTATCTTTAATGTTGAATCAGGGCCTTAATGAGGCTAGGTTATTTTCCCACGTTTACCTTAATTTATGGAAACGTGTGTAACTTATTTGCCGAGTCCTTATGGTCGCGCTCTGTGCATAACCACAAACCAAACCGTCCTGCGGTGGTCAGGAGGGGTGAGGCGGCTCACCTCTATAGTTTATGATGGTCACTGGTCGGACTCCCGGCCTCTGGTCTTGGAGGTCCTTCATGCCCTACTCGAGCCTAAGTACAATTTCGGTACTCATGACACGTGGCCTTGGCAGAGGCGACCATCGTCATAAGCCCCCTAGGTCGACCTGGATCTCTAGACCTGGACGATCTGTTACTAATCACGCTCGATCTGGGATGAGCAGGTCAGTCTGATGGAGCTGATCGGAGCGCGATATGACACATGTCAAAGACGTTGATGTACTAGTCATAATTAGCACGAGAATGAGGCGTTCATATCTTCTGACATAACGAAAGTTGTCAACCGGCGTCGATTGGGGTTATAACCCATCTCTTCAAACGTCATTCCTTCATTATTATTGTCGTTTATATCCAAGTTGGAAGCGAGATATTGTCCTCCTCCTCCTTCTCATCTGCAAGTAAGTCATTTTCTGTCATTCGTTTTATTTTCATTTGACTATTCCATTTATAAGAGTGAGATACTCCACTCCTTCAGACGAATCTGTAGATAAAGAGCTAGGCTTAGAGTTCTTTGATTCTGCGACTGGGGAGGTAATTTCCCATCCAGCCATCGGTACTTCGTTTTCTCCGGTGGTTCCTCCGGCCACTCTTCCTTCACCTTATATTTTAGCAGGGCTTGTTCCCAGGCACACTGTGCCTCTAATCTCTAGGGATTCCTCATTTGTTAGGCATAGGCATCTTAAAGCAGTATCTGCTACTCGATCCATTATGGGTTGTTTCGGCACTGAATCTATCATTTCTCAGCATACCATAGACTATTTATGCACTCAGTACATAATAGACGTCACTAGATTTGCTCCCTAGATTCCGATTAGCCCTAAATCTAAAACAGATGCTCGGGTTGTCGGCCGGTACACCTTTGAGCCTCCCACCGGTTATTGTGTGGTATACAATGAGTAGTTTGACTGCGGTATGAGGCTTCCTCTCTGTCCGGCCATTGTAGCTACCTCTCTGACTGCGGTATGAGGCTGCCTCTCTGACTGCGGTATGAGGCTGCCAAATTGCCCCTAACGGGGTTAGATCCATTGTAGGTTTCACCATTTGGTGCCGGTTGTTTAGGACGATGTTTTCTATAGATCTTTTTAGGACGTTCTACCGGCGTTCCAAAGTCCCCAACTACCCTAGTTGGTACTACTTTCTTCGATGACCAGGTCCCCTGTCAGATATTCCTATTCAGCACAAGGGAAAGACATCCTTTAAGAGATGGAAAGAAAGGTTCTTCTTTGTCCGTCATGAGAGAGCGGCCCGGTTGGGTCGGTGGAACTCTACGACTCTTGAACAGGACGTGGCTCCCGGCGATACTGACCTGGCGGACTGGATCCGGGTTATTAGGGAGCTTAACATCTCTATGGATTGCCTGAATTACACCTTGAAGTTAATCGATCGGGCTCGTCTGCATGATGCCGGACCCGAGACCTACGCGCCACTTACAGAGGACGAAGAGAAATCCCGTAGGGATGTATTCCTTGAGCTATCATTTCATATTTTTTGCATCTTTGTCAATGTTACTACTGTATATCTGACTTCCTTCGTTGTGCAGTGGATGACCTGGCATTCCTATTGTCCGGAGCTGGAGATGGAACTGAGGATACCCAGCAAGAAGATCAAGAGGATGTGCCCTTGGTTTCTGAGGGCCGATCAAGCCAAGTGCCCCTACCTTCCCGAGTGTCCGGTACTATCTTAGATGCTGAGGCAGTCAGGTCTCTGACCGAACATCCTGACGATGCTGATGTCACTCCTCCTGGTCAGGAGGACGAAGACGTGAAAGTGTCTGGCCAGTCTCTTGGCTGGGGAGAGGCCTCTAACCTCATCCCACGGACCCAATCAGCACCGATGGTCTCTATTTCTCCAGAGGGGCCACCTCGCAAGAGGGGGCGCACCACCCTGCTCACTCTCGGGTCCGGAAGAGGTAGATCGAGCGATGCATCCTCTGTACATGATCAGCTGTCGGCCATGTCTACTGTGGACTTGGCAGAAATGGTATGAGCTATTTATGCTTCGTAATAATTTACCAATTATTATTTACTCTTTTTGCTCTTCTTAGTTTGAGATTCCTAACCTTTCTCTTTCAGGATGCCCGCATAGGGCAAGAAGTGTTCGGCCGTCTAGCCAAATCGAAAGCTGTGGCCGAAGAGCACGAGAAGACTGTGGCCGAGCTGAAGGTCAGCAAGAAAAAGTACAAATACTTATATGAGTCCAAAAAGAAGGAGGTGGTCAGCCTCAAAAAATAGCATACGCTTGAGGTGCAGGCTCTGCAGACTAAGCATGCTGAGGAAATGCAAGCTCTACAGGATCAAAGAGATGCTAAGAAAGGCGAGGCGGAGAAAAATCTGGCCGAAGCGCAATCCGCCCGGAGTGCTCTGGAGAGATATATCCCTGCACTCATTGCAAAGGGCATCCGAGAGTACTATAGTACCGCCCATTTTGATGGGGTCCTCTATGCTCTGCTCATTCCCCTGATTAATCACGGGTACTCGATGGGGATCGATGATGCCAAAGCTCAGCTTGAAGGCCTTGACCCGACCAAGCTGAAGAACGTGGGCATGTACAAACCTGGCATAGGCAGGGTTTATAATGAGCGCCTCCAAGAGCTTAAGTCTGGCGTCGACATTGCTCTTAAGTATGATACTATTCTAGCATCCCGACCGTCTGCCAGCTCTTCAGCAAATGATGCTCAGCCCAATGCTTCTCAGCCCAAGTCCTCTTAGACTGCCTTGGTGTTTATTTTATTTTTTTTTGACTGTGACCTGCTCTGCGGTCGTTTTGTAATCTTGAAAACTTTTGACGCAAGTTCTGAAGTTATTTTTGAAGTAATTTGTAAGGAAAGAGCATTTACCTTTGCCTTTATTTTCATCTTCTATTATCCCCTATTTTTCCCCCAAGTATGACGTGTCTAATTGTTGACGAGGCATACTTGAGAGTAAGGATATAATGTTGACGTGAAACGGTATGCCCCGTAGGCTTAAAGAGTTTGTTTTTTCAAACTCATTGAGCCTGTCACGGTAGTCCTGATGGGGTGGTTTGACTTGCAGTCTCCGAGTGATATGTTCGCTTGATTTTACAAACTTTAATTTATTTTGACTGCTCTACAGTTTTATCATTTCTCGGTCTCCGAGTTCATTTGTTCTGCTCAGCAGTTATGAATGATTTGATGCCCAATTTTGAGCTTATTTACTTTGTCTGCTTCTTGATGACGGTTAAAATAGTCTATCCTACGGCATCAATATTCTATCCATTATGAGATAAAAATAGTTGTTTCTACCTATAAATATGAACCATTTACGTTGAATATCATATGTCGGGTTCGTGAGAAATCTGCACTTAGCGTTTATTTTCCCTGTTTTGATATTATTTTGTGCATTATTTGATGATTTTCAGGACACGGAATATTGGGCTGAGCATGACGGATGAATCTGGAGTGGACTGGACGAAAATAATGGGCCTAGGGTATTCTAGAAGCATCCAAGTTACCCGAGGGGTGGTGCCGACTTACCAAGGTCCCAGAATCTTCCGAAACACGTTTTCTTGGACGAAGGGTCGAACTAGTTGTTCCTAAGTCGGTTTAGATAGCTATAAATAAGAGGCTTCACCTCAGTACAAAATGTACTCAAATTATTCAAGGAAAGCAATAAAAGTTCTTGTTCTTTATTTTATTTATTTTATGAGTTCTGGTCGGAAAGACGACGGAGTCGCCGCCTAGGGAGAGATCCGAAGAAGATCTACACTCATCTTCGAGGGTAGGATTTTCTATCTTTTCCAAGATGTAAATCTATCGTTGTTATATTCGACTAGTATGTTTTAATCGCTTATTTAGTTTAATTATGTAGTAGTTAGTTTATTTTACCCCATGTGTTATAGATCTGATTCGTTGGTGAAAAAATCATGAAATAGTAGTTGCGTTCTTCAGATCTGCGACGGTCTATATCGCTAGATCTGAATACCTAGTAAATTACTAATTCATTATAATCGGCGCCAGCTACGTTGATCGATAGATTACATGTTTTTAGCCTAATCAACTATTTGCATGTTATCGTAAATTAACATGAAGGACCACAAGCGAAGTGTTAATTAGGAAATTATCTAGAATGGACCCTAGGAACGTGCTAGTCAATGTCGATAAACCGTATCAGGCGGGTTTATGGTATGAGGTAACACTCAATATCGACAGCTCTAGTTCTTTATGTGTATGGGCTATTACGGACCAATTAAGGAGGGAAGCTTGCATATAGATTGTCTACTGCCCTTGTCGGAGTAGATAGGGTTAGGAGTTGTACCTGTAGCTGAACAATGAATAAATTCAACAATGGGGAGGACTGTTGCATATGTGGGGGGAATAACTAATTACTCATAGTTGAACTAATACCTTAGAAACTCAAGTTTGCTTCATGGAACTTGCATAATCTTGTTAGTTTGAGGCACCAATACTACTGTCTATATATTATAGTTGGTCGTAGACCTTTATCATGACAACTCAATCTTGATAATTAGACGTTCTTACGAGTCTTTATGGGATTCGACCTTGACTCGCCAGTACTCTACTACGATAGACCTAGTCTCTATTGCTAGTAGGTGCTTTGCACGCGATCAAGATTTTTTGGCACCGTTGACGGGGACTCGTGTCAAGAATACTTGTTATTTAAGATTGAGTTTGCTGTATATATTTCAGTCTGTTTAATTGAGTCTTTTTTATAGTCTGTTTATACAAGAGTCGTACAGAGTCAGTTCTGTGAATTCTGGAGGAAAATTACCACCGGTTTACCGAGGGTCCACCCTGATAAACCGAGGGTCGAAATTCTACCAGAATCATTTCTGTTTGTTCGGAGTCCGGTCAGTAGTCAGAATCTGTATTTTTTAGTCTGCCAGGCGTGTGTAACAGCCGGCGAGGCAAGTCACTAACCTTTTTATTTTCTTTTTGCGTCTTGTAGTATGTTACACATAGTTCAGCAGCCAAACTCGAGAGATTCATACCTGACATTGAAAAGTTTGCTAGAAAAAAGAGAAAGGAAACTTGAGAGAGATCTGTTAGGCTGGCAGATGACGTGGTTTCGCACGAAGGAGATCACAGTGAGAGAGAAGAGGAAGATATTGGAACCAACATGGCACAGAACGGACAGAACGGATAGAATAGAGCAGGAGTTGTGGTACAAGCAGATAGGAGAACTCTACAGAGTTATGCAATGCCTATGATTGAGCAATTCGTGCCAGCAATTGTTCAGCCGGAGAATGCAGCTGAGGTATTTCACCTTAAACCATATGTGATACAAATGGTGACTAACTACATTACTTTTCACGGCGTAATGAACGAAGATCCTAGTGTACACGTCACCAACTTTCTGGAGATAGTCAGCACAATTAAGCCAGCAGGAGTACCAGGAGACAATATCAAGCTGAAATTGTTTCCATTCACTCTGAAAGACAAAGCGAAGATATGGTTATTGTCTCTAGCACCAAGATCGATCCAAACTTGGACCGATCTGTTGCAGAAAATCATGAATAAGTACTGCCCACCTGGGAAGTCAATGCAGATGAGACAAGAAATCATGAATTTTAAGCAGAAACCCACCAAACCTTTGAAGAAGCATGGGAAATATTCAAGGAAGCCTGAGAGAGATGCCTCATCATGACATCACTTTGCCCGCATTTAATGCAAAGTTTTTATCATGGATTGCGGCCAACTGAACAAATGAGAGTTGATGCATCAAGCAACAGATGTTTTTCGTTGCTATCACGGGAAGAAGCTGAAGAGAAATTGGAGCAAATTACGCTTACAAGTCAATGGGGAACACACCAAGTTGAACGGGCAAAGTAGCTGAAGGCGTATTTGGAGAAGATACTTCTCAAAAGATCTTATACTATCTAATGGAAATGAATGAAAAGATAGATGGCATGCAAGATCGTATAGCCAAGGTTTAGAAAGTTCAAAAGATTGAAGCAACCAACACTGAGGATGTGAACTATATAGGGAGGCAATGAAATCCTTATGGGGGCGGATATCGGCCAGGTTCTCATGACCACCCTGGTTTTAGATTGAGTGACCCTGCTGGGGGTTTTTGACAAAGTGATTCAAACGGTGGAGAGAGACCGAGACAAACCGGTGGATTCATGCCTCAATTCAAGAAGTCCGTGGTGGAAGCGAAGAATGGATAAAATGAGCTCAAGCTGCGGACCGACACGGTCAATCAACTTACGAAATCCATGATCGAGTGAATACAAACTTCACCACATATTGTCGGAAGAATGATACAAGATCCACCAATCAAGAAGACTTAGTGCGAAATCTGCCGCACTGCTGGGACGATTGCGAGAACAAGTGTCACCCGTCCTCCCAGGAGGTTTGCCAAGTAACCCTGAGATGAATCTGAAGGATGTGAATGTAATCATTACTTGAAGTGGAAAGGAACTGCCTGGACCTGTTATACCAACTATCCGGTAGAATTAAAGCGAACAGCAGAGAACGCAGCGAATCAAAGAAAAGAGCGCCGGTAACCGGGACAATCGCCGGTAAACCGGGAGTCTAAAAATGCACCGATTGAGGTCAAGTTAAATTATTAACTCGATGCCTAACTAACACACTAGCAAGAGAACTAGGTTCAATCGTAGTATAGCTAGATAGAGTCGAGGCTCGATCCCACGAGACTCGGCATAAACAAAACACAACTTTATTCTATCGAAACTAAATCGAAAGGGCGGTCTACGACCAACTAAACGCAAAGATAAATAAAAAATAGTGACAACCACAAGACACGTAATACCACAAAGACAAACTAAAAACTACTAAACAAGAACAAAGTTATTAATACTATCTTAACAAAGAATATTAAGAATATTGATTACGCTAGTAGCTAATGACTCCCCCATGTGAACTAGATTGACAACGAGACAAAACAAACGTTAAAGATTAATTATTATGACTACGGGAGTCATCCCCTAAGGTAGATTTAGCTCCAATTAGGCCATCTAAATCTGTGTGCCTCCATTACGTGACTTCGCCTTTTAATGCCTCCATCACATATAACTTCTGACACAATTACGAAATTAGGGATGCCGGTATAAACCGTAACCTCATCTAAGCAACATTCCTAGGGTAAGGCGTACTTCTTAGATGCCGATTCAATCTATATCCTAAGTAACAATCACTTTTTAGGTTTCATGTTAAATTATGATGACAAATAATTAAGTTGATCAGGTTTAATTACTCGTTTTAATTTCAAATCAGAGAATCTGACGTAGTCGAAGCCGGTCATAATTCTTCCCTAAGCTTCACCACACTCGGTCGACCGAATGACATGACTCGGTTGACCGAGTGACATGTCTCGGCTGACCAAATGAAGGTCTGCGTAGGTACAAATTATGATCACTTCTTAACGTTTCTAATCTAAACACATGGGTTCATAATTAGTCTACATCGCGAAATCAATACAAGAAAACTACTCCATAATCAAATAAATCGGATCTACGAATTAAGATTACATAATTGAAAAGTCATACCCTCGAAGATGAGAATGACTCCCACTCTTTAATGCGCTCCCTAACCGGAGAATCCGATGAATCCACAGTGAACAAACATAAAGAAAAGAAAACTAAAACTAAAAACTCAAATTGTATAAATTGTCTTGTGTTGCAATGGTGGGTTTTCTCAATTTCGTAGCTGCTGCTTATATAGAGGATTCTGCCGACATAGGATGGATCTAGAAGATATGCACGCGTTTTAGGTCTGAGCAGCTTCGGGTGACCGAACCACCTGCCTCGGTCGACCGAATGAAGTGGCTCGGTCGACCGAGCCTCCTTTTTTTGCACATGTTAATTGCGTTTCTTGTCTGACTTGTTCTCCACTGCATTCTTTCGTGCTGATCTGATTTCTCTGACTTATCCCTTGATTAATGCTCCGATTTTCTTCCTTATTATCTTGAGATTCACTGATTGAATGACATTTATCCTCCCGATTTATCATGATCTACAAAATCAGCATTTATCGCACAATAAATTGGTCTTTAATAATAAAAACAACTAAATACCAAAAATCATATTAATAATCACTTAACATTAAATAATAAATATTAACAAGTGATTTAATATGAAATATATATAATTAACTCCGATTTAAGGTTAGAATTGATGACATAAATAGGTATATTTTAACCGTCATCAAGAGACAAGCGAGCGAGAGCAGCGATTAGCCAGGTAGTAAGTCTTCCTGAATCAGTAACTATTAATCCTGCTACTTTACCCTATCCTCCTAGGAAATATAAGCCAAATAATGACGATGCGTGTTATAAAAAGTTTATAGAGATGTTTAAAAAGTTGCAAGTGAATATACCTTTGGTAGAAGCTCTGGCCGGAATGCCAGAGTATGCGAAATTCTTGAAAGAAGCAATTTCTACCAAGTGGAAATTGTTAGACCTTGAAACCATTTGCATGAACGAGGAATGCTCGGCAGTTTTGCAACGCAAATTGCCTCCTAAGTGTAAAGATCATGGGAGCTTCCTCATACCATGCACAATTGGAGGAGTATGCCTGAACAAAGCATTGTGTGATCTTGGAGCCAGTGTCAATCTGATGCCACTCTTCATCTTTCATAAATTAGGCATGAAGGAGTTGAATGAGACATCTATAAACTTTCAATTAGCAGATATGTCTATGAAGCAACCTTGTGGAGTGGTGGAGGATGTTTTGGTGAAAGTTGATAAGTTTGTATTCCATGTAGACTTTGTGGTGCTAGATATGGAAGCTAACCACGATGTTCCGTTGATCTTAGGAAGACTCTTCTTAGCTACGAGCAAAACATTGATAGATGTTCATAAGGGTGAGCTGATTCTGAGAGTGAATGAGGACAAATTAGTATTCAATGTGATGAATTCAATGAGATATGCTCAAGATGAAGGAGAAGCATGCTACATGCTAGATGCCATAGACGACCTTGTTTTAGAATTATATCAGCAAGTGGCACTAGACCCTGAAGTAGCAAAGACCTTACTCCTAAAGGATGAAGAAAGTTATAAGGAAACCTGGCCTGGGTGTAGTGAAGGTCAAGTGTGAGAAATAGAGCATATATCTTCTGTGGATTTAGGAGGAACCATTCATAGACCTTCCTGGCATATGTTCTTTGACCTACACTTGACTGGTAAGCTGTTAAGATCATCATTAGAGGAGCCACCAAGGAACTTAACATTGAAACCTTTGCCTTCTCATTTGAAGTACGTGTACTTACAAGAGGATACTCTCCCCCTTATAATTTTAGCGTCATTATCATCTTTAGAGGAGGAGAAACTTCTAAGAGTACTGAGAGAGAATAAGTGAGCATTTTGGTGGACGATTGCAGATATTAGAAGAATAATCCCATCGGTATGCATGCATAAGATCTCTGTACACCCTGAGAAGAGAGCGGTAGCATAACCTCAAAAGAGGTTGACACCACAACTGAAGGATGTTGTAAGGAAGAGATCATAAAGATGTTGGAAATGGGAATCGTTTTCCCAATTGCAGACAGTGAGTGGGTAAGCCCGATTCATGTGGTGCCCAAGAAAGGAGGATTCACTGTCCAACCTAATGAGTTTGATGAGTTAATCCCTGTGAGACTAATTACTGGACATCGAGTTTGGATAGATTTCAGCAAACTGAATGATGTAACTCGTAAAGATCATTTTCCCTTACCATTCATTGATCAGATGTTGGAGAGATTAAGCGGTCATGCGTTTTATTGTTTTTTAGATGGATATTCTGGTTACTATCAGATCCATATTGCCCCCGAGGACCACGAGAAAACAACTTTCAAATGTCCCTATAGAACATTTGCGTACAATCGCATGCCTTTTGGGTTATGCAATGCACCAGCAACATTCCAAAGGTGCATGCTGTCATTATTTGCGGACATGGTGGAAGATTTTCTAGAGATTTTCATGGATGATTTCTCTGTATTTGGAGATAGCTTTGATAAATGCTTAGACAATTTGAGTAAAGTGTTGAAAAGATGTGAAGAGACCAACCTTGTACTTAACTGGGAAAAATGCCATTTCATGGTTACAGAAGGAATAGTGTTGGGTCATAGGATTTCAAAGAAAGGAATGGAAGTTGATAGAGCAAAGATAGAGGTGATAGAGAAGTTACCCCCTCCAACGAATTTGAAGACTTTGCAAGCCCTTCTTGGCTACGTAGGATTTTATAGGAGGTTTATTAAGGACTTCTCTAAAGTTTCTAGACCTTTGACTGAATTGCTTGCAAAAGATGTACCTTTCGTATTTGGAGAGGAGTGCAACAAAGCATTCAACACAATAAGCAAATGCTTATAACCGCCCCAATTCTGGTAACACCAGATTGGAATAAACCTTTTGAGGTAATGTGTGATGCAAGCGACACGGCAGTTGGAACAAACCACAGGACAAAGGGAGGATAAAATATTTAAGCCTATCTATTCGCTTGACCATACCCTTAATAAAGGCCCGGAGGAATTATGCGACTACGGAGAAGGAACTCTTAGCTGTCATATTTGCATTTGACAAGTTTCGGCCTTATCTAATAGGATCGAAAGTCACTGTATTCACTGACCATGCAGCTTTGAAATACCTTCTGACCAAGAAAGACTCCAAGCCAAGATTATTAAGATGGATTCTACTCTTACAAGAGTTTGATGTGGAAATCAAAGATAAGAAGGGATCTGAAAACCAAGTGGCTGATCACCTGTCGAGATTAACTTTGCTGGAAGAAGAGCAACCGACTGAGATCAAGGAAAGCTTTCTTGATGAATAGTTGTTTGCCATCTCAGTGGTGGCTCGAGTAGAATCTCATACACGACATCGTACATCAAGAGTGGGCAAGGTATACCCTTGGTTTGCTAACATTGTTAATTACTTAGCTGGAAAGTACCTACCACCAGAATTCAATAATGCAGATAAGAAGATGTTCTTCACATATCTAAAGTATTATCATTGGGACGATCCCTACCTATACAAATTGTACCCTGATGCCATTCTTAGAAGATGCGTCCACGATGATTAGATTCCAAGTATTTTGCACATGTGTCATTCTAGAGAAGCTGGAGGTCACTATGGACCAGACAAGACAGTTCCAAAGGTACTTGTTGGAAATAATATTTGTGTTTTGATGATGATTTATCACGTACTTAGTGAGATCACTTACAACCCTTGATGATGAAGTCATAACTAACTGTTATAGTGCATAATGAAAGAAGAAGCAAGAAATAGTCTAGAGAAAAATGTATAAGTTCTATCTAGAGTCTGAACTTTGTATAGGTTGTTTCAGACAAGCATTGTAATAGATAGGAACTAGGCGAACAGCTGAGTCACATCAAGCAAACTGAGTATACATATGAAGAACTGAGGAATCAGACTTAGTTATGAGAAAACTAAAGAAGATAAGTTCGATTAGGGACACAGACTCGGTTGGCTTGTCTAAGAAGACTGAAGAACTGAGGGACACAGACTCAGTTGTTGAAGACTGAAGAACTGAGGTGGCAAATTCAGTTAGAAGCTGATTAAGTTGTGACTATAAGTCAGGATTCAGGCAAGTCTGTGGTGACCTGAAACTGAGCTATAGATCATGTAAAACTGAATAATCTTAAGGACAAAGATTATCAGTTACCAGGAAAAGAAGAAACTGAATGGTGTACCCTGACTTAGTCAATTGAAGTCAGATGTCAAGTATATGAGGTACTCAGTTTTGAAGAAGAGTAGAAAACTGAGTTAAGGCCTTTTTGAATTTGAAATAACAAAACGACAAAGGGTCGTACATATGAACGTTGGCTAAACAAAAAATGTAACGGCTATAATATTTATTCGACCGTTACATTACCCCTATAAATACACAGAGGCAAGCACTTGAGAGAAGAGATTTGAAAGAAGCTTTAAAAAGCATATATCTAAAGATCCAGATTCAGAAAATCAGATTTCATATCTAGAAAAAGGGGAAGCCAACAAAATTGCCTTGAAGATTACAAAGAAAGATCCAGTAACCCATTAAGGGGGAAGAAGGCATCTTGGAGCTGCAACGCCATATCCAGAAGAAGCAAACAGCTCACTGAATTAATCTCTTGATTAATTCTAAACCTAACCTTTGTGACAAAGGGTTGGCTGTGCATAGTTGGAGGAGAGCAACATCACCTTTCCTCATACGGTTGCAACTTGCTTGCCACGGCTATTGGTGCGCGATTTATGGACTGTGTGTTTTGTTAGTGGTGAGCTGGTGAAGGAGTCATTCCACCTCCGAAGGATCAGTGTGCAGAGTGAAGGGAGGAATCTTACATTTCTTCATTACATGTAGACAGTGAAACTAGGGTGTCATGAAGGATTGTCATTGGGCTAGGATTTTGTAATAGTTATCTCAAGATTCTAGTGATACCTCCTACACCACAGGAGAAGGGGAGACGTACGGGATTACACCACCCGGAACTTCCATAAACAAACTCTGTTTTGATTTACTTTACACATTTATACTTGTGCTATGATTGCTTTAATTATTACATTATCATGCTATCACTTACTCAACAAACATTAGACACTGAGTCAACACAAAACTGATACATAGGAGGTTTAGATCTTTAATGTCACATTTATTGTATAAAAGGCTTGTTATTAACCGCTGCAAGTTAGTTCAGTTATAGCATCGGAAAAACTGAATTAGCTAACTCCTACACAGGATTAAAGGGGCTGGAACGAAACTGAATTGAGTCATATTGTGTATCGGTTTGATAGTTCAGTTTGAGTTTGATAAAAACTCAGTTCCAGGGGTACTTTCAGTTTTGGGAAAGTTTTTGGTGACAAGTTTATTCACCCCCCCCTCTAAACTTGTGTTAGCCTTTCCAAGGGACCAACATTACTGCAGTGTGGATTCTATTGGCCAACAATTCATAAATCTGCTTATGAGTTTACAAGATCCTGCATTCCTGTCAAATGACTGGTAATATTTCTAAGCGGAATGAGATGCCACTGTAGAGTATCTTAGAAGTGGAGGTATTTGATGTTTGGGGAATTGATTTCGTTGGGCCATTCACATCATCAGAATCAAATCATTACATCCTGGTAGCAGTCGATTATTTTTCCCAATGGGTGGAAGCAGTAGCTTCACCTACTAATGATGCCAGGGTCGTCCTGAGATTTCTTAAGAAGAACATTTTGATGAGGTTTGGAGTTCCTAGAGCCATAATTAGTGACGGAGGGAGTCATTTCTGTAATAGGTTGTTTGAGAAGTTGATGATGAGATATGGGGTTAGACATAAGATTGCAGCAGCATATCACCCCCAGATGAGTGGACAAGTAGAAGTCACGAACAGAGATATTAAGTGGATCTTAGAGAAAACTGTGAATCCCACGAGGAAAGATTGGTCTTTGAAATTAGATGACGCTCTGTGGGCGTACAGAACAGTTTATAGGACCACGATTGGGATGTCACCATATATGATAGTGTTTGGAAAAGCATGTCATTTACCGGTAGAACTCGAGCACCGAGCACTGTGGGCTATGAGATTTCTAAACATGGATGAGGATTTAGCCGGTGAAAAGAGGATGCTAGAATTGAATAGATTGGAGGAGTTTAGACTTCAAGCGCTTGAGAATGCAAGGATTTACAAGGAAAGAACGAAACGCTTGCATGATAAGAAGATTTTGAACCGCACATTCCAAGTTGGAGATAAAGTGCTGGTGTACAATTCGCGTCTTTGCCTTTTTCCTGGAAATTTGAAGACTAGATGGTATGGACCACATGTAGTCACGAAAGTCTACAATTCAGGTGCATGCGAAGTTAGACATGAACACTCTGGGCAAACTTTCACAGTTAACGGCCACAGGCTGAAACATTACCTAGAGCACAACTATAACCCTGAATTGGAAGTCTTTACGTTAGAGGAGCCGGAATATGAATGAAGGAGCCCTATTAGTACAGTCAAGCTGATGACTATAAACTCATAACTATTTCTAAACCCTTATTTATTGCTTTTGTTTATTATATTTTGAGTCAATAAAGTAGCATGACAATCGCATGGTTTTTTTCATCACATATATCTTCAGTCACCTGACTAAAGATATATGTGGTTTTTACCTTCACGATTCTCATGTGATACCCTCGTAAAAGTTTTCGCGTCTTGCTTAGGCCGATAACAGAATAAAGTGGCTTAAACTGTTTTTGCGCATTCCTCCGGTATGCACAATTACCGCCACCTTTTTTTCTTATTTCCCTACGCATGTTACTCACAGTTTTTGGAAGAGTTTTGGAAAGCAGGTAATAACTTGGAAAAGGAATGACCTAGGAGCGAATGATTCTGTTCCAGGATTCGTTTTGACTCAGCCGACATTTCCAGAGCTAAGTGATGACGGTCAAATTATACCCGTAAAAGTCATCAACATTGACCTTAAATCGAGATTAATAATATATATTTCATATTAAATCACATGTTTATATTTATTATTTAATGTTAAGTGATTATTAATATGATATTTGGTATTTAGCCGTTTTTATTATTTAAAGCCGATTTATTGTGCGATAATTATTGATTTTGCGAGATCACAACAAATCGAGAGGATTAATGTCATTCAATCAATTATCTCAAGATAAGGAAGGAAGAAAATCGGAGCATTAAGTGGAAGATTAATCGGATCAACATGCAAGCGTGGAGTGGGGAGCAAGATAGATGAGAAAAACGATTAACGTGTGCAAAAGTAGGTTCAGTCGACCGAGCCTAATGCTTCGGTCGACCGAGTGAAGATCTTCGGTTGACCGAGCCTCGGGTTTGGGTCGGTTTTCGCTTTAATCGTGTTTATCTTCTAGAACCACCCTAAGTCGGCAAAACCTCTATATAAGCAAGCAGCTACGAGAATTGTAACATACACCTTAGACACCAACATATCCATTCATTCTTTTCTTCAATCTTACAATTCATAATACAACTTTGATACAATGTAGAATAATGTGAAGGTTTTCAGCACTTTAAAGGCTGCAAGTATGTAAGCCTTTATTTTCTGTTTCTTTCTTTTAAGTAATTAATCCCTCCCAATTATGCTTTATCGTTTGAGTTAGTTAATTCATAGCTAGATGATGTAGATCTAGGCTATGACGTTAGGGATGTGGCGAAGCCTTGTCTATGGGGATCCCATAACCTACGTCATACACTTAGTATTTATTCATGAACCTACTTGATTTAATTAATGTGTATCTAAGTAGTTTATATGATTTCTTTACGAGTTACTGTTTAATCTGTTCTGTATGATGAAACGCTGAGAAATATATTCTAGGATGTAATCTGGGGATGAAATCGTTTGGGTGACCGAATGGAATCATTCGGTCGACCGAAAGTCTATGCTTTCGGTCGACCGAGCCCCTATTTGTCTCATTAGTTAGTCCGCCACGCCTTTATGGTTAGGTTAACTTAATAGAATTTATCATCTCATTAGGTATGGCCACGGCTACGTTGCTCGTCGCTTTAATCGTCATTTATTAGGAAATACCAATATAGGGCTCCTAGGTCGGCTCATGAATGATCTTCCGGACTTTCAATGAGATCTAGGTAGGTTTTGTATTAGGGAATTGACGCTCACCTAGTTATACGTAGTTCGTAAACTAGCATAAGACCTAAAAGGTAATTGTTAGTTGGACGAGGGCTTGAGCGATCATTTAGGAAGCACGCCTAACCATAGGAATGTTGCCTGGACGAGGTGTACGGTTAATATCGCATCCTTAGAGTCGTAGCGTGTGAGTTATATGAGATGGAGGCACCAAAAGGCGAAGTCACGTAACAATACCACGGTGATCTAGTGACCTACCGGTGCTAAGTCAAGTTGAAGAGGATGACTCCCGTAGCCAATCTAAAATAAGATACAAATGGATTGACAGCTTAATAAGTTCGATTTTATTATATAAATTATCTAGGTCCAAACGATAAAGACTATAATTGGGGAGGTTAATTACGTTGTGTCGAGTCGTGTCTTTACTTTTCTTGTCTTATGTTGGTCGTAGACCGCCTCTATGTCCTTGACATGTATAATTAATTGTTTATATATGAGATGATCCACAATTGGTTCCCTGTGGGATCGACCTTGATTCACTATAGCTATACTACGATGGGCCTAGTCCTCTTGCTAGTATTGGTTTATGGTGGTCAAGTATATTATAACCTGATTGACCACGTCATCAAGTTTTTGGCGCCGTTGCCGGGGAGCCAACGGTCAATTTTATATATAAATAATTTTTTATTCATGTCAAGTTTTCTGTTTTAGAGTCTGTTTTTACGTTTTGAGTCCATCTGGTTGTCTGCTCTATCTGAAAATTCCAGATTCTTTATGGGAAAAAAAAAGAGAAAAAATAAATTTATTCGGTCGACCGAGAGACCTCATTCGGTCGACCGAGAATTTATAATTTTTTTTTGTTTTGTTTTGTTCTTGTTCTTGTTCTGATTAAACAGTTTCTGATTTGTGTTTTTCGAGTCTGGAATTTCGCGTGTCTGTTTATCCCCGTATGTTTAATCCGTAGGTCTGATAGCAGCATGGGAAACCATGTTAAAATCAGTCTACGGTCTGTTTGTTTTTGTTTTTCCTTCTGTTTGCAGAAACCAGGGAAGCAATATTCTGAGTCAGTAATTTTTCGCGGGCGCTAAGAAAATAACCCAGCAAACATGTGGAGCTACGAATCTAAGATGGGAAAAGCGATGGAAGCAATACCTTTAAAGCACAAAGATGGCTCCGAAAAAAATATATATTTTAAAGGCTTAAATTCTTCGTGGTACAATGTTGAAGGCAAGGTACTACCCTTTTTTTTGCTTATGTTTTACTACCTTTTGGTTTTTTGAGCATAAGTTAGTATGAATCTTGGCCCGGAGTTGGTTTGTAAGAATAATTTCATTAGTGTAGAAGGTTCTGCCCCAAATCTATCTCATCTAGAGGGTGTAGGGAAACATGTAGTCGTTGAAAGGAAGCAGTGAATAAAGAGTTCCTCGTAGTTCTGTTAAAATCTCATGGTCCTATGCATGAGATTGCTTCTACTGGCCAGGGGAGCAACAAATTGTGTAGTTTAAGCATTCACAATCTAAAGAAGACGTTGAGTTTTGAGAGAACACCATCTTCTGCTTTCGTTGAGTTTTATGGTGATGGCTTCTCGGTGAACCCACCTTAAACAGAAACGAGATTACGCTTTGGGTGACAATTTAGAAATCGAAGAATCTTTTTTATAGGTTCGAAATGGTCTAACCATGGTTGGGCGAGTTCAACGAGCTTCGCTCAATCTACTCCTCCACGTGTGATGTACGTTACAGCCAGCTCGACAAGATTTAGCATAGCCGATAAGCCTTCGGGCTAAACGGGGCTTATCTTGTGGATTGGCCTGAATCATCACATATGTTCCAACGAATAAGACGGCATAGGCTTGCCTACATAACCGACCTTATTCGGAGTACTTTGATTCATTGTAACTTATTGTCAAGGCCAAAACCGTAATTAGTAACCGTAATTTTAACCGAGTTTCTTAGAATTCACTAATCCCAAAACGAGCCGAGGTAAGAGCTTTGTATAAATGGTATGGATAAATGTCATTTCTAGGTCTCACAACCAAGGGAAGGGTATTAATCCGCAAAAGCAACAAGCCCACCTCTTATAGTGCGCGAAGGGTCAAAGTCTGGCGATCCAAGAATAATAACTGACAAGGATACTTTTGGAAAGTCGAGCTGAGGGCTTTAAACTCAGAACTACTTCTTTAAAACCCTTAGGATTTTTTTTTAGGATTATAGGTTTTGTTTTCTTTGAGTCAAATAAGAGTAACGTGAAATATGTTGAGGTTTTTTATTTTGCCGTGTTTCGATGGCCATTGGGCTAAGGATGTGCAAAACTTTTTTACTCAATATAGGCCACGTGAATCAGAGTTCCGTAGGAGAGTCAAGAAATTGCTAAAGAAAAGGAAATTTAGCAAACAACCTTAAGATGGAAGCATTAAGAGAGCTTGAGAATTAATGAAAAGGTAACAGAGAATGATTGGTGCGAACAAGAACAATTTTGGTCAAATTCCAAAACTTTTTAGAATGGCGATCCAAGTGAAAATTCAAAGTGGTGCGCAATTCATTCTGCAACTACCCTTATCCTTTCATTTATACTTTTTCACCTTCAAACTTTTCGATCCTCTCACCAATCTACCCCGAAAGTTCACATTTTTAACCATTCTTTCATCGCCTCTCTTTCTTTCCGTCCGTTTCACTCTTCCACCCAATCCCATTCCTTTAAACAATTCTCAATCCCAAAAACACAATTTCTTACCCACCATTTCTCTTTTCTTCCCACCCTTATGTGTATCCTTTTTCTAAACCCATCATAGTCTCAACCTCCATTTTGTTTACACAATCCCTATGTGTTGCGGAATTTGAAATATTGCTCAGTTTTAATGATTATCTTTTATCATTTTGATTTTCATGATCCTAGTTGGGGTAAGTGTAGCTCTGACCCTAGCTAGATTTTAAAGGTTTTTGTTCGATCAAATTACTACTTATCTTTTACCGGAAGTTTTAAATTTTACACTTTTACGCTGTTCCGCATTTCTAGATGATCGCTTTGTTCTACATTATCACACCGATCCGACCTTGTTGATGACGGTTATGACTTTTATGTGATACATTGGGTTATTAGTAATTTCAAGGAGTAGCTACATCTCCTAAGTTGTTGATATCCAATGCAAGCGAAAGTTTCTGCGTTAAGTATTTGATTTTATCTTTAGCCAATAGGTCGCATTGCATCTGTTATACATTTTCGATCGAGTCACCTCTCGTGTTTTCCCACGTCGGGTAATGCTTTTGATCTTTGTCTTCTCCACCCGAGCTTTAGGAATATTTAGGCGGTGGAGGTTGTAGATGAAGACTACCATCTTTAGTTGCTTGTTTATTTTTCTTTCTATTTAGTATTTTTCTTTTGGTTTCCACTTGTCATTGGTTGTATAAAATAAAGTGGCTTAAACTGCTTTTAGGTATTTATACCTCATTATCGCCACATTATTTTATAACCTCCATAGACATGGTGTTATTAACGGTTTCGTGAGTCTGTCATGCCTTATACTGAGTTTTCACTTGCTTCTCCACAACGTCTTTGAAATTTACTCCGATCTTTTCCTTTACTTGAGAGCCGTTTCCAGAGCTAAGTCTTTTTCTTAAATTCTCATTTATTTTTGTCATTGAGGACAATGCCATGTTTAAGTGGGGGGTAGGAGACTTAGCCATGTTATGTTGAAAATTTGAATGAAACGGTAGAAAAATTGAAAAATTGAAAATTTGAATAAATACCACATTATTTATCTCGTACCCTTAGAATTGTGAGTTCCTAGCTAAGAATTGATAGGAAAGGAACCAAGTTTCATGAGTACGTGATCATTTTATACTTATGTTAAGTAAATTTAAGGATATTCATGCCCGTTTTTGCAAGTAGTTATTTATTATTCGATTACTCAATAAATGAATCGAGTATATCGCGCAAATCATAATAACTGAAGAAAGTATGTGTACATTGTATAGATGATTGGTTATGTAAACTTAGTTTCAATATCTATCTGCTGATGTATTCTGATATTCTTGCCAACAAAAGCGGAGTAATAAGCTTGAGACATACCTGTGTTTGACAATGCGTTAAAACACTGGGCTTGTAGTAACATTACCAAAGTAGCCCCGAGCTTGTGGTAATATTCAATGCTATGCATGATCTAAGATAGGGGATACTCTAAAAGTTTTCTTCCTTGAGATTAATAGTATTTGAAAAATATGAAGATATGAAAAGAATATTCAACTCTTTAAGAGGCTTTGAGTAGTACTCGGTCTCCAAGTCCAAAACCCTATAGATACGCTCTTGCTTATTGCTCTAGTGCTTCAAAAATTTAAAGGCTTGAGAAGTATGAATGCCGAGGTTGGTAGGTTGAGATTACGAAGTTGGCATAAACTCTAATCTTGCTACTGAATATATAAAACTAAATGCACATGCACACATCACTTGATTCATAGTGAGTAGTGAATAATGGATATCTTATGAGCATGACTAGTATGAGTTGACTTGAGCTTCTTGCGTAAGTATGACCTGACCATAGAAAATGTTGTCTTGGGGAATGACTTATTGATGCTTTGTTCGGGACGATCAAAGTCTAAGTGGGGGGTAGTTGATGACGGTCAAATTATACCCGTAAAAGTCATCAACATTGACCTTAAATCGAGATTAATAATATATATTTCATATTAAATCACATGTTTATATTTATTATTTAATGTTAAGTGATTATTAATATGATATTTGGTATTTAGCCGTTTTTATTATTTAAAGCCGATTTATTGTGCGATAATTATTGATTTTGCAGATCACAACAAATCGAGAGGATTAATGTCATTCAATCAATTATCTCAAGATAAGGAAGGAAGAAAATCGGAGCATTAAGTGGAAGATTAATCGGATCAACATGCAAGCGTGGAGTGGGGAGCAAGATAGACGAGAAAAACGATTAACGTGTGAAAAAGTAGGTTCAGTCGACCGAGCCTAATGCTTCGGTCGACCGAGTGAAGATCTTCGGTTGACCGAGCCTCGGGTTTGGGTCGGTTTTCGGCTTTAATCGTGTTTATCTTCTAGAACCACCCTAAGTCGGCAAAAACCTCTATATAAGCAAGCAGCTACGAGAATTGTAACATACACCTTAGACACCAACATATCCATTCATTCTTTTCTTCAATCTTACAATTCATAATACAACTTTGATACAATGTAGAATAATGTGAAGGTTTTCAGCACTTTAAAGGCTGCAAGTATGTAAGCCTTTATTTTCTGTTTCTTTCTTTTAAGTAATTAATCCCTCCCAATTATGCTTTATCGTTTGAGTTAGTTAATTCATAGCTAGATGATGTAGATCTAGGCTATGACGTTAGGGATGTGGCGAAGCCTTGTCTATGGGGATCCCATAACCTACGTCATACACTTAGTATTTATTCATGAACCTACTTGATTTAATTAATGTGTATCTAAGTAGTTTATATGATTTCTTTACGATTCTTTGTTTAATCTGCTTACGTATGATGAAACGCCGAGAAATATATTCTAGGATGTAATCTGGGATGAAATCGTTTGGGTGACCGAATGGAATCATTCGATCGACCGAAAGTCTATGCTTCGGTCGAACCGAGCCCCTATTTGTCTCATTAGTTAGTCCGCCACGTCTTTATGGTTAGGTTAACTTAATAGAATTTATCATCTCAGTAGGTATGGCCACGGCTACGTTGCTCGTCAGTTTTAATCAGCGTACGATTAGGAAATACCAATATAAGGCTCCTAGGTCGGCTCATGAATGATCTTCCGGGACTTTCAGCGAGATCTAGGTAGGTTTTGTATTAGGGAATTGATGTCACCTAGTTATACATAGTTCGTAAACTAGCATAAGACCTAAAAGGTAATTGTTAGTTGGACGAGGGCTTGAGCGATCGTTTAGGAAGTACGCCTAACCATAGGAATGTTGCCTGGACGAGGTGTACGGTTAATATCGGCATCCTGTAGTCGTAATAGCGTGTGAGTTATATGAGATGGAGGCACCAAAAGGCGAAGTCACGTAACAATACCACAGTGATCTAGTGACCTACCGGTGCTAAGTCAAGTTGAAGAGGATGACTCCCGTAGCCAATCTAAAATAAGATACAAATGGATTGACAGTTAATAAGTTCAGTTTATTATATAAATTATCTAGGTCCAAACGATAAAGACTATAATTGGGGAGGTTAATTACGTTGTGTCGAGTCGTGTCTTTACTTTTCTTGTCTTATGTTGGTCGTAGACCGCCTCTATGTCCTTGACATGTATAATTAATTGTTTATATATGAGATGATCCACAATTGGTTCCCTGTGGGATCGACCTTGATTCACTATAGCTATACTACGATGGGCCTAGTCCTCTTGCTAGTATTGGTTTATGGTGGTCAAGTATATTATAACCTGATTGACCACGTCATCACTAAGTACTTTTTCTTCTCTTAATTATTAGTCATTGGGGACAATGTCTATAATAAGTGAGGGGTAAGGCGTCTTAGCTGGGCTGGGTAGTCGAAAAAGGGAATATTTTTGAAAATTTAACATTGTTTTTAGCTTGCTATTTGCACGTTTCCGAGTAAGGAATCGGTAGAAAAGGAGCCCAAGATCAATTTGAAGTGAGCTATAGCATATTCAATTTAGTATGGAAGAATGTGCATATTTTATGTTGCGTGAAGTAGTAACTTATTAATTATTATTCTACCATTGCAATCAATATTTGAGCACGAAATCTGAGTGAAGAGCGTTTAAGATTAGATGATGAATTGTTTTAACCGGGAATCATTATTTGTCTGTCTATATACTTTAACAAATTGTTGTAAGACAACGGAAGCAACTTGGAGGACGAAAGGTGACCGGGACAATGGACTTGTGAGAGAAAGAGAAAAAAGTGAGGAAATCTGCCAGAAAAAAAGGGGAAAAAAAATGCAATAAAGGCAGTGAGGGAAGCAAACTCGTGTAAAAAGGGCATGAGCCTCGCATAAAAAGAAACAAACAAGGACTTAAGAGCGATGCTCAGTCCCCGAGTCCGACCGACCCAATATCGGTACCATGTTGTGTAACCAAGTCTGAAAGCAAGCTGAGCGAGTGTATGTGCAAGCAAGTTAAGATTGTGTGGTTAATACAACTTGATTCTTCTCACGAACGCACTATCACGACTGATTCATAACACGACACATTGATGCGTGATAAGTAGTGATTAATGGGGAGTTTATGGATTGTGGCTTGATGTATGTTTCTGCCGGAAATCTTTATTGAATATGTGGTAGTTGATGGAGAGTGTTCTTGGAGGTACATTCCGCCCTGATACTCTGCTCGCGGACGAGCAGAAGGCTAGTGGGGGGTAGTTGGTGACGGTTAAAATAGTCTATCCTACGGCATCAATATTCTATCCATTATGAGCAAAAAATAGTTGTTTCGACCTATAAATATGAACCATTTACGTTGAATATCATATGTCGGGTTCGTGAGTCGAGAAATCTGCACTAAGCGTTTATTTTCCCTGTTTCGATATTATTTCGTGCATTATTTGATGATTTTCAGGACACGGAATATTGGACGGAGCATGACAGACGAATCTGGAGTGGACTGGACGAAAAGAATGGGCCTAGGGTATTCTAGAAGCATCCAAGTTAAGTCGGTGGAAGAAAAAAGACAAAATTACAACCTGAGGGGCGGTGCCGACTTATCGAGGTCCCAGAATCTTCCGAAACGCGTTTTCTTGGATGAGGGGTCGAACTAGTTGTTCCTAAGTCGGTTTAGATAGCTATAAATAAGAGGCTTCACCTCAGAACAAAATGTACTCAAATTATTCAAGGAAATTATGAAATAAAAGTTCTTGTTCTTTATTTTATTTATTTTATGAGTTCTGGTCGGAGAGACGACGGAGTCGCCTCCTAGGGAGAGATCCGAAGGAGATCTATGCTCGTCTTCGAGGGTATGATTTTCTATCTTTTCCAAGATGTAGATCTGTCGTTGTTATATTCGACTAGTATGTTTTAATAGCTTATTTAGTTTAATTATGTAGTAGTTAGTTTATTTTACCCCATGTATTATAGATCTGATTCGTTGGTGAAAAAATCATGAAATAGTAGTTGCGTTCTTCAGATCTGCGATGATCTATAACGCTAGATCTGAATACCTAGTAAATTACTAATTCATGATAATCGGCGCCAGCTACGTTGATCGATGGATTTAATTTACATGTTTTTAGCCTGATCAACTATTTGCATGTTATCGTAAATTAACATGAAGGACCACAAGTGAAGTGTTAATTTGGACATTATCTAAAATGGACCCTAGGAACGTGCTGGTCATTGTCGACAGTTTTCTAGATGGGTTTGCGGTATGAGGTAGCACTCAATATTGGCAGCACTAGTTCTTTATGCGTATGGGCTATTACGGACCAATTAAGGAGGGTAGCTTGCGTATAGATTGCCTACTGCCATTGTCGGAGTAGATAGGGTTAGGAGTTGTACCCGTAGCTGAACAATGAATAAATTCACCAATGGGGAGGACTGTTGCATATGTGGGGGGAATAACTAATTACTCATAGTTGAACTAATACCTTAGAAACTCTAGTTTGCTTCGTGGAACTTGCATAATCTTGTTAGTTTGAGGAACCAATACTACTGTCTATATATTATAGTTGGTCGTAGACCGTTATCGTGACAACTCAATCTTGACAATTAGACATTCTTACGAGTCTCTGTGGGATTCGACCTTCACTCGCCAGTACTCTACTATGATAGACCTAGTCCTATTGCTAGAGTGCTTTGCACGCGATCAAGATTTTTTGGCGCCGTTGCCGGGGACTCATGTCAAGAATACTTGTTATTTAAGATTGTGTTTGCTGTATATATTTGAGTCTGTTTAATTGAGTCTTTTTTATAGTCTATTTATACTAGAGTCGTACAGAGTCAGTTCTGTGAATTCTGGAGGAAAATTACTACCGAGGGTCCACCCCGATAAACCGAGGGTCTAAATTCTTCCAGAATTGTTTCTGTTTGTTTAGAGTCAGGTCAGTAGTCAGAGTCTGTATTTTTTAGTCTGCTAGGCGTGTGTAACAGCCGCCGAGGAAAGTCACTAACCTTTTTATTTTCTTTTTGCGTCTTGTAGTACGTTACACGTAGTTCAGCAGCCAAACTCGAGAGATTCATACCTGAGATTGGAAAGTTTGCTAGACAAAAGAGAAAGGAAACTCGAGAGAGATCTGTTAGGCTGGCGGACGACATGGTTTCACACGAAGGAGATCACAACGAGAGAGAAGAGGAAGATATTAGAACCAACATGGCACAGAACAGACAGAATGGAGCAGGAGTTGTGGTACAAGAAGATAGGAGAACTCTACAGAGTTATGCAATGCCTACGATTGAGCAATTCGTGCCAGCAATTGTTCAGCCGGAGGATGCGGCTGAGGTATTTCACCCTAAACCAAATATGATACAAATGATGACTAACTGTACTACTTTTCACGGAATAATGAACGAAGATCCTAGTGTACACGTCACCAAATTTCTGGAGATAGTCAGCACGGTTATCATTTATGCTAACTACTGAAAGATTTTTTAGTTCGTTTTTCACAAACTTTATTTAATTTTGACTGCTCTGCAGTTTGATTAGTGCTCGGTCTGCCAGCTCATTAGTTTGCTTTGTAGTTGTGAATTATTTGTCGCTCAGCCTCTGAGCTTATTTTGCTCTGTAGTTTGAATTATTTGGCGTTCAGTCTCTGAGCTAATTCTACTCTGCAGTTCGAATTATTTGGCGCTCAATTCCTTTGTGCTCATACGGGTAGTCTATCCTGCAATTGTTTATTATTTGTTTGTATTTACTGAGCTTATAGGTTCATGGCCGGCTCTGCAACCCTTAGAAAAAATTGTATATGCATGCAAGCAGCATAGGAAAATGCAAATTTTATTAGAGAAAATAAACGGTTGCAAATGAAACTTATTACGCAGAACTTCATAAAGTAAGTAATAATTAAAAATAACAAATATCCTAGAACCTGTCTCAGGCATAGAATCGCCGTAGGTTGACCGCATTCCAGCTTCGGGGAATGCTGTTTCCTTTAGCGTTGGCCAGCTGATATGCTCCCTTGCCGTGCACCTTAATGATTCTATAGGGACCCTCCCAATTTGGTTTCAATTTACCATGAGGTTCCTGCCTGCTAACCTCATTCTTTCGGAGGACCAAGTCTCCTAGTTTGAAGTATGAGTCTCCGACCCTGGCATTATAGTACTGTGACATCTTTTGCTTGTACTTTTCCATCCTAGTGAATGCTATGTCACGATTCTCCTCCAGATCAACTTTCAGATGCCTTAGCTCTGTCTCATGTTCTCTCTGGTTATAAAGCTCTGCTCGGGGCAAGGCAAGCCTATCTCCACCGGGATGACTGCTTCACATCCGTAAGCCAATGAAAATAAGGTTTCCCAAGTGGCGGAGATGGGCGTGGTTTTATATGCCCACAGTACGTTGGGCAGCTGTTCTACCCAATTTCCGTCCTCTTCTTCAAGTCGTTTCTTCAGGCCAGTTTTGATCTGTCTATTTGCCTGATCTACTTGGCCATTGGCCTGTGGGTAGCCTATCGAAATAAAATGCTGAGTAATTCCGAGTTCAACACACCACTCTCGGACCACTCTATCTTCAAATTGTGTACCATTGTCAGATATGATGCTTTTCGGTATTCCATACCGACATACTATGGTCTTCCACAAGAATTTTTTGATGGATTTCCCTGTTATTGTGGTCAGTGGCTCTGCCTCTACCCATATGGTGAAATAGTCTATGGCTACCACCAGAAACTGTAAGCTACCCGGTGCTCTGGGTAGTGGGCCGACCAGGTCAACTCCCCACTGGTCGAAGGGCCAATGGGATATTATGGGGACCAATTGTTGTGAGGTTGATGGGTTGCAAGTCAATACCAACTCCTTTGCATCTGCTTGCATGCTCGGCCAATAATATCCAAAGAGTCTGCACTTCCTAGCCAATGCTCTAGCTCCTATATGGCTTCCGCAAATCCCCAAATGGATTTCACGAAGATGATAATTCATTTCTTCCTTAGTAGCACAACACAACCAAGGTGCGATAAAAGACTTCCGGTAAAATATATCATTAAACAATGAGTCCTGCTCGCTTGGAGACTTATTTTCCGAGCGGGGGTTCTGTCGGCCGGGACTACGCCACTCCTCAGGAAGTCCACTATTGGGTCCATCCAGGTGGCCTGATGAGTAATCAGTTAGGCCTCTTTCTGCTCATAGCTTTGTTCTGCAATCTGATCGATCAAGACCTTTCTGTCAGAGAGAAAATTTGAAGCCAGCTTAGAAAGCACATCAGCTCGTGCATTCTTAGACCTGGGGATCTGACCCAGCTGGACATCTTCAAATTCTACAATCAAAGCTCGTGCTATGGAGAGATATTTCTTCATAGTTTCTTCTTTGGCTTCATATTCTCCTTTCACATGGTTCACTATTAACAGCGAATCACTGAACACTTGTAATGTCCTTACCCCTAGTTTTATGCCACCTGAGCCCCGTAATTAGTGCCTCATATTATGCTTCATTATTTGTTGCTTTGAACATAAAGCGTTGCGCATAAGGGAATTCCTCTCCTTTTGGGCTACAGAGCAGAAGACCTGCCCCTGCTCATTCTTTGTTGGACGCTCCGTCCACAAACAACTTCTACTGTTCCGACCGTTCAGGAGACTGATCCAGCTCGAGAGTAATGGCCATTCCTTCAGCTATGAAGTCGGCCAGGGGTTGGGCCTTAATGAAGATCCTTGGTCGAAATTCCAAGTCATAGGCAGCCAACTCGACCACCCACTTAGTTAATCTTCCTGCTGTTTCGGGTCTGTCCAAAATCTACCGGAGCGGTTGGTCGGTCATGACCACTATAGGGTGTGTGCATAAGTATGGCTTCATTTTCTTGACGCATGAATCAATATCGCTTGCTAATTTTTCCGCATTTGTGTATCTCACTTCCGGACCTCGGTGGGCCTTGCTAACATAAAAGATTGGCATCTGGACCTTGTCTTGATCACTTGCCAAGACAGCGCTCAGTGCTTCCTGGAATGCCGACAAGTACAAATACAACGTTTCCCAAGTCTTTGGAGCAGTAAGGACAGGCAAGGTGGTCAGATAGATCTTCAACTCCTCAAATGCCTTCTGACATTCTTCATTCCAGTCAAAGGGGTTTGCTTGCCTTAGAATTTTAAAGAACGGTAGAGCACGTTGTGCCAACCGTGAGAGGAACCGGTTTAGGGTAGCCATACGCCCCGTCAACCTTTGTACTTCTTTGATACTTTTGGGCGGTGCCATGCTTTTTATGGCCTCAACCTTGTCTGGATTTGCTCGTATGCCTTCTTTGGATATCATATATCCTAAAAACTTCCCTAATCTGACCCCAAACATGCACTTATTGGGGTTAAGCCTCATTTGTGTCTCTCTGAGCACTTCTAATACCTCTCGGACATCCTTAATATATTGGTCGAGAGACCTGCTCTTGATCAGTAAATCATCAACATACACTTCCACGCACCGTCCTATCTGTCTCTCAAATATTCAGTTGACCGTTCTCTGATAGGTAGCCCTTGCATTCTTCAGTCCGAATGGCATGGTGATATAGCAGTAAGTTCCTCTCTCAATGACAAATGATGTCTTCTCCATGTCCTCTAGGGCCATAGCAATCTGATGGTATCCTTTGTACGAATCCAGGAACACAAAGACCTCAAAGCCGACCATCGAATCCACTAATCTGTCGATCTTTAGGAGCGGGTAACAGTCCTTCGGGCACGCCTTGTTAAGATCGGTAAAATCTATGCACATGTTCCATGATCCGTCTGGTTTCTTAACCTACATGGGATTGGCCATCCACTCGGGGTATACTACCTCCCTTACTATATTTGCTTGCAGCAGTTTGGTTACCTCTTTCTATATTGCTTCCATCCTTTCTTGGGCAAAGTGTCTTTCTTCCGAATAAGCCTTCTTTCGGGATCGGTGTTCAACCTGTGCAACGCCAGGTCGGGAGATAGACCAGGCATGTCGTCGGTACTCCACGGGAAGACATCCCTGAACTCCTTCAATAAGCTGAGTAGACTCTGTCTATGAGGCTCCGGAATCCATGAGCCGACTCCGACCGTCTGACTGTCATGCTTCTCCTATAGTTTTTCTTGTTTCACTTCATCTTCTGTCAACCATCTGTCATCTTCTTCTGGGACCAAATCTTCAATGAGGACTTGCTGTACCATCATTTTTTGGTTAATGGTTGCTGTATAACAACTCCTTGCCGTTTCCATGTCTCCTTTGATTTTTGCTGCTCCCTCTACGGTAGGGAAATTCATGCTCAATGGAGCAGGAGACATAACCGCTCCAAGATCTATGAGGGCGGGCCTTTCTAGTATAATGTTGTATGTTGAGGCCGATCGAACAACTACATAGTCGACCATAAGAGTCCTGCTCCTCGGTCCCTGCCTGAAAGTTGTAGGTAATTTGATCATCCCTACACGGGTGGACCGGGGGCCATGCGAACCCGAACAATGGAGATGAAACTGAGGCCAGCTCGGAATCTTGAATTTTAATGGCCTGGCAGACCGATAGGTACAAAACGTTTACCGTGCTCCCCGTGTCCACACAGACCCGTTTTACCACATGTCTATTAATCACCAGGTCAATTACTAGTCCCTCATTGTTAGGGACAAGAGGAGGGAGTCCATTCGTCCGTACACTACCTCTCCAGATAACTTTAGCTTTTTGCCTGTCTCGGGCTTCTGCGTCTTGCTATTACTGCTTTCTCCGGCCGGTCGGGAGCCTGCCGGACCACCTGAGATTGTATGGATGGTGTTAATGGGTTTGTTGTCCATCTGTCCCTTGGGATCGGGAGAAGGATCTCGCCTTCTTTTGTGGTCCGCTCGGCCATCATTTCCCTGATAGTAAGTGCGCCTCTTATACTCCCTTCGACCTCTCGGGTTAGGGTTCCATGAGCAGTCTATCGCCTCATCTATCTTTCCTTCCAGAGCCCTAACATCTATGTCTCTGATCAGTGCCTAACATCTCTCTAAGTTATGCCCTATATCTTTATGATATTTGCAAAACTTTGTTTGGTCCCTTTTCTTTATTGGGCCTTTCAGAGGGGGTGGTATTCACGCTATCCCCTTTCCTTCCATTAGGGCGAGCACCTGTTCACGTGATCTGTTTAACGGTATCAAGTCTCTGTCTTGTAGAGCGCCCTTTTTACAAAGCCTGTCCGTATTCAGAGTGGTCATTCTGTCCCAGACCTGTTTACGCTCTCTGTCGGGCTATCGTTCCGACCGCCCTTTCTTGGTTTCCCCCATGTCCTGCTCTCTTTTAGCCTATTGGCGTCCTCTCCTTTGCAGTGCTTGAAGACTGTGTCCACACAATCTTCCATAGTGAGTGGGGGTTTGCTGTTTAGCTTGGCATATTGCCGACCGTCACGCAATCCTTCTATGAAAGAGGTGACTATTAAGTGTGGACCTGTCGTGATTCCTCGCTGAATCTTTTCAAATATTGTAGCACACTTTCATCTTGTTTTTGCTTCAGTATGAGCAAGTGTGTGGCGTTACTCTGGAACGGTCGAGCTGTGATGAACGCGTGCATAAATTTTCTCGCCAGAGTGGCGAAGTCATTTATGGACTTGGGAGGTAGTTTCCCAAACCACTCCCGAGCACGACCGGTGAGTAGAGCTGGGAATGCTTTACACTTCATCGGGTCGGCAGCATTGTACAAAGTCATATGCGTCGAATATTTGTGCATATGATCATTAGGGTCCTTCGATCCATCATACGAGTCCATTTTGGGCATTTTAAACCCTGGGGCCGGAGAAAGTTCTCCACCTGCTCGGTAAAGGGGGATTCAAAGGAAAAAATAGTTTTACCTAGTGTGGCGTCCAACTCTGCCCGAGCCGCCTCTCGGGCTTGGTCTCTGACCTCTTTTCTCCCCAGATTGGAATTGGAGGACAAAGTTTCAGCGTGATCCTCTTTGGAGGGATCAAAATTTTTATTGTGGTCCTCCCTCAAAGGGTTTTCCTTATTGCTTCGTCTATAGTCTCTTCCCCTAGCACTTTGAATGCGTTCCCGACGATGGCTTTTAAAGCCATTGTATTAAGACCTGATAGGGCTTCTACTTGAGCCTGCTGTGCCGGATCTAGGAGAGGCTCCACCCGCGTGAGTTGTGCCACCGTGGCTTTCCTTTCTCCCCCATCATTTTGTCCTCCGGCCTTTTTTTACCAGGTTTGACACACCACCTTGGGTGGTTGCATCTTGTGTCTTTTTGCCCGTATTTTTTGGCGGCATGATGACTGCAGTGACGATTTCTGTTGAAACTACCAGTAGAAGACCCTCATTCTAGCGCCAATGATGATGTCAGATTTCACCAACAAATGTATTTGGGTTAACGGATCTAGGGGTAGTTCCTCCAATCACCGATCAACACCAGAAACGGGGGTTGTGTTTGATATATTATGACTAAACTTGGATTATTCCCAAGCTACCTACGTATCCAATCTAATGTAATTGGAATCAAGCCGGCCATAGTTCTTATTGGGGCTTTATGTAGGGGGTCTAACCCTAATCCTGCCGTATCTTTCAAGGATTCGGTTATTTTATCATTAAATGGGATTGATTTGAATCCCTGATTATTAGGAGATAATCTCTACTTTATCTTTAATGTTGAATCAGGGCCTTAATGAGGCTAGGTTCTTTTCCCACGTTTACCTTAGTTTATGGAAACGTGTGTAACTTATTTGCCGAGTCCTTAGAACACAAATCAGATAGATGAACAAACTTACCCACAGTATAATAAATTTAAAAAAAAACACAACAACAACAATAGCGTTCAGCGTTCCTATTTATGGTTTTTTTTTCCTGGCGCTGAATTTGTCAAATTAAAAAGAAATTATTTTCCCTCTGCTACTCAAAATTTCAAACGGTTATATCTTTTGTTATAAAACTTCGATCACCATAATTATTTCACAATAATTAATATTTTTTCGTCATCTTTATTCTGATATCTCATTTGATATTTTTCGACTTAATTTCTGAAAAATCAAAATTTTCTTCATCGGGATGCAGCGACCACCCCGATGCATTGACCACCGCGATGCATTGACCATAGCAATGCAGTGACATTTGCTGAAATGACACCGCGATGAAGGGACACCGGTATGTAGTGACACCGCGATGAAGTGACAGCTCGATGAAGGGACGCCGGGATGCAGTAACCACCGCGATGCATTGACCACTGCGATGCAGTGACCACCCCAATACAGTGACCACTGTGATGCAGTGACCACCACGATGCGTTGACCACCGTGATGCAGTGACCTCCATGATGGATTAACCTCCGCGGTGCATTGACCACCAGTGACCACCGCGATGCAGTGACCACCGTGATGTAGTGACCATCACGATCCAGTGACCATCGGGATGCAGTGACCACCGTGATGCACTAACCACCCTGATGCATTGACCATCGTAATGCAGTGACCATCGGGATGCAGTGACCATCACGATGCAATGACATGTGAAGATGATGTGACATGTGACGGTGCAGTGACATTTGACGATGTTATGATATTTGACGATGATGTGACATATGAATTAGGGTTGTAAGTGAGCCAGGCCACTCGTGAGCTACTCGTACTCGACTCACAAGAGAGTTTGACTCGATTCGGATTTTCTTGAGTTTGAACTCGAGTCAAGCTACTTGAATAATTAACTGAGTCTATCTCGAGTTTTAAAATAAAGTAATCGAGTACCTCGCGAGCTAATCGGGCATCATTAAATAAATATTTAAATAATTATATTTATCAAATTTATAATAAAATATTGTTTTTTATAATTCAAAAAGTATTATTCGAGTCGAAGACGAGTCGAGCTCGATCTTGTTATATTTTATTAAAAAATAAATGAATTCTAAGAAAATAATCAAGATTACGAGCCGAGTCGAGATATATCAAGTACTTAGCGAGTCGAGTTAAATTCGATCTTGCCTTTTTATGGCTCGATCGAGCCCAACTTTTTTTAGTTGAGCTCGAGCTCTAGGGAGTATCTACTCGACTTGGCTCGATTACACCCCTAATGTGAATGACACTACATTTATTTTACAAATTTACCAAATTTGTGTATCTAATTGTAAATGCAATGACATCAATGTCACTGCATCAATTTTATTCCATATCATACACAAACCTACCATCAAATTCATGTCACTAGGTCAATTTTCTTCCAAATCAAACTCAAATTTATTGGATTAGTGGTCCATAGATATAAAAGTGTTCAACCTCAAAAAATGCTAAAACAATATAAGAAAGGCAAGAGAATGCACCAGAATCATTAATTCACAAAGATTCATTAATAGGTGGAGGCGTGGAGCAACTTTCTTTGTGAATGTGTTGGGAAAACCTAGCAAATGTAGCCACAAAAATTCCAACAGAAACCCCTGAACAAGAACCACTGTTTTCAACCATTCCCGAACATACAACAACAGTCACATTATCACACGAATTATGTTGCGGATTCCCCATAATAGTTCCAGTAGGAGCAGCATTTAATGAGGCAATAACAGAAGTATAAGCATCAACAACAGAGGTGGTAGTATTAGAGCCATCTCAAGAATGTTTACCTTTATAAATTGCAACATCAGTAGAAGTAGTTGGGCCTTTCTTTTCCAAATCATTTACACATAGAAAATTTGACTTGGTCTGCAATACCCCAGCGTCATTATTTTGCATATCTTCCTTTGAAACTTCTAAAGAAATCATCTTGTCGCCTGTAGCTTTTTTTTAAGCTTCCAAAACTCTGTAATTTGTTGAAACAACAATCATATTCACCTTTTCTACCATTGTAAGGGAGGAATCAGCTGCTAAGGTCGTCGCTTCCCCTATATGTTAACCCAATAGGTTCAAAACATAAAGATTTACCGATTGATATGCCTAAATCATAATTTAGCCCACGGATCCTTACTCGGGTCCATCCAACCCCCAAAACAGTGGATTAAGCGACCGGCCACTGATAGCAAAATACTTAACCGCTAACCTTAACCGATAGAGTATCGGGTCAACGGTAGTATAGTGGTTTCAAGGTCGAATCCACAGGGAATAATAGTGAAGTACCAAAGTCAACGTCTAAACTTGGTTCAGGTCAATATTAGGTGAAAAGTATTATAGCTAATGCAGAAAATAAAGATTATTCTAACGGATTTATCTAGGTGATTAAAAGGCATAGCCGAACTACGATCCAACAGGTTACTTTTACCCCACATGAAAGACTTGACGAGGAGTGTGTCTTAACCGACCTACCTATCCAATTCAGTTTATATGACATCCACGGGTGTCAACTCCTTATTCTTGCGTTAAGGTCTGAACAACTCTCGCTAACCCCCTATACTAGGCTTATAAACCTCCCTTTAGAAAGCCAACTCGCTTAACATGGTTGACTGTAATAATGAGCCGCTGGGAACCTGATAAGAACCTCACATAGGCACAGTCCTAACGTCTAGCTAGGTTGTCAATCTAACAATCGAGGCTATATCTAGTGATTCTAATACCCGTATCTCACACCTCGCCGCAAAATACATATATAAGCTCGATGTGTGTGTAACAGTGAACAAGGTTGTCAATCTCATTCAAAGCTATTAAAACAATCAAAACAAGTTTTAGAACATGAATTCATCATACAAACGTTTAATTAAGCGCTACACAACTCCCATCTCATCCCCCTTTGGGATTTTCACCCGTTTTCACATAATTCGGCTACACAACTACTTTAGCTACTCATAATAATACTAACAACGAAGTAATTAAAGGAAATTATACTAAGAACAATAATAAACGAAAGCATAATCATCATAAAAATCAATCCTTGAATATTGAGTAAAGGTACTGCGCTAAAAGTCGAATCTTTGGTGTTGAAACAGAAATTTAATCTAATAAAAAGTATGTAGAATCAATGGAAATAATCTATGGAATATGGGGATCAAAGGGTGTTTAAACTACTCAAAAACCGCCCTAAAATCGCCCTAAGATGCCCAAAGTCGTTCAGGATCAAATAGGGGCTGAATGAGATGCGTATTTATAATGTAGGTCGAAAATCTGCTCCTGTCGGTCACAAACGCCCGTTTGGATCTTGGCAAACGCTAGTTTGGCCCAACTTGACTTTGCCTTCGAAATCGCGATAACTAACTTGTGTAGTGCTCCGATTTGAACGATTCAAGATGCGTTGGAAAGCTCGTTCAATTACTTACAACTTTCATGAAGAAGTCTTGACTAGAAATGCCTCCAAGATGGGTCAAAATAAAGATTAATGGACAAGGACGGCGAATCTGATGCTGTCGGGGCCAAACGCCAGTTTGCCTTATACGAGTCGGGCCGAACCCATCCAAACGTGCGTTTGAGGTGATTTGGACGCTAGTTTGCCTGAAAACCCATCTTTCAGTATCATGTGAACGCCAGTTTGACCCGTCCAAACGCCAGTTTGCACCAAGCTTCAGTATTTTCATCATAATTTCACTTATAGGGCTCCAAATGAGATGATTCAAAATGCATTGGAAAGCTGATTCAATCATCTATAACTTTCATCAAGACAACCCTTCCTGAAAGTGTCTCCAAGTGTGACCAAAATGCCCCTGAAGTGACTGGTTCAGATTTCATCAATGATTCTTCACTCTTTTCTCCTCCTTGGCCCCAAATCTCGTTCTTTCTGAGACTTTCTTCCTTATTCTCAATCTTATACATCAATCTAAGCCTGAAAACAAAGACCCGAACACCAAGGCATAATATACATTGACAGAAACGTAATGAAATCCACATAAAACACGAGTTTTTAGGACGAAAACGTCTTTAGTCTCGAAACATGCATGAATATCGTTCATATCGTACCCATAATAGCCCAAAATAACCATGAATAACTCGTAAAAGGAGGTAATCTCATATAAGAAATACACTACAATTTGACTCCCATCAGCCACCACAATCCGTGAACTCACAAGGCGTCAGACCCGCTCCACGCCTTAGGTCCTATGCGATGCTATCAGGCCATAGGGCTGGCCCGTGAACCCGAGGACATTAGATCCACTGGAGACCAGAGCCGCCAACCTAAAGATAAGACAAGCCAAGGCTCTCAAACCGCAAGACCCATATCGAGGCCGCAAGTCCCTCAGCGAGTCCGCCAAGGCTCTCAGCAGGCCGCTAGGCTCTCAGCCCACCGACTTGCCAGCAGTCCTCTCATGTCAGTTGGCTTGAGCATGACCTCTATAAATACCCACATCACCTTCATCACAAAATGTGGGACTTCATTCCCAGAACTACGCATGGCTTGATCCCTTACAAAGGCTACGCAGACAGTCCCTTCAGGCTCAGCTCATAAACAGAAAAACACCAAACACCCCCCATGTTGCTCTTGAAGATCTTCATCTTTCTCTTGAGAACCACCAATTTCACCTTCTAGCACCACCACTTCCATACATTCTTCATAGCCAGAACTGTTACATCCACTCAATCTTAGTGATGACTTTTTCAGCATCATAACCTGTGAATTCGATTTTTCGGCATTTTTCGTCACCGGCGTTGACTGTAAAACATCACATGTGACTATGATTGATTGAGGTCAAGTTAAATTACTAACTCGATGCCTAAATAACCACTAGCAAGTGAACTAGGTTCAATCGCAGTATAGCTAGATAGAGTCGAGGTCGATCCCACAGAGAATCAATTTGTGGATCCTAACTTAAATAGCCAACCTATTTATTTTGTTTGACAAACACGGTCTATGACCAACATAAAGTACGAGAAAAGAAAGACACACTCAAACATGTAAACAACATGTAAACACATAACGTAATCAACTGCCCAATTACAACCAGGATCATTTGGATCTAGACAATTTATATGACAACAAAACTCATCAACTACTAATCCGTTCATATCTAGTTATATTGGCTACGGGAGTCATCCTCTAAGCTTGATGTAGCACCGATAGGTCACTATATCACTGTGTTATTGTTACGTGACTTCGCCTCTTGGTGCCTCTATCTCATATAACTCACACGCTTACTACTCTAAGGATGCCGATATTGACCGTACACCTCGTCCGGGCAACATTCCTTTGGTTAGGCGTACTTCCTAGACGATCACTCAAACCCTCGTCCAACTAACACTTACCAAGTTATAGTCTCATGCTAGTTTACGATCTACGTGTAACAAGGTGCGCGCAATTCCCTAATATAAACCTACCTAGATAACGCCGAGCGTCCAAGATCAATTCCTAAGCCTACCTAAGAGTCTTATATTGGTATTTCCTTTTCACACGCTTTAATTAAATTAAGCGAGTGACGTAGCCATAGCCATACCTACTGAGATAATAAATTCAATTAAGCTAACCTAATCATAAAGACGTGACTGATTAACGGATGAAAACAGGTTTGACAACTCTCGGTCGACCGAATGGGTGCTCTCGTCGATCGAGTGATACCTCTCGGTCACCCGAGAGGCTAACTCCCAATTTACATCCCGAACATATTTCTCGGCGCTTCATATACTAATCGGATTACATAGCGAATCATCGTGACATCATATAAACTAATCTAAATACATGTAAATTAAACACACAGATTCATCCGTAGATATTAGGCAGAGGACCTAGGATTATGGGATCCTTATAGACAAGGTATCACCATTGCCTAACGTCATATCCTAGATCTACATCATCTAGATATGAATAACTACTCAAACAATCGAAGCATAATTGGGAAATTGATTACTAAAAAGAAAACGAGAAAATAAACTAGGGCTTACATGTTTGCAACCCTAGCAACCTCCACAAGCCTTATTTTTGCTTATATGTTTTTATGAATGAATAGTGGTGAATGCATAATAAAAAATACAAAGGACTTGTGTTTATATAGAGCCTCAGCCGTCATAGAAAACCGACTTAAAATGCCGACACTCTGAACCCTAACCGACTCAAATAATGTGCCGTACTTCTTCTGGACTATAGGCCCACTCGGTCGACCGAATGCACAGGCTCGGTCGACCGAGCCTTACATGCTCCTGGGCTCTCTTTCTCTTTTATCTTGGGCCTTCTTAATTCGTCTGTGATCCATCAAAGCTTCTCCGAAGTTCATCCTTGTGCTCCCAAATGAGTTACTACAAATATCACATGAAATACAGTCTGTAATATCAAATAATATAATAAAACTTCATAATACATAATAATGAATCGTAACTCTCGGCATATGCAAATTAGGCGTATTACGACTTATTATTGCTCTATTATAGCTCCTTTAAACTAGAATCGGGGATAAAGGTCATAGAATAACGGGCACAAAACGACCGTTATCAACTACCCCCCACTTAGCCTTTGATCGTCCCGATCAAAATATCAACAAGTTATTTCCCATGAACTACTTTCCAGTGGTCACCGTATACTGACACAAGAAACTCGAATCAACTCATATCATCTATGCTCATCAGATATCCATTATCCATTATTCATCATGAATCGATGTGTTGTGTGCATGTGCATTGAGTTTTAAACATTCGTAGCAAGATTAGAGCTTATGCAAACTTCGTAGTCTTAACCTACCAACTTCAGCATTCCCACTTCTTAAGCCTTTTAATTTTTCAAGCACCGGAATAATAAGCAAGAGCGTATCTATAGGGTTTTTGGACTTGGAGACCGAGTACTACTCAAAGCCTCTTAAAGAGTTGAATATTCCTTTCATATCTTCATATTTTTCAGATACTATCAATCTCAAGAAGGACAACTTTCTAGAGCATCCCTCTATCTTAGATCAAATATTAGCATCGAATATTACCACAAGCGAGGCTACTTTGGTAATTTACTACAAGCCCAGTGTTTTAACATTGTCAAACACAGGTACGTCTCAACTTATTTCTCAACCTTTGGGGCTAAGAATCTTTAGGAACACATCAGACGATAAATTTGACACTAGGTAAGCATAATCAATCATCTATGCAATGTACACATTATAATTTTACCTTTTATAACAAGCGTGAGTGCAGCTCGATTCAATTATTGAATAAGTGAATAATAAACAACTACTTGCAACGGACAATATGAATATCATTAAGTTTACTAATCAAGAAATCGCAGAAGTATAAAGTGATCACGTACTCATGAAATATGGTTTACTTCTTATTAGATATAATTATCAGGAACTCACAAAAGTAAATGTGATTCTAAGTTTAAAAGTTTTAATAAAATTTTTTCATTTTATTTATTATTTGATATATGGAATTACTCATTTGAGCTAAGTGACTTGTACCCCCCACTTAAACCATGCATTGTCCCCAATGTATAAAAACCGAAATAAAATGCTCAGAAAAAAGGAACTTAGCTCTGGATAAGCGTGGAAGTTTGAACAAGTCTTAGGACTTTGGCGCAGTTCAACAGGCACAGGCATCGGCTCCATAGCAGGGCAGAAAAATAATCACTGCAACACATATCTTAAACAAAGCTCGCAACTCGTTACAGGATTAGTCCAAACCGTAATAATCAGAAAAAAAAGGGACCGTAAAAGGTATAACAATTTCCTTAAACATTTTAAGTCCATTAATTAATGATTACATTTCAATACATTTCAACAAGTCCAAAACATTACATGAGTTCGAATTTAGGAAACAGAGAAACTTGCTCTATATAACACGACATATTAGTAGAATTGAGTCAAAATAAAAAGAACTTGTTAATTAAAGGAAATGACCCTCAAATCAAAATACTTAATCCCATCCTGGATTGAATGGTGCTAGTTGCAAATTGTTCGGGCCGGCTTCACAAGATCATCCTCGGATTCCCCTTCTTGTTGTTGACCGTGACCGTGAATGACCGGTGGTGGGACTGAACTTAACGATAGAACAGGCATCGGTCCCACATAGGAATCACCGCCTAACACTGGGCACTCGGCTCCTTCACAAAATGTAGTGATCAGTGACCCAAAAGGTAAAGTGTGCCGAGGCTTGAGAGCATCGTCTGTCATTTCCTTACGTATCAACGCCCCCACGTTCACGGGCCATCCCATGTACAACCAATAAATCAAAGTGGCATGGGTATAGTATACCGTAGATACATGCTTAGCCGGAAAGATATTAGAACGGATAAGCCGATTAAGGCATTTATCCTCCCATCTCCTAAAGCTTGTTTCCTCAAAAGTGCGGGCAATCTCCCCTATATTCCACTCTATTCCCAGATAGGCACCAACTTCCTCCAACCAAACATCGGACCCGTCAAATGTCGTCATATACTCCGGCCCGTCCTCCGAGACATCCAACCCATAATAAGTATTAATCGTACCCGGAGAAACTACAATAGGTCGTCCACGAATAATAACGACATTGGTGTCGGGGTGTATGCGCAAATAAGCATAAAATTCTCTCACCCAATTGACGTTGACCCGGCCTGGGGGTGCGACGACATCACGCCATTGATAACTTTCCACCAACTCCAAAAGCTCATCCCCACAATTGTCCAAATCTAGACCCCGAGCTCGATGTACAGGGGCATTAACGAAATGATTAGTAAACGAAGAATATACCTCCCGACTCGCGGTTGTGGCACTCCGTTGATTAATGGAATGTTGCCTTCAACACCACGAATCTGGGCGGCTCTGCGTCTTAGCGGCATCCTGACGAGATAAACAAATGCATCGCAGAGACGGAAGGCGGCCCGACTCTCGGTCGACCGAGAGCGATCACTCGGTTGACCGAGTGTGGATAATTGACAACAGAATGTGCCTGCGTGTCAGATCCTTCCCGTGGATCGAATCAATTGATCGAAAAATTTTCGCTAGGCTTTTCAAGATGAGTGAAAATGGTGAAATGGATAAAGATTTTCAGAATATTTCCATTTGATTTCTACCGGGTTTGAGAAAAGGAGATGGAGAATTGGGATGAAGGAATTGGGAAAAGGATGAAGAAAATGAAAGAGAGTATGGGTTGGTTAAATAGAGAAATGGAGTTTGAAAAGTGGAATGTGATTGGTGGAGAAAAGTTGTTGGGGATTGATGAGGTGGAAAGGTGGAATTTGAAAATTTGAATTGGGATAATAAAGAAGTTGGGAAGAGAAAAAGGTGAATGGTTGGGAAGAGGGAAAGGTGAATGGGGATATGTAGAAATAAATGGTGTTGACCATTTTAATTATTTTGACATACCGTAAATTATCTAAAACAAATAACCATGCCAAAATTTATTATTTCACTCTTGCAATTCCTACCGCAAAAATTTTTTCTCTAACCAATAAGTCGCCTCAAGCACAAAAGCAACCTCATTCTTATCATGACTAAATCAAACAATCTGGTCTAAGCATTTGTAAAATAACGCATAACCATTTCCTTAATCAAAAAAAAAAAAATTTTTTTACAAAGATTCAATTACTACACTTCACTTCACATAAAAACGATTCGAATAAAAAAATTATTTTGCACATCCTTAACTCAACAGTCGTCGGAACACGGCAAAATAAAAAAAACTTCTTATCGTTTCATGCTACTCTTATTTAAAAAGAAATACAAATAGGGATAAAAATAACGAAGGATAGAAATAGTTCTACAGTTTAAGTCGGTAGCTCGACTTTCCAAAAACATCACTGTCTACGAATTGCTCTTGGCTCGCCAGGTTTTCACCCGGTTAGCCTTTACCGAAAATGTCTTGCTGTCCTTTTCCACGAGTGCTTTTCCTCGAGATGTGAATCCAACGAAAAGACAATGAATCGGCCCATCCAAGCAAGCTCCGATTTTCGTAATATTTTCAGAACTAGATGAGCTCTCTTTAGTTCGAACTCTACGAGTTCGTTTCTTTGTCTGCTTCCTTCTATTCTTAGGTCTGGAGAAAGGCAGGCCTTCAGGATTATGATTTTCTAGAACAGGGGCAGGCTTGACAACTTTCTCACGACTCAGAACTGTAAGGGTCTCATCTCTTCCTTCTGTATTGTCATCAACACTTTTTCCTAGGCTTGGAGTAATATCTGGTTTTGAACTACCAACTCCTATAACATTTACGCTCACCGGAGTAGGGAAATCTGAATTCCTTGTCCCATAGGTCTCAGAACCTCTAGCATCGAAAATGTGATCTCACGCTCATACGAATTAGGGCTCTCGAAGTGTTGATAAAGGCTCTCCCTAAAATGATCGGGCAGTGAGGGTGCTCATCTATATCCATCACAACTATATCTATCTTAAACTCCGAGCCGTCCTATGCCAATGATCATATTATACATATTCCCGAGACACATGACTGCTTCGGACCCATCCGCAAATCTAACTTGCAACGGAGTATTCGTGGGAGTAAGGATCGATTTCTATCACAAAGACTTTTCGGAAAAATGTTCAGACTCGAGCCAGAATCTATCAAAGCCAACCCTAGGTATGCTCCTTCTAAGGTAACCTCAACCATAAATGCTCCTGGGTCATCTAGTTTCGGCATCAACCGAGCCTCATTCTCAATATGCGCTGCATCTCTAGGACCGATGACTATAGGGCGATTTATGTTTACGCTTATCCTCGTAATCGATTCAGATTCGACATATGATGCATGTAGTCATATCCTGAGTCTGAATCTGAAGAAATCTCTTCAGGGTTTAACTTGGACATACCTCTGTATATGTAAGCATCTTTAGACTCTTTTGACCTCTTGGCTTCGTGAATTCTTGCCTTCATCTTTGCTATTCTTTCCATGAGTTTAGGTGTCAACGGCTTTCTAGGTGTGGTTTTGGTTCTCAACACCATGACTTCTTCTCCTTGAACCTCAGAAGACTGATGTGATGACATTTTGCTGAACAGTTCGCCTTAGTGATTCCCTCTGATTACTGCATCATACGAAAAACAACAAACGGTTATTGAACTAACAGGCAGTATGATTACTCATACTGCTGCTAGGCTTATAACCTACTAATGTAATCACAGAGAGAATCACAGGGAAAACAACTATCGATAAAATATTTAAAGGCTCGCTCGATCGAGAAGTACCATATTTCGATCGACGAGAATATACAATTTTTTTTTATATTAATTTTATTACTCAACATGTGAAAGCAGAAAGACGAAATAATTAAGTTGATCATTTAAGCAGTTGGACCATTGATTCCCCGGCAACGGCGCCAAAAACTTGATTGAGGTCAAGTTAAATTACTAACTCGATGCCTAAATAACCACTAGCAAGTGAACTAGGTTCAATCGCAGTATAGCTAGATAAGTCGAGGTCGATCCCACGAGAATCAATTTGTGGATCCTAACTTAAATAGCCAACCTATTTATTTCGTTTGACAAACACGGTCTATGACCAACATAAAGTCACGAAAAAGAAAGACACACTCAAACATGTAAACAACAGGTGAACACATAACGTAATCAACTGCCCAATTACAACCAGGATCATTTGGATCTAGACAATTTATATGACAACAAAACTCATCAACTACTAATCCGTTCATATCTAGTTATATTGGCTACGGGAGTCATCCTCTAAGCTTGATGTAGCACCGATAGGTCACTATATCACTGTGTTATTGTTACGTGACTTCGCCTCTTGGTGCCTCTATCTCATATAACTCACACGCTTACTACTCTAAGGATGCCGATATTGACCGTACACCTCGTCCGGGCAACATTCCTTTGGTTAGGCGTACTTCCTAGACGATCACTCAAACCCTCGTCCAACTAACACTTACCAAGTTATAGTCTCATGCTAGTTTACGATCTACGTGTAACAAGGTGCACGCAATTCCCTAATATAAACCTACCTAGATAACGCTGAACGTCCGAAGATCAATTCCTAAGCCTACCTAAGAGTCTTATATTGGTATTTCCTTTTCACACGCTTTTAATTAAATTAAGCGGTGGTGACGAGCCATAGCCATACCTACCGAGATAATAAATTCAATTAAGCTAACCTAATCATAAAGACGTGATCGATTAACGGATGAAAACAGGTTTGACAACTCTCGGTCGACCGAATGGGTGCTCTCGGTCGATCGAGTGATACCTCTCTCGGTCACCCGAGAGGCTAACTCCCCGCATTTACATCCCGAACATATTTCTCAGCGTTTCATATACGAATCGGATTACATAGCGAATCATCGTGACATCATATAAACTAATCTAAATACATGTAAATTAAACACACTGATTCATCCGTAGATATTAGGCGAGAGGGCGTAGGATATGGGATCCTTATAGACAAGGTATCACCATCGCCTCTAACGTCATATCCTAGATCTACATCATCTAGATATGAATAACTACTCAAACAATCGAAGCATAATTGGGAAATTGATTACTAAAAGAAAACGAGAAAATAAACTAGGGCTTACATGTTTGCAACCTTAGCAACCTCCACAAGCCTTATTTTTGCTTATATGTTTTTATGAATGAATAGTGGTGAATGCATAATAAAAAATACAAAGGACTTGTGTTTATATAGAGCCTCAGCCGTCATAGAAAACCGACTTAAAATGCCGACACTCTGAACCCTAACCGACTCAAATAATGTGCCGTACTTCTTCTGGACTATAGGCCCACTCGGTCGACCGAATGCACAGGCTCGGTCGACCGAGCCTTACATGCTCCTGGGCTCTCTTTCTCTTTTATCTTGGGCCTTCTTAATTGCCTGCAGATCCATCAAAGCTTCTCCGAAGTTCATCCTTGTGCTCCCAAATGAGTTACTACAAATATCACATGAAATACAGTCTGTAATATCAAATAATATAATAAAACTTCATAATACATAATAATGAATCGTAACTCTCGGCATATGCAAATTAGGCGTATTACGACTTATTATTGCTCTATTATAGCTCCTTTAAACTAGAATCGGGGATAAAGGTCATAGAATAACGGGCACAAAACGACCGTTATCAATGATCACCTCCAGATCTTGAGTAGAAGCATCCATGGTAGCAACGTGAGCAACACTTGGAGCTGAATCTGTTAAAGATATAAGAAGAAGCATAAGTGAAGATTGATTGCACAAGTGGACATTACATCGAATACCTTAGCTAGAGTGATGGTTAATTAGTTAGGAATCTGTTAAGAAGTTTGTTATTGAGCAATTAAGCTAGTGTACACTCTATATAAGTTCACCAGCACATCAAAATTTCCTAGATCTTCATTTACATTTATGAATCATAAAGTTTCTTCTTTCTATTTTCAAATGTAATTTCCCCGCCAAAATTCTTGTTTGTGTTTGATATGAAGAAATTTCTTTCTTCTTATTTCTAGTTCGATGTATTGGTTTCTTGATTTAATTTTACAGTGTTATCATTGTTTTCAACATGGTATCGGAGCCTTACATACACTTTTGATTTCTAGTTTTCCTGTGTTTTTACTCTGTTTTGCTTCCCTTCTTGGTTTTTTATTTCTTACTCCCCGATTGGTTCTTGGCTTCATCATGGAAACACAAGGTGTTAGAGATCTTTAATACATCCATCCAGCAGAGAACACTTCTATGGTGTTACTACAACCAGTCTTGAAAGGATCTCAAAATTATCATTAATGGAAGCGTTCTATTGGAATGGTTCTTTCTACAAAGGAGAAAGTCAAATTTGTTTATGGTACGTTAACTAAACCTCTTGAAAATGATGAGAATTTTGAGGCATGGTGCCAATGTAATGATCTAGTAATTACTTGGATTCTGAATTCGGTTGATTCTGCAATTTATCAAAGTGTGTTTTGGTTACAAACCGCTAAAGAGGTTTGGGATGATTTGAACAAAAGATTTGGACCAGATAGTGTTTACAGACTTTCAAATCTCGAAGAAGAGATTTACAACACCAAACAAGGTGCCTTAACCGTTACAGAGTATTTTACAAAACTGAAGGCACTATGAGATCATTTCTTGGTGATTAGACCTATCCCTCCATGTACTTGTCATGCGTTGGATATTTATAGGGACTATAATGAAAATAATTATGTCAAATGCCTAAATGATAGCTATAGTAATGTGAAGTCACAAATCCTTATGTCCAAACCTCTTTCTGATGTTGCAACTGCTTTTTCAATGGCCATTCAACATGAAACACAGATTACCTACTCTGCTGGAACAGGAGAGAATAGGGCATTGAATGTGATTGCCAATATGCCAAGGTCTAGCCAAGATTATTCAAGAACTGTTTAGTACACAACACAATCTAATAATGCAGTTGGCAGAGGCGTGTGAAGGGGAAATAAGAGAAATTACCAGGCAAATGGCAGAAAGTTACAGTGTAGTTATTGTGGAAAAGAAGGTCATACTGTGGAAAGATGCTACAAGAAATATGGGTACCAAATGGTTCTAGAGGCAGGGGTAGATGATCTATCATGGCTAATAATGTGGGGATGGAATATGGCTTTGATCCAGAGTTTTTTCAATATGCAGGACAATTTTTGGGTGAAGATCAATTCAAGTGCATGTACATGAGCCTTCAAGGTCAGACACTATGACTAAATTCCAATATGATCATATCATGAATATGCTGAGGCATGTAAAGATACAAGATGCAGATCCTGTTGTGCCACAGTCTCAATTTAGCACTGTCATGACAGCTAATGTTCAGGTTTTGAATGATAACTCATATTTGCAACCCTTCCACTTGGATTGTTGATTCTGGTGCTACTGACCATGCAGTTTCCAGCACTGATTTAATGAGTAAACATGTGTCTGTTCTTAATTTTCATGTTAATCTACCTAATGGAGCTAAGGCCATTGTTTCTCATGTTGGTGAAGTCATTATTAATAATGACATAGCTTTGATAAATGTACTTTGTGTGCATGCCTTTTCATATAATTGTTATCTGTCAGGAAGTTGATTGAGGTACTCCTTATTCTTTGTTGTTTAATGATAATGGCTATGTGGTGCAGGATACACTCACACAGTAGATGATTGGTTCAGCTAGTTTAATCAATGGTTTATACATTCTGCAAGCAAAACCAAATATTGGTACTGATACTTTTTTTTATCTGTCATGCCATGTCTGATTCCTTGTTATGGAATTATAGGTTAGGCCATTTATCTATTCAAAGACTAAAAACTGTAAAACAATTAGATGTTCCTGATGTTGTTTTACCTTTAGACAATGAATGTCATATCTGTCCTTTAGCCAAACAAAGAAAAATCAGTTTTCCTACTAGTGTTTCTGTTATTCATGCTGTTTTTGACTTAATTCATGTTAATATCTGGTGTCCCAATAGACATTGCACACATAATGATGAATTTTATTTTTTGTCTATTATGGATGATTATAGAAGATTCTTATGGGTATTTTTGATGAAAACAAAAGCAGAAACTCGGTCTATACTCAGAATCTTTTGTGAATGGATTCATAAATAGTGTCATAGACACGGCAGGACTATCAAGACTGACAATGGTCTTGAATTCCAACTTACACAATAGTATGCTGAAAAGGGCATCTATCATAAGACCTCATGTGTACACACCCCTCAGCAAAATAGGGTTGTTGAAAGAAATCATCAACACCTCCTTGCTCTTCTAGGGCTCTTAGATTCCATGCCAATATTCCAATGATATATTAGGGTTTTTGCCTTCAACATGCAGCACATTTGATAAACATCACTACTACACTCTTATTGCATAATACATCTCCATATTCTGTTTTTTTATGACACTTCACCTTCTTATAATGCTTTGAGAGTTTTTGGTTGTTTAGTCATTGATAGTACCAATGTCCAAGGCAGGGGCAAGTTTGAAGCAAGGAGTAGGAAATGTGTCTATTTGGGAAATTCCGCACATACCAAAGGATATATAGTACTTGATGTGGATACCAGACAGATACTCATCTCCGGAGATGTGAAATTTCATGAGTTTGAATTCTCCTTTGCTCAATCCTCATCCACAGATCCAAGTATGGTTGTTCCCACTGCATCATGTCCAGACATATATGCAGATATTAATGAAGAAGGAAACACATTTCAACATGCACAACAAGGCAGTCATGATGATATCCAGGATCCTCCATAAAAACCTCATCAACATAACAACCATCCTGGTGAAGGAGTTAGAAGATCATCAAGAAGCAGAAGTGCTCCTGCTTACCTGAAAGATTATCAACATAATTTGGCCACTAATCAATCTACTACTCACTTGATCCAAAATATGGTTTCTTACAACCACATTTCAGACACTGATGTATAACATTTATATGATAAAAATTACGATGTTTTATATACGTTATCGACTCTTTTTATATAAAATATAAGAAATTATAACGATAATCTTATAAAATATTAATAGTTATGAATAAATCTAGATACTATAAAAATCTAGTAAAAGTGATAAAAAGTTATAAATTTTGTACCGGGTTAATAACCGGAGTGTAAGTGTCGATTCTGGGGGTATTTTTTGTATTTTATTTGCAGATCTTAGGTAAACCAAGACCCAGTGATGACACTTTTTGAAGTAAAATCGTATCTTTTGAAGGTAGTAAGGAAGTGCCATGAGATTTAAAGTTCAAGTGGATCAATAGTTCGTGACACCATTATCGAATTATATTTTCGACGAACAAATGGCCCATCAAAAGGCATTTTCTGAAGAAGAGTCCTTCATGGAAGTTATAGATATTTTCAAGAGCTTTCCAACGCCTCTTGAATTATGTCATTTGGAGATCCAGAGCTCAAGTTATGATTTTATCAAGTTTGAGATCAAGTTAAGGAATAAAAAGCTACCGGATCAATCCGGATTAACCTCGGATCGATCCGAAGAAACTAATGATTATCCGACATGTGATCCTGCAGAGAATAATCTAAGGGATACTATTTTTATTCCCGGATCGATCCGGCATCACCTCGGATCGATCCGGCCCTGAAAAATTTGCTTATAAATAGAGCAGTTCATACAGCCTGCAAAGGGTTACCAATATAGTTTCCTAACCTCTTTTTCTTAGAAATAGTATGTATGTATATAGGCCTTATGCCATAAATAAAGTAGTATCGTTATAATGCTCGAGAAAATTATCAGAAGATCAGTGTTGTTGAAGTTGTTGTAACATCCGGAAGAATACGACTTACGATTCAACAACAGTTGTAATCGGGTAAAATTTCTAAAGTATTTATGTTTGTTATGTTTGTTTTTATCTTTTTATAATGTTAGTAGGCTAAATCTAATAACTAGCCAAAGTTATGTAATCGTTTTATTTCGATCTTTTCGGTAAAGGAATGCTTTATCTAAAGTAAAATTGATTAAAATTGAGTTAATTGAATCTTTTTCTATTACATAACGTATTGATAATATTCGGATTGGCGTAATTAACCAAGATGAATCGCACCATATAACCTAACGATGAACCGACCGAGAAGTTAGGATATGAGATAAAAGATAGAAAAACCGGAGGGTAAAATTGGCCGTCTTGGCGTGACTACGGAATCCTATTTCCTACCGAAGCGATTTGTCTTGGAAAAGATAGATCTTATTAAAATTATGCTCGAGATCATAATAATGTTAAAATCAACAGTTTAATTGAAACTAAAACCGGAAAGTTAAATCGATCCGCCTGACAACCGGAGCCTTTTGAATAACATCGGCCGTCTGACAAATGGAATAACCTCTTTTATCCGGGGTAGATTTGTACTCGGTACCTGTTCAGACTAACTGAGATTAGCATGGGGCAGTTGTGGAGATTGAACTGATGACGATGACATATGACAATTTCATACGCTCGTGTGAGGAGGAATTGTTAACCTCAGGAGTGCACCGTTTCATTTACTCAATTGGACTTAAAATAAAAGGAAAGATCGAGCACATTCCGTCTACTGAAAAGATCGTATAAATCAATTATATAAACTTTGGCTAGTTCTATAAAATATATTGGTATCTATATATTTATATCTATATATATATTTTGCAATTTACGTATATCTATATATATTTATATATCTATATATATTATATTAGAATAATCTTTAAATTACGCATTTATTTTATGTAATAATAATAGTAATCTGTGTTATAAAATTGCGGTTTAGATCGAGTTAATCACGACTCTTTGGTGTTTAACCACACTTAGAAGAATTACCAAGTTCCACGAGGATTCGACACTCGACTCACCATACTAGCACTGATTTGACCCGATACAACGTCGGTTAAGGGTAGTATTAGCACTAGAAAAGGCCACGTCGACTTTAGGCGCCGTTGCCGAGGAGCGATGCTAATTTCTTTTTGTGTCTATGGTTACTACTTGTATTAGCTCAAAATTCTAGAGAATAAGTCAACACTTTTCTTATCTCATTTCTATTTTAATTTTTGTCGGTACTTACCTTATAGGTAAGTTACCAATATCCACTACTATCAATTTCATGTTATTTTCTATTTTCGTTAGTTGATGACCGAGAAGTGGTAAGGCCCTACTCGCTCCTTATAAGCTGACATAAACACTTACGAAAGGCGATTAAGAGTAGAGTAGAGCGAGGTCATACTAGTCGGGGGAAATCTGACGAATCATCTTCAAAGCAATACGAGAATGGTTGAAATCGGTGATGAAACACTGAACACAGGACTAGAACATGCTCTAAGGCATGGACGAACCTGTTAACCCTAATAATCAAAATAATAATAATAGAAATAATCAAAATCGGAACCGAACAATCGTAATAACCCACCAAACCCGAGACCTATCGTGATCAAACTATAAGAAGAAACCGGACTAATAATCCCATTCTTTTACCCAATGAAGGAGCAAACAATTTGAAATTAAATCTCATCTTTTGGTTTAATTGGCGCAAGAGCCCAATTCTTAGGAGAGGATGATGAAGATCCACATCATCATCTCTATCTTTTGAAGAAGCTGTGCAATCTGACCAAAAGTCAAGGTGCTCATAAGGAATTAACAAGGATGACTATGTTTCCTTTTTCTTTAAAAGGGCGAGCCGAGATTGGTTTATGTCTCTCCCACATCACTCACTTACTAGTTGGGAGGAGATTCAAACTGAATTTACAAAACAATATTTTACTCTCCTGACGAAATTTGGAGTTAAAAGTCGAGGTTGCTAACTTTAGACAAGGATCTGAAGAAACGCTTCGGGAATGCACAGGAAAGATTTAAAAATTGTTAAGAGCTTGTCCCGACCATGGTTATTCCTTAGATATGCAAATTCAACTTTTTTGTAAGTAAATTAAGAAAAGATTCACGTCTTGATGTAGATCATGCATGTGGTGGTTCTTTAATGATGAGTGAAGCTCAAATAGTTTACGATGCTATAGAAAAGATTTCCAAAAATAACGAATGTGGGAAACCGGTTCTAGCACCGGAAAAGTAGCTTTGCGGGAGAATGTACATCTAATACGGAAGTTCTAGCACACTTAGAAAATTTAAGTAGGAAATTTGATGGCCTACAAAACAAAAACCAAAGCTCGAGAGAATAGTACTCCAGCCGAGTACTCAAATCGAGATAAAATGCCGTTAGGGATTGAAGAAACCAACAGGATACTCAAGAGAGGAGGTGAGTTTTCTTCAACGACATAGGAATTTGAACAATGCATACTCAAACTCGTTTAATGCTATTAGAAGAGATCACCCTACTTATCGATGGTGCCTAAAACCCTAGTAAGCAAGGACAACCGCCTTATCCAGTTCCGTATAGGAATATGAATAATAATCAAGTTTATCAAGAAAACACATCTAATCGAATTTACAATCATTACCTAAATCCTATCCTCAACATACCACTCAAAGTATACGGTAACTCAAAGTTCAACTCAACTGCGAAGGAGTTGAAAAATGGGAGAAGTTAATGGAAAATATGATGGGTGTAGTATCCACTCAAGCTAAGAATATGGAGACAATGATGACTTCAATTGAGTACAGGTCTCTACAGGATCAGTACAATGAAAACATCTATGAGTGGACATGATACCGAATGAGAACGATAGAAGCCTCATTAAGAAATATGGAAGATAATTTGAGTAGGGAAGGTGAGCGTAATAACAATGACCTCACGGAGGATTACCAAGTAATAATCTTGAATGAAAATCCAAGAGAAGTAAATGTTGTCGTTACGAGAAGTAGAAAACTCTGTGGTAGTAATGGAGTAGAAAACTTCGGGAATAATGAAGTAGAAAATGATTTAGATGGTAAGAATGATGAAACCAAAGATGAAATTGAATTCACTGATGAGGAAGAAGAAATTATAGAGAATTTCTTGAAAAGGAATAGAAGTTTGGAACCTAAAAATGAAGGTGAAAATGGGGAAAAATCCCTAGGATTTTGAGAGATCCCATGGATAAAGATTTATGGAATTTATTCAAAGAACATGTTAGAGTAGAAGATAATGAAAACAAGGATGAAAAACAAGAAGAACTGAAGGAATCTGAAGTAGAGATTGATTCAGGGAATGTCTTAAGAGAAAAAACTCAAGATCATGATACTTGGCGATCAAGTAATACTCAAAGGTTTAAGGAGAAAGGAAAAGAGAAATTGAATTTGGGATCAAAGGTTGTAGATTTGGAATCTTTACCTTACCCACCTAAAGATCAAATTAAAAATTAAAAACTGATCAGAAGTATGCTCGTTTCCTTGATACCTTTAAATCATATTCATGTTAATATCCACATTATCGAAGCTCTAATTAGTATGCTGCTTATGGAAAGTTTCTGAAAGATATTCTGTCAAACAAGAAAAAATTAGAGGAATATGAGAATATATGCCTAAATGAAGAATGTTCTGCGGTTTTGCAACATAAGTTACCACCTAAACTGAAAGATCCGGGAAGTTTTACCATTCCGTGTGAAATTGGAGGATTTCTGTTTAAGAAGGTCTTATGTGATCTTGGAGCTAGTATAAACCTCATGTCTTATGAGGATTATAAGAAGCTAGGCATAGGAAATCTTACAAAAGCGAAATGACTCTGCGGATGGCGGAGATAGATCGATTAAATACCCTAAAGGAATTATTGAGGGCGTATTGGTTAAAGTAGACAAGTTCTATTTTCCATTAGACTTTGTAGTTATGGAAATGGAAGAAGGATATTCAGCGCCACTTATCTTAGGTCGACCGTTTCTAGCTACAGGAAGAACTTTAATAGATGTCGAAAGGAGAGTTAATTACGAGAGTCAATGAAGATGAAGTTGCTTTCAATATTTTCAAAGCTATGAACCATCCATACAGATCACGAGAATCATGTTCTTTTATAGAAGATATTCATGTCATGTATATGATAATCGATTTACCAACTTTTGAAGGCAGATTAGAAGAATGTTTAACTTTGTCTATCTATAAGGAAGATGAGAAAGACACCGAAATGAAAGAGATAATTCTTTCTCTAGATAAAGGAAGTTTTACTTTTAAACCATCATGGCATAAGTATTTGGAATTAGAACTAGAGGACCGGTTCTTAAACCATCAACTGGAAGATCCACCTAAGAATGCGGAATTGAAACCGCTACCCTTAAATCAAGTATGTTTTTCTTGAAACTAATAATCTATTACGGTTATTATTTCATCATCTTTATCTGAGCAAAAGAAGATCAATTACTTAGAATGTTGAAAAAGCATAAGAAATCTTTTGGATGGGCGATTGCCGATATTCGAGTATTAGCCACGAGATTTGCGTTCATAAGATAATTACGAAGGAAGATGCTAAACCTTGTATTCAACATAGCGCCGCCTCAACCCAAATTTGCGGTTGATTGTTAAGAAAGAGGTCATTAAGCTATTAGAAATGGGGATAATATTTCCCATATCAGATAGTGAATGGGTAAGTCCAACTCAAGTGGTACCAAAGAAAGGAGGTTTCACAGTGAAAGAGAATGAAAAGAATGAATGGATTCCGACTAGAGAGATTACAGGTTATCGAATGTGCATTGATTTTAGAAAACTAAATGATCATACTAAGAAAGATCATCATCCACTTCCATTCATAGTTCGATATGTTGGAGCGTTTAAGTGGACATAAGTATTCTTGTTTCTTAGATGGTTATTCGGGATATTTACTGAGATATTCATTGCGGCGGAGATAGAGAAAAACTACTTTCACTTGTCCTTATGGAACTTTTGCTTATAAAAGAATGCCATTTGGTTTATGTAATGCTCTGCTTTCGTTTCAAAGATGTATGATGGCTATATTTGCGATATGCTTGAGAAATTCTTAGAAATCTTTATGGAGCGACTTTAGTGTTTATGGAGATTCTTTCGACAGTGTTTATCACACTTAGAACGAGTGTTACAACGTTGTGAAGATACCAATTTAGTACTAAAGCGGGAAAAATGTCATTTAATGGTATCAAAAGGAATTGTTCTAGGTCATAGAATCTCTGAAGAAGGTATTGAAGTTGATAAAGCTAAAGTAGAAGTAATTGAAAAATTACCTCCACCGTTAATTTAATTCTAAGAGGATTTCTCGGACATGCGAGGTTTTATAGAAGGTTCATTGCCGATTTCTCGAAAATAGCAAAGCCTCTAAGTCATTTACTTGAAAAGGAAGTACCTTTCAACTTTGATAGTAAATGTATGGAAGCCTTCAGGACCACTAAGCGAGGTTGACTCTTGCACGGTGCTAGTAGCACCCAGTTGAGGTTGCCGTTTGAGATTATGTGTGATGCGAGTGATTTAGTTTGTAGGAGCGTTTTAGGTCAAAGATATAACAAAATTCTCAAAGCTATCTACTATGCATCTCACACACTAAACAGCTCTCAACTTAAGTATGCAACTACGAGAAAAGAAGCTGTTGGTGTAATTTTTGCCTTAGATAAGTTTAGATCGTATATTGTTGGATCTAAGGTAATAATTTATCTGAGACCATTCAGCCACAAAGTATTTACTAAGTAAGAAAGATGCTAAACCACGTCTTCTTAGATGGATTCTCTTACTTCAAGAATTTGATATTGAAATTAAAGACAAAAAGAAGTGAAAATGTAGTAGCGGATCATCTAAGTAGAATGGAAAATGATGAAGAAATAGGAAATGAAATTAAAGATTCATTTCTGATGAACAACTATTTAGAATAGATACTCCTTCAACTATGCGATTATTAAAGAATAGAATTCCTTTGAAGGAAATATCACCCTGGTTTGGAGATATCATTAATTACTTAACATGTGATTACATTCCGTCTCATTGGACTTGGCAACAGAAAAAGAAATTCTTTTATGACTTAAAATTTTATTACTGGGAGGAACCGGACATTTTCCGTAAATGTTCGGATGGGATAATCGAAAAATGTGTGCCTAATAATGAAATTTTAAGTGTTTTATCATTTTGTCATGATCGTGAGGCGAGGAGGTCATCATGGAGGTTGGAAAAGCTGCTTTTAAAGTTTTGCAATGTGGTTTTATTGGCCTACACTATATAAAGATGCTTATAAGTATGTTAAATCTTGTGAATCTTGTCAAAAATGGGAAATGTATCTAAAAACATGAAATGCCTATGCAACCTATTTTAGAATGTGAGTTATTTGATGTTTGGGGTATAGATTTCATGGGACCATTCCTATATCTTTTGGGAAAAGATTTATTTTAGTAATGGTAGATTATGTTTCAAAATGGGTAGAAAGTTGAAGCTCTTCCCACTAATGATACCAAAGTTGTCATACGATTCCTTAAAAGAATATATTCACCCGATATGGTATTCCGAGAGCTATCATTAGTGATAGAGGATCACACTTTTGTAATAGACCATTTACCAAGATAGTTGAAAAATATGGTGTAACACATAAGTTAGGAGCATATCATCATCCATAAACCGGTGGTCGGGTAGAGGTGTCTAATAGAAATCAAAAGAATCGTGGAAAAAATAGTTGATTCAAATCGTAAAAGCGGGCGATTAAATTAGGCGATGCATTATGGGCGTCTGAGCGCGACTTTTAAGACACCAATTGGTTGTTCTCCTATAAACTAGTCTTTGGTAAGTCTTGTCATCTCCCGGTTGAGTTAGAACATCGGGCCTTACAGGCTATTAAATTTACAATTTCGATCCTAAGGTTGTCGGTGATCATAGATTGCTTCAATTAACGAACTAGAAGAATTTCGTCTCGATTCTTATGAAAGCATTTCGAATCTACAAGGAGCATACGAAATCTTTTCATGATAAGAGAATTTATAGTCGTGAGTTCCATGTAGGTGATCGAGTGCTCTTGTACAATTCACGTTTAAAGTTATTTCGGGTAAGCTTAAATCAAGATGGGCGAGTCCATTTAAAGTAACAAGGGTTTACAAATGCTGGTTGTTGAACTAAGCGATGGAAATCGACTTTTATAGCCAATGGCCACAGAGGAAAGTTATTTATGGAGGAGAAGGAATCATCTTGAAGGGAGAAGTAATGCTACTAAGCGATCCCCGACAAAATTAAAAAAGCGAAAAAATCAAACAAATTGAGAAGCGAAGGAACCAAAATCGGCCGAATACCAAAGCTATCTATCTTTCCTCTACTTTTCATGTTTGAGCTAGTTTAAATCTTTTACGGATAGACGTAAAAGAAGCTGGATGTCTTTTCTAGATAGAATAGGAGTTTTTATTTTGCTTTTGAAATTAGGCCTTGATAAAGATGTTGGGTTTAAAATAGAAGCTTGATTTTTGAGAAAAACAAGCAATTGTTGAGAGAGATCAGTTGAAGGAAGTATGTAATGGAAAATCGAGAAGCTCGATAAAGAGAAGGGCAAAGTTTTTAAGGAGATCTGAGAATCTGTGGAAAAAGTGAACATGATGGGAAATGCAGGAAAGCACAACCAAATCCAGGATGAGTGTTTGAATGTTGTTAAGATGGGAGCGATTATGTGGTTATCCGAAAATCGATGGAGATCAAAGGAAAAATTCGAGCGCCTCATTTCTTAAGATTAGGTTGATAGAGCGTTATGTTAGAACCCTGGAAGATTTAGAAATAATGGAATTAGGACCCTTATGAGTTTTATAATATTTATAAAATTTTTATATAACTTTTGAAAATTTTATAAATAGGATCTTTATGAAATTACTTAAAAGTTTTATAAATTTTTTATAAATGGTTTTATTTAAAATTAGTAGAAATATTATTAAAGTTTAAAATAAAAATAAAAATAAAAATAAAAAAAAATTCGGATCGATCCGACCTAACCCCGGATCGATCCGGAAGCTAAAAAACCTAAAAAAAGAACGGGATCTTCCCTTCTCCTTCTTCCATTTTTCTAAAAAAAAAAAAACAGCCGCCCCTCCCCATTTCCCCTCGATTTTTTTCTTCAAAATCATCACTAAAATTCACTCTCACATCACCCCAATCCTTACACTCTTCTCATTTTCCTCTCTTCTCTTCAAATTTTCAATTTTATTGAAGTAATTTTCAAGGGAAAGCTACAACTTTCATTCCGGCGACTTTTCATCTTTTCCGGCCAACTTTTCAACCTTTTAAGCATTATAAGGTAATATTGTAGTCATTTATTTTGTTAATTTCGTTTTTTATGCAATTTTTTATTTTCAACTGTTTTGTCACTCACATTTGTCTTTTGTTTTGTGTTGTTTTGTTGTTTTGTGTTGTTGTTTTGTTATTGTGTCACTATCGTAGAATGGCGAATCATCAAAAGCTAGTAAAAACGTAAGCCGCATATCCCACCCAAATCCAGTTATAGAGACTAGACCTTTAACAGAAGAAGAATTGGCAGTTAGTTTTGAAAGAACCGCGTCTGCTGCAGCTAAGAAAGCATTGAAAAATAAATTTGGAAAGTGTTTAGTTGCAATAGAGAGGGCTTAGATTTCAAAGATTTGGGAAGGAGGTAAAAGAAATTTTTGAAAGGCAGCGATGGTTGGAGTTAGCTAGTTTAAGGTCGGGTGAAATTAACACAACCTTAGTAGTGAATTTTATTCTCTGGTAGCAACTCATAATGCTACGAAAGGTGGTGAGTTAACCACATCAACCTAAGAACTAGGGCGATGCCGTTTAATCCTCGGATTATAAATACTATTTATGGTATCACTGATATACCGAGAGTGAGGATTATTATCTTGTATGGAATTTAGAGAGCTGCTGGACTTTGATTATATTGTATCACTAGCCCGAATGAGTTAGATCCCACTTTGCCGTCTGGCATGAAAGCAGAGTTTTCCTATGGAAATTGTATACGGGATATGAGAGCTATTAAGCGTTTTATTAGCCTCACTCTTTTACCTACTCGTCATTTTACATCTTTTGGTAAAGAGGATCTGTGTATTGCTTGGGCTATGTTCAATGAGATACTGTGGATGTAGCGGGATAATGTATAGAAGGGCCAAGGAATTTGTCTCAAGCGCCAAACCAGGCGATCCACATGTCTTTTCCTTGTTTTATTTCTTCCTTATGTCGCCAGATAGGTGTCCCGAGCTTCCAAATGATAATTTGATGGTGGTTGATGACACGCTTATAGGTCTAGTTTACCACTTAGGCGGCGGGAAGAATAGATTTTATGAACCCTAACATGTGACCTCGGCCTACCCCATCCACTCACATCCCTCCTTCCTTCATCCAAATCAAACTCAAAGTCAATTTCCAAATACCATCACATACGACATGTTTCAATCAATGGCCTATGATGTTCATCGTGCCAATGCCAATATGGTTGTTTTCACGAAAAGGAATAGGTTATGGTCTCGAAGATTTGCGTCAAGGCATGCAAGGTATATATCAAATGAATATCTTGCAAAACCCTACCTATGCCGAGATGGATATTCCGCATTGCCAATCCGTACCATATACCTTGCCAGACTTTATTCCACCAATGCCACCTCGCTCAGACTTCCAACAAATGCCACATTCTTTTGGATTTCAAATTAGTGGTGTAGGGGATTTATCGGCGAGTACTACGGCGGTTTGCAACATCGATTGGCGAGGATTTGGATCATTTGGCCATACCACGGCGACATGGGAAGCACTTTTTCCGATGTCACGAGAGATGAGCTCGATGGGGTTGGATAGCTCGGTTCGGATGTCGACATATTTTCAAGATCCATTCCAAGAATCGACTTATGATCCGGCCAGTTCTCAGGCTATGCCAAGTTCAAGCCACGTCGAGATGAGTGATGAAGAGGAGTGATTTTAAACATTTTATGATTATTGACATTGAAAACAATTTATTTTTCGTACAATTTCATTTTAAATACAATTTTAGGTTATTTTGGTTTTTTTTTGGTAGGATTTTATTTTAATACGATCTTCGTAGAATTTTATTTTACTTTCGTTTGGTTTTATGTTAGTACACGCTGTGTAGTAAAATTTATCGTTATAACATGATAAACCGAAGATAGGAGGAAAAACATATCACCTAGAAAAATCTAGGCTTTTTCCAAGCAAAAACAACTCTGTCCGTGAATAGTAATTTTCCGGATCGATCCGGCCTTTTTCCGGATCGATCCGGTGTTCGTATACCGACCTGACAGGATTACTAGTTGAGAGGCCGGATCGATCCGGCCCTTTTCCGGATCGATCCGGTAAGTACAAAAACGCCAAAAAGGAGATCCTTCCTACTTTTGCTTGATAGATACATTTCTATAAAAGGAAGGAGCTGCAAGCCTTCAACTTTGCTCATTCCTTCTTTATTCTATCTGTCTTTGTTTATTTTCTGTATCTGATAAAAAAATGTCTCACCACTCCTCTCCCTCGGTCAATAGTTATGAACCACATACACACGATGGTGTGGTTCACGAAAGCCATGCTTTGTGTTTTCATAATGACATTCCGAGGCGTCTAAATTTCGTCCATTCTCTATTCTTATGGAAAAAGGCTTGAATACAGAAAAAATTGATCAGTGGGGACGGAATCTAATCCGAGGTTGCGGGTGGAAGAAGCTGATTAGGACTCCAAGAGGTAGAATTAACATTTCAATTGTCAGAGATTTTTATGCATCTCTTACTGATTTAACGACAGTAGCCTCGTCTCATCTCATTACTGTTAGGGGCGTCGTCATATCATTTTCTCCATCATCATAAACCAAATCTTTCAAATTCCACTATCGACTTTTGAGCAAAACCCACACTACGAGTTTCTTTGGGAACTCGGAAATGCTACAATGTTGTAAATCGTCTTTGCGAAGCCTTTCAATTTGTGTTTCCTTTGTTTGATCATAACTATGATTCTTCGACTCGGCTTTACCCCTCATCGAGAGGCGTGGAAACGCTTCATTAATTCCCGATCTATCCAACTAGAGATTTTTAGGGGTTCACGGATGATGAGATGCTCTTGTTGTATGCCTTGCCGTGGGGCATACATTGATTGGGGATTTGATGTTCAAAGCGCAATTAATTTTGCGGTAGAGAGGCGTAATAGGGGGCGACCGCTACCGTTTGCACAGGTTATCTCTCAACTTTGTGTCCAAGCCCGAATCACGTGCACGAGTTTACTACGAGGCGAGATTTTTCCATCTCGTGATTCTCGGTTGGGATTACTTCCGTAGATACTCCCGGATGTTCATCTACAGTTTGAGTTGTTGTTGGAAATCGATTAAAAGTTGTTGTTGTTAAATTAGTACTCGATTAAGTTAGACGGTTAATCGCTTTTTAATTTAGTTTCTTTAAAGTTTGTAATAGTTTCATTAATGTTTAATATATATGTCATTTTCTTTAATCAGAATAATATATGTTGCGAAAAATAATAAAAATCAAAATCGTGTACAATTTTAATTTTATTTTCGAACCTACTTTTTATTACTCAACGTACATCGGGACGATGCCATTTCGTAAGTGGGGAGTAGAGGTAAGTTAGTAAAATTAAAATTAAAATTTTCTCATATAAATTTATACTTAAATGCTTAATACTTAGTTTAATTTTTCTTGAATCAAAATAACTAGATAATATATAATTAATATGAATAAAAATAATATAAAGTTGTAAGAATAGATTTTAATTAAGTAAAGTAAATTAGATATATTATAATCATATTATATATGTCAATTTTAGGTTTTATAAGATTTTAAGTATATGTAACTATACATAAATATTATCAAGTAATTTTCATATGAAATTTAGCGAATATACTTATATTATAATGAAATTTTAGAATAATTTTCTTTTCAAAACGAATTATGAGTTTGGAATTGGACTAGGGATGAGCGATTTTTTTGGCACCATAAAAATATATAAACTATAGCCAAATAGCCTCACAAAATAAATTTCTAATTTTTGTCCTACCTCGGCCTTGATTAGAGTGATCAAGACCCACTCAAAATAGCCATTTTTGATTATAATCGACCACTTAGCTTAATTTGGTCTACATTTCCTAAAAATCCCACGAGTTTGTGCGTCTTTATGAAAGAGATGATGACACAAAAGCTAAGAATGGTGTATCTTTGAGATTGGAAAAAATTAGAAAAGTATTAGTATATTCGATCTTACCTCATGCGCTTGCAAGATATTCGATTTTGGTAATACGTTCGGATATGTTAATATTCTATAAAAGAATTAAGAACGAAGCATCATATTTACACGCAAATTAATCAAATACCAGTATCTTCCTTATCTTTGATCAATAACTAAAAATCGGTAGTAGCTACCAATGATTTGAGTGTAGTAGGGTAATATCTCGAAATGTCCTATATCACTATGAGGTTTAAAAGCTCCCGATAAAAAGTTGAATCATAAGATCTCAAGAATGATTACAAGTTTAAGGAAACTGGATTTGTAATTTTCGATCGAAAGAGTATTACTCCGATCAATCTTGACGAAGCAATGCTTGTAAGTTTGATTTTCTACACACATGCACGCTTTTAGTTCTTAAATCTCAAAAAAAAAAAAAAATCAGAATGTTATTAAATCGAGGTATTTTTGATCAAAATTATAAAGGTGTAAGTACGTACGACTTTCTTCTTTCTCTTTTGATTTTTCTTTTCTATCCTTTCGATTGACCAACATCCTGAGCCTAAAAAGTATAAGCCATTTTGTTGACTATTTGACTTAGTCGTTAATTCCAGATATATCATATGAGTTGAGATAGGAGAATGATTCCAGAATTTTAATTATATTTAAGTAGATTATGCAGGATTTCATTTGAATAATAGTTGATAAATAATTTATCTAAGTTATCTACACTTCTTATCTTGTTAATTTCTAAGAAAGATATAATTAATATGCTTATAATATTGAAATGATATTTTACTAATTTGAAATTTAATCTACCACGTATATCATTTTTATTGTAATTTTTATATATTACCGCTTATTTTGCTCGAGGATGATCAAAGAGCTAAGTGGGGAGTAGTTGATGTATAACATTTATATGATAAAAATTACGATGTTTTATATACGTTATCGACTCTTTTTATATAAAATATAAGAAATTATAACGATAAACTTATAAAATATTAATAGTTATGAATAAATCTAAATACTATAAAAATCTAGTAAAAGTGATAAAAAGTTATAAATTTTGTACCGGTTAATAACCGGAGTGTAATAAGTGTCGATTTACGGGGGTATTTTTGTATTTTATTTGCGAGATCTTAGGTAAACCAAGACCCGAGTGACGACACTTTTTGAAGTAAAATCGTATCTTTTGAAGGTAGTAAGGAAGTGCCATGAGATTTAAAGTTCAAGTGGATCAATAGTTCGTGACACCATTATCGAATTATATTTTAGACGAACAAATGACCCATCAAAAGGCATTTTCTGAAGAAGAGTCCTTCATGGAAGTTATAGATCTTTTCAAGAGCTTTCCAACGCCTCTTGAATTATGTCATTTGGAGATCCAGAGCTCAAGTTATGATTTTATCAAGTTTCAGATCAAGTTAAGGAATAAAAAGCTACCCGGATCAATCCGGATTAACCTCGGATCGATCCGAAGAAACTAATGATTATCCAGCATGTGATCCTGCAGAGAATAATCTAAGGGATACTATTTTTTATTCCCGGATCGATCCGGCATCACCTCGGATCGATCCGGCCCTGAAAAATTTGCTTATAAATAGAGCAGTTCATACAGTCTGCAAAGGGGTACCAATATAGTTTCCTAACCTCTTTTTCTTAGAAATAGTATGTATGTATATAGGCCTTATGCCATAAATAAAGTAGTATCGTTATAATGCTCGAGAAAATTATCAGAAGATCAGTGTTGTTGAAGTTGTTGTAACATCCGGAAGAATACGAACACGATTCAACATTTATGTCGGGTAAAATTTCTAAAGTATTTATATTTGTTATGTTTGTTTTATCTTTTATAATGTTAGTAGGCTAAATCTAATAACTAGCCAAAGTTATGTAATCGTTTTATTTCGATCTTTTAGGTAAAGGAATCTTTATCTAAAGTAAAATTGATTAAAATTGAGTTAATTGAATCTTTTTCTATTACATAACGTATTGATAATATTCGGATTGGCGTAATTAACCAAGATGAATCGCACCATATAACCTAACGATGAACGACCGAGAGAAGTTAGGATATGAGATAAAAGATAGAAAAACCGGAGGGTAAAATTGGCCGTCTTGGCGTGACTACGGAATCCTATTTCCTACCCGAAGCGATTTGTCTTGGAAAAGATAGATCTTATTAAAATTGTGCTCGAGATCATAATAATATTAAAATCAACGATTTAATTGAAACTAAAACCGGAAAGTTAAATCGATCCGCGACAACCGGAGCCTTTTGAATAACATCGGCCGTCGACAAATGGAATAACCTCTTTTATCCGGGGTAGATTTGTACTCAAATTACTGTTCGAGACTAACCGAGATTAGCATGGGGCAGTTGTGGAGATTGAACTGATGACGATGACATATGACAATTTCATACGCTCGTGTGAGGAGGAATTGTTAACCTCAGGAGTGCACCGTTTCATTTACTCAATTGGACTTAAAATAAAAGGAAAGATCGAGCACATTCCGTCTACTGAAAAGATCGTATAAATCAATTATATAAACTTTGGCTAGTTCTATAAAATATATTGGTATCTATATATTTATATCTATATATATATTTTGCAATTTACGTATATCTATATATATTTATATATCTATATATATTATATTAGAATAATCTTTAAATTACGCATTTATTTTATGTAGAATAGTAGTAATCTGTGTTATAAAATTGCAGTTTAGATCGAGTTAATCACAGCTCTTTGGTGTTTAACCACACTTAGAAGAATTACCAAGTTCCCTGAGGATTCGACACTCTGACTCACCATACTAGCACTACAGTTTGACCCGATACACTGTCGGTTAATGACTGGTATTAGCACTAGAAAAGGCCACGTCAGACACATACAAGTCCTATACTACACAAATGGACAAGGACAATGAACCAGATACATACAAAGAAGCTGTTACTTCTGTAGAATGGCACAGGCAATAAATTGTGAGTTAAATGCCTTACATGCTACTAATACTTGGTCATTAGTCCCCTTCCCTAAAGGGAAGATACCTATAGCTTGCAAATGGGTTTTTAAGATAAAAAGGAAATCAGATGGTTCAATTGAGAAATATAAAGCAAAACTTGTTGCAAAATGTTATACACAGACTGAAGGCATTGATTTCATGGAAACCTTCTCAGCTGTAGCAAAAATGTCCACTATTAGGCTATTCATGAGTTTAGCAGCAATGAAGCGATGGCATTTACATCAACTTGATGTCAACACAGCTTTTTTACATGGTGATTTGGATGAAGAGGTCTATTGATGCAACTTTCCTAGGGTTTCAATCTCACCGGCAGTGTACAGGGTCAATTGTAGTCTAGTACGGTGGTCAAGGTCGTATCCCACAAGGATGTGAGGTCAAACACCAATTATTTATTATTATCTTGATCCGAGTTGCAAGTTTGATTAAGAAATAATACTTAACTACAAAGATTGTTCTAATGATAAATGAACCTAGCCAAGATGATTCTTTGTTCAATTTATCTCCCCTCAATTCCTTGGAAATGATCTACCTACCACCTTCAAATGGTGTCCTAATGTGTGAATGGTGCATTCCTAAACAAGTGGTTTCCCCTCTTACGAGTGAATGAAACCACTCTTTGTCTCCTCTTTGGTCTAAGTACCTTAAACCTAATGAATTGACAAGATAAACACTTGAATGCAAAACTCCCCGGATAAGGAATTCTAGGCTACAATTGACCCGGTACACTGCCGGTAAGATTGGACACTTAGTAAAGTCCGATCACACCACTACTCCTTCATAAATGATAAAGATTAGATCTTTTAGATCATCCAATGTAACCTTCTCGTTTACTACTTTTTATGCTTGTTGCTTAAACAAAGTCGATCTTGGGAAAAAGGTAATCAAAATTTTGAATTCCACTGCGTTCCCGCATTGATTTCTGAACACTAGTAATGTTCCATCTGCCCCAACCTGAGTTAGAGAATGTTGTCAATGTTGTATTTCATGTAGCAGGAAACAATAGGCCTTATCCAGGTGCTATTTTCAGATATCTGAGCAACTTGTGTGCTGCTGCAAGGTGTTTTTCTATAGGATGATCTAGAAATTGTCTTAGTTGTTGTATAGCATAGGCTATATCAGGTCTAGTGCTTCCCAAATAGATAAGTTTCCCAACTAGACTTCTGTAAAATGTGTTGTTTTGGAGTGGTGGAGAATCTTCCTTGTCTAGTGTGACTGTGGGATCCACAGGAAGTGAGCTAGGTTTGGCTCCTAGATAACCAAATTCTGTAAGCAAATCTAGGTAGTATTTTTCCTCTGATTCATGATTATGCCATTTTTAGATCTTTCTACTTCAAACCCTAAAAATATTTTAATTCTCCCAAGTCTTTGATAGTGAAGGCCTGATGTAGTAGAGTCCTTAAATCTTGTATGACTTGTAAATTTAGGCTTCCTACTATGATGCCATCGACATAGACTAAGAGAGCTATAAAGTCTGAACTTGTGCCCTTGGTAAACATGCTATGATAATTTTTGGGTCGAGAGTATCCTGCTTGAACCAGTGTCTGTGTTAACTTTGCATTCCATTGTCTACTAGCTTGTCTTAGACCATATAAAGACTTGTTTAATCTGCAAACCAAATTAGGTTGTTGAAGTTTTAAGCCAGAATGAGGTTTCATATAGACCTCTTCATCCAAATCACCATGTAAAAAAGATGTGTTGACATCAACAAACTATACATAAAAAACAAACAAGAAAAATGACCTAATCCTAAAAACTCAACTAACTTACAAGATATCAACTAGTTTAGGCCAATTCAAAAACTGAAGTCGGTGACTTGTCTAATCACCGGTTCTAACAACTAAATATACAAAACAAAGATTTAAAACTATATAAAAGAGATAGCTGAGCTATGATCCAACCAACTACTTTCTAACCCTAGCTCGATCCGGAGGTGTTCTTGACTCACCTAAACGTCTCGATGTCACTCAAAGGGTGTCGTTTCCTAATACTAAGAACATACATTAATTCAATGTCAGGTTCAACAGTCCGCCTCATTGTCACTCGAAGGGTGTCATTTCACGATTCGAGAATAGAGATTAATTCAATAATTTACCCTCCTATGTCGGTTTCAACAATCACGACCAGATTTAATCGACTAACACGGTCTACGCCCGATGAGACGCTCATTAACAATGATATAAACCTCACACACGAAACCGAATCGGATTAACTCAGTCGGTTTTACTGGGTGATCCTAGAACCCCGGTTCCCGTATCCTCTCGCAAAATACATCTATAAAGAAGATACGTGAAATACGATTATCGAGTCGCGAGTTCAATAAAGGTCATTAAGAATAAGTTCTAGACATCAAGAACACCACAAGAACAATCTAAGGTTCGAGTTTGAAGACTTTCACATAACTCGACTAAAAATGGATTAGCTACTCATTATAACAAGAAAATAACAAGAAATCAAACATTCAACAAGATTGAAAGCAAGAACAAGAAAGGAAATTGAAATACCGAATATATATAGCTGTAGAAAATCGAATCTCCGAGCAAAATCCCGTCAATAGCGCATCAAGCTATCACCGAGATCTCCGGATTACAACGATCTACGACTAAACTAAGCTAATCTACCTACAAACTAATCTAATCTAATAAAAGATCAAGAAAAAGTGCAGAAAACGAGCTGAAACTGATCTATATATGTATATATCTCTATCTATATCATATGTGTTTTGTGAGATCTGACTGTTAGGTGAGCGCCTATGGTTTTTCAGGCTCACGCCTAACATGCAAAAAGGTAGAAAGACGGACTGAAACTTTGGACAAAATTAACCCATAGGCGTGTGCCTAGCTTTTCTCAGGCGCGCGCCTAGCTGACACAACTTTAGTAAATCGGCCATAACTTTGTGTGTAGACCTCCAAATCAAGTGATTCAAAATGAGTTGGAACGCTAATGAAATGTTCTACAACTCTCATGAATATGTCCAGCCCAGAAAATTCCTATAAGGTTGATCAATTTCAGATCAATGGAAGGTATGGTTGTAGTACCAACGAGTTTTGATCCGTTTGAACGTTTAAGCTTCGGGCACACACTTCTACCTTCATAACTCGCATTCCGGCCTTCTTGAACACCTAATACCTGTAAAAAATCACAAAAAAGACCACACGTAACCCCTATAGGACACTAGGGTGACCGAGAGTATGGTAAATACACCGAAAAAGACCAAGAATCCCGGACTTTACGTCCTAGGTCCCAAAATGATAACCAAGGTGTAAATACATCAAAATACAACCAAATGTCTCCGAAAACATATAAACCGAGGTATAAACGGGGTATAATTACATAACAAATGCTAGCCAATTTGACTTTCATCATGGTGCACGGAGCCGCCCTTGCGTTCGGCCTCTGCCGCTAGTCCACACGAACAACCCACCGGACACCATTGGATTGCTACCGGAAAAGTCAGCTGCTAGGCCACCTTTTTCTTTTTCCGAAACTCTCTTTAGAAACTCTCTTTTTATCTCACTAACATATTGCAAGAATATTGTTGTTGGTCCCAGAGAAGGGTGAAACTATAGTCAGAGGAAGGGGGTGAATGACTATAATGGAGTTTCAAAAACTTTTCTTAATACATAAGCTTTTGGGCAGCGGATAAGTCCTTTCTTAAAATGTTAGTTCAAAGTAGGTTATGCAATCACAGAAATAAAATGCAATGAAGTAAGTGCGGTAAAGTAAAATGCTGAAAGTAAATTGACACAAAGGCGTATAGTGGTTCAGGGTGGTGTAATCCCTTAATCCACTCTTCCCCTGTGATGATTGGAGGAATTCACTATTGTTTTCACATATACAATAGATAGATTGTCCTTGGCTACAAAAGCTTCACAATCTTCAAGACTATCAATCCCTGGCTCAAAAGCTTCAGTGACCAGCCTCTATCAACGCTCCTTGAGAACAAATATTTCAACAGCTATCACAAATGTTGCAACTCCTTATCAGATTCCTCTGATTCAATTGCTTTAGATTGGTGTGAATTGTATTCACAGATTTGTTGATCAATCTCAGTGCTTGATGTGGAATTGAAGTTCTGATTGCTGAGTTGATCTCTAGATTTATCCTTTAAGTTCAGATAGAAGGCTTTCAAAATTGAGAGAGTTTCTTCTTATTCTTATATGTATCAATCGTTTTTATAGCCTTGATAATCCTTGATTTGAATTTTTGTCCGTTGGCTATTTAATGTGGGGAATAATCCTTGATTTAATTCTTGATTCCCCATTAATTGTATTCTTCTTGATTTCAGTGATCGGATTTTTCTTCAAGCGTTTATCACAAAATCCGTCTTTGATTGATCCTCAATTGATTATGCATTGAATGCTTGATCCTCTGAATCTTATTCATTCTTCAAAATCTGAACAATTAAAGTTTACTTGGCCATTCCCGGAATGGTTAAGTGATCCTTCTGACTTGACTGTTTAGTTCTTCCTTCACTGCTTTGTCTTTACTCAGCCGATAGTCAGTTCACTTTTCCGGTTTACTGCTTTCTTGATTTCTTTGAGTTTACAAGAGTCCTTCTACTTCACTGATCCTTGATTTTGGTGAAATCAATGTACACCATATTTAACTTTGAATTTCATCACTTGAAATATAACTTATACTTAACCAAGGTCATCACAGACTTCCCTAGATATAAGTCAGACCATATGTCTTCATGCTTCTCTGCTGGTACTTGGCTGCCTTCACTCTACCCGATTTATGTTTTACTCATCTATCCTACGACCTAGTACAATACTTGTCTGACTCAACTTATACAACAAGTCAGACTCTAATTAAAGAGTTATACAGAGATTTATAACTTATTTCAGGCTTGTTATAACAGCTAGTATGACCATCATCAAAAAATAATAAAATGTTCCTAACAATTTCCCCCTTTTTGATGATGCCCAAACCCTCATAAGCCTGAACATAAGTATGCAAATTGTTTCATAATAATAACAGAATAAAACTCAAAAAATTTATTCATCCATTCAAGGGCATAAGATATTAAAGGCACTAACACATCATAGATACAACTTACTTAAATACTCTTTGTACTTCTTGAATTTTGTAGTGTGTGTCCCTTCCATCTCTTTCCAATCCACCTCTGGAAATTTCCACTACCAGTATTCCAGTGCCATTTTTTTAGATTTGCCTAAGAAGACCTTCTTGTTGTGGAGTCTGTGGTAGTCAAGCAAATCCAAGATGCTTCTCCGCGCTATTCTTTGCTTCAGCAATAAATGAGTCAGTGAATTTGAGATTTTTGAATAAGGCCGATTGATCCATGCGTTTCATTCTCCCCATGGGTCTGAAAAACGCTACCATGTTATTGAAGTCTTCCTGCTGTTCACTGGATAGGTCTTCTGGTCCCTTAGCAGCAAGAGGTATAGCTTGACTTGGTCTTCTAGTTGAGCCAGATCTGGTACTTTGCTTAAGAGCTGCATATTCTTTCTTAACATCATTGTAAACTTTGGCCATGTCAACTCTCAAATTTTCACATAGTACGTTAGCCAATCTTTCCATGCCACATCTTGATGCTAGATTGGATACAGAGTATCTAGAACTCTGAAAAAATCTCTCACATTTTCAAGTATTTCAGCATCATACTCTTCTCGGTTTCTTTGAGTAGTGAACGTTATTTTCTCACCAGCATATCTTGTACTACTGCTGCCTCTGCTGATGTTGGATCTAAATTGACTTGCAGATCCTCTTTGCTGACTAGACTTAGGCCTCTGCTGCCTACCTGATCTATCTTTGTCATCATCTCTTCTTTGGATGGGATGAGGGAATCCAATACATGGTTCTTTTATGGCCATTTCCCTCTCCTCTCTAGCTTTCCTTTGCTGCTCCTCAGCCTCTCTTCTTACTCTTATCTCTCTATCTCATGCTCTTAGCTATTCTTCAGTAAAATTTGGGGGTCTGGATGTGGATCCTTCAGGCTTTTCATCTCTTTCCCCTTTTTTGGCAGCATCATCCCTTTGTTGTAACAAAATGTAGTTTGTTGCTTCAGCCGTGCCAATCAGGCTGTCCAACTTGGACTCAATGGAAGTAAATCTTTTATCATGATCGGATAATCTTTTGGTTACACTTCCAAATCTGGTGCCAAAAGCTGAGGCCATTGCTTCATTCTCCATTGATGTTACCTTAGGCCACATATAGTGTTTGTGAGGTTGATGTTCATCTGTTTCATCAAACAATTTTATCTGTTCACAACAATGTTCTGTGCATCAATATACTCAAAACAACCTAGAATCTCTTCTCTATCGAGTGGCTTTCATCTTTGAAGGCCATAGTCAATGATGGTATTTCTGGAGCAACACTTTCTCTGATTCCCCCTTGCTCTGTGCACTGAGTTTCCTTTCTTTGTAGCAATAAATAATCTAGTGTCCAACACTGCTGTTGGTTAAGCAGTATTGTCAACAGGAGGTTGTGGGGCATGTGGAGCCTGTGGAACCGGCTCAGGAGTGTTGTCAGCTGCCATAGTCTGCTGATCATTTGGTGCCTGATGCAGTTGCCTTGGCTGGTGGGGTTTTCTTTGCTGACCCCTGTGGCTGCAAAAATGTACTTAAAAGAATATTATCTTCAATTGCATCAGTTGTTTGGTCTGTCTCTTTATCTTTTCCATCATCATTATCATTGGGATCATCACCATCATCATCATGATCATCACCATCATCATTATCTTGATCATCACCATCATCATCAGATTCACCACTTTCTTTATCAGAAATCAGAGTCATCTTTGCCTTTGCTGCATCAACCATGTTCCAGAGTGGGGATTCATCAAGGACACCAACCAGGGTTATGATCCCAAGAAAAATAAAAACCAAGCTTCTTCTTCAAGCTTGTGTTCTGAATCATGAAGCTGAAGTCTGGAATCACCTTCTTTCCATTCGAGATATGCAGCAATTCTATCATCAATATCGTTGGCAGATATGTGTGCTGGTTCTTCTGGAGTCTCATCATCATCTCCATTATCTTCTTCAACCTCTTCATTTTCGGGTTGATTATCATCACCATTACTTTCTTCATCTTGGTGTTCAGATTCATCATCTGTCTCATCTTCCTCTTCTTCATCGACTAACTTTCCTAAATCTTCTTTGTCCAAATTTCTTTGAACCTTTTGCTTCTTTCTTTGGCCAAATGTGTGTCTGGTAGGTTGCTTTCTCTTCCCTCGTCCTGCTTTCTTTTGCTGTTTGACATAGGTAAACATGATTTTGGAGTCATGCAATTTATGAAGTCTTATTACCGGTACTTTCAAGCATTGCATGAGATAGTGGAATTGAATTCTGTAGGACTTCTTTACCCAGAAGTTTCCCTTTTTCTTCTTCGTTTCTGCGAGCCCCTTTGTGGCAGCATTTGCCTCACCTTGGATTTGCCATTTGATTCTCAGGAAGAAATAGTTTGCCCAATTGAACTCTCGATTATTGTAAATGATTCCCATAAGGCGCATTCTAGCCTCTGTCATTGCATTCATTGCCCCTAATTTTCCTTCAATATTTTTTCCAATTAGGGCCCTGAACCCATTAAATGGTTCTTTAGGACAGATCGAAGACAATTATATTTCTTGTTTGCCGGGGTTGCATTCTTTCCAATTTTCAACCATAGAGCGTCCAAGTCTTGTTGAACAAGACCAACCTTTGAATATCCCCCATTTCTGAGTTTGAGGTGTTGGTTGATGATTTTAGCCATAATTATCACTTCAGTACCGTGATAGACGCAACAATTTTGTCTTCACCCATTTCTGCACCTTCTTTAGCAAGGAGGCCAGAAACAAACTTGGCTGTTTGCTAGAAAGAAATAACGCTCTCATAACAAATACTTTGGATGGGGGGATTGAGAAATGTCAGCAGTCCTAGGTTTTTGCATCCATCTGCCAATCTTTTTGCTTCTTCATCAATTCGACACAGCTTTAAGTAGTGTTCTTCTTGAAAGAACGATCCAGTGGCAATCGATTTCTCATATTGTTTTCCAGTTTGGGTGGTTGAAGAGGATGAAACCATTGTTTTGCAGTGGTTGAGATTTGGAGAAGCTTCGATTTTTTAGAGAAATAGGGTTTATCAATTGCAAATAGCATGTAAAGAATTCTGGAAAATCTCTAAGTGTTGCTTATATAGGATAATTTTGAGAAGTGTGAACGTGGTTGAATTTGGAAGGATATTGTGACGTAATGGCGTGATTTTATGTATATAAATCACGGTATTTGAGTGTAGTGGGGGAGTGGATTGAGGTATGTAATGATAAATCTTGAGAATCGAGGCGTTGCCATCATACCTTAATGCAGAATATATCTTCCACGATTACCCTATATAATCCACGTGTGTAATCTTTCATAATTATTCTCCATAAATTAACCGATTTTCCACATGTATACAGTTGATTTTATTCACACTTTACTTCATTGTATTTTCTAAGATATACATCGGTGGAGTAATTGTTCCTAACAATCAGTGAAGTTCACTTCGCTGGGTACCAGTGCCTTACCTGCCAAATGAGCTCACCCGAATTGGCAAAGGTTTAGTCAGCTGGTGAAGTTACGTAGCGGATTACTCCAGTTAGCTGCTCCTTATAACTTAATCAATTTCAATCATTCCTAACTCAGTTCTCAACTTGTTTAATCTTTCGTGACTGAGTGGTTTTATGAAGATGTCAGCCAATTGGTCTTCCGTTGGTATGTATCTTAGAACAACATCTCCTTTTTCAACATGATCTCTAATAAAGTGATGTCTTACATCAATATGCTTTGTTCTTGAATGCAATACTGGATTTTCAGTAATAGATATTGCACTTGTGTTATCACACATAATTAGGATTGTCTTCTCCTCCATTCTATAGTCCCTTAGTTGTTGTCTGATCCACAATACTTGTGCACAGCAGCCTACCGCTTGCTATGTATTCTCGCTTTCACCGTTGATGATGGATATTGAGTTTTACTTTTTGCTAAACCATGATACCAGTCTGCTGCCTAGCATTTGACAAGTTCCAGATGTGCTTTTTCTATCAATCTTGCATTCAGCATAGTCTGAATCTGAATATGATATTAATTTGAATCCTCCATCTTTTGGATACCAAATTCCTACATTGATGGTGTTCTTCAGGTATTTGATGATTCTTTTAGTTGCTAGTAGGTGAGACTCATTTGGTTGAGCTTGGAATCTTACACAGACTCCTACTACAAATGATATATCCGGTCAGCTTGAAGTTAGATAGAGTAGTGACCCAATGATCCCTATGTATAGCTTTTGATCAACATCATTTCCACTTTCATCTTTTCCAAGAGTGACTTTTGAACACATTGGTGTATCTGATGTGCCACTTGTATCCATACCATTTTTGTGTATCAAGTCTTTTGTATACTCGGCTTGATTGATAAAGATGCCATCCATCATTTTCTTCACTTGTAGACCAAGAAATTAATTTGGTTCTCCCATCATGCTCATCTGAAATTTGCTTTTCATCAGATTTGCAAATTTCTCACACAGCTTCTCATCTTCTGATCCAAAGATGATGTCATCAACATAAATTTGAACTAACAAGGTGCTTGTTCCTTCTTCTAGCTTGAAAAGATTCTTATTAATAGTCATTTTGTTGAATCCATTGTTGATCAAAAATTGTGATAGTGTCTCATACCAGGCTCTAGGTGCCTGTTTCAGTCCATAAAGTGCATTTTTGAGTTTGTACACTTTGTCTTCCTTCCCTTTGAGTTGAAAACCAAAGGGTTGTTCCACATACACTTCTTCTTTTAAGAGTCCATTTAGAAATGCACTTTTGACATCCATTTGATATACCTTGAAATATTTATGTGCTGCAAAAGCTAGGAAGGATCTGATTGCTTCCAATCTTGCTACTGGTGCAAATGTTTCATCATAGTCTATTCCTTCTGCTTGTGAGTAGCCTTTTACAACTAGACTTGCTTTGTTTCTGACAACTGTTCCTTGTTCATCCATCTTGTTTCTGAACACCCATTTTGTTCCAATTATGTTGGCCATGTCTGGTCTGTCAACAAGTTCCCAGACTTCATTTCTCTCAAATTCATTGAGTTCTTCTTGCATGGCTGTGATCCAACCAGCATCTTGAATTGCATCATCTATAGTTTTGGGTTCCACCTGTGATAGGAAACAAGTTAGCATTCTTTCCAGTTTTCTCCTGGTTCTAACTCCTGTATGAACATCTCCAATGACTTGATCTTCAGGATGATCTCTTAGTCAGTTCAAGTCTGGTTGAAGTTGTTCTTGATTTAGTTCTTCTACAGCTTCAGCTTGTGCTTCAACTTCATGTTCTTGTGTTGGTGCTTCTTGTGTTGCATTGATTGGTGTGTCATCTTGATTGGCAAAGGTGTGATCCAGAATGGTAGCTGGTACAGTTGTGTTCATGTAGACTTGTTTTTGTGTAGCTTCTTCTTCAGGCTCTTGTAGACTTTCACCATTTGTGTTTGGTTCATCAAAGACTACATGGATTGACTCTTCAATCACCAAAGTTCTTTTGTTGAGTACTCTGAAGGCTTTGCTTGCATCTGAGTATCCCATAAAGATTGCTTCATCAGCTTTTTCATCAAAAGTGTGTAATTGATTCTTGTTCAAAATAAAACATTTAGATCCAAACATATGTAAATGTGAGATGTTAGGTTTCCATCAATTCCAAATTCCATATGGTGTTTTTCCATGATGTTTGTTGATGATTGATCTGTTTTGAGTATAGCATGTTGTATTTGTTTGCTTCAACCCAAAATCTCTTTGAGATGCTTCTGCAGCTCATTGTTCGACCGCTTCTTTCAATGTTCTGCTTCTTCCTTCTCTTTACACCATTTTGTTGTGGAGTCCCCTCACTCCGATAATTGATGTAGAACTCCATTTTCTTCACAAAGAGGGTTCTCGATTATTTCATTTAGGAACTATATGCCTCTATCCGATCTTATCTTGATAATCTTTAGTTCTTTTTCATTTTGTATTCTTCTCAAAGATGCCTGGTAGCCTTTTGAGTGTCTCTATTTTCTTGTTCATGAATATGGTCCATGTGAATTTGGAAAAGTCATCCACCACCACTAGAGTGTACTTCTTTCCACTTACACTTACTAGTGTGACTGGTCCAAACAGATCCATATGCAAAAGATGTAAAATTCTTGTTGTGGATTGATAGGGCTTTGACTTGAATGAGCTTTTGATTTGTTTCCCTTATTGACATGCATCACAGAGGCTTTCCTTTTTGAAAGTGATCTCTGGAAGACCTTCAACTAGCTTGTTCTTTGACAGTGTGATGATGGTCTTGAAGTTGAGATGATTCAATCATCTATGCCAAATCCAGCTGGTTGATTGCTTATGTATGACAAGCAAACATGTTTCTGCTTTTGCTGTCTTCCAATCTACCACATACATGTTATCTTCTCTTCTTCTTGCAAGTACAACTGTGTTGGTTTGGCTGTGGATCACCTTACATCCTTCTTTGTTGAAATGCACATTGTAGCCTTTGTCACAGAATTGACTGATACTTAGAAGATTGAAATTCAGTCCTTTAACATAAGCCACATTTTGAATCTTCAAACTATTTTTGAGGATTATGCCTTCCCCTTTATTTTTTCCTGGGTCTTCTTTTCTTCCAAAAGTTACTTTGGGTCCGTCAAAAGCTTCAAAGTCAGTCAGCCATCCCTTGTTCCCTGTCATGTGTCTGGAACATCCACTGTCTATGTACCAGACATCCTACAAAACAAATTAAGTATGTTTAGGTACCCAACACTGTTTGGGTCCATACATGTTAGCAGTCATGCCTCCTACTCCAAGTATATATCCAAAGGATTTTCTTCTTGGATAGTTGAAGTCATCAACTTCATATGTATAAGGCATGGCAGGATAACTTTTAATATTTCTACTAAAGGTATTCTGATACTTTTCTCTAATTTTTGGTGCATTTGCATCCCTTTTCACTCTCCAATATGCAGGAGGAAACTTAATTTCATATTGCTTATTGTGTCTAGGAACATACCTTGGTTGGCTTTTCCTAGACACATGTTGCATAGCGTGAAATGGTTTCTTCATGTATTTTGGGGGTGTTGCATTCCAATCATCCTCTAAAGGGTAAAGTCTTCCCATACCTTTCAGTAAGCCTTTGCCGTTAATTGGATGGTTTGATGATTTAGTCTGCTGTTTCACTACACTAAGTTTTAACTTCACCGGTATAGGGTGAGTGGTTGAAACTATGGTCTGTCATTTTCTGAATTTAGGTCCAGTCTTGGTCCTTGATTCAGATTTGTGTTGGCCATTGTTTCTATTCTCATCCAGACTGTTGTAGCCAAGACCAGATCTAAATCCAAACCTTTTTGGGGGGTTTGTAAGCTGGTGCATTTAGTGGTGCAGTGGTGCTCTTAGCTGGTAGGGAAATTTTCTCAGCTGGTCTGTCAAGATTAAATGAGTGATCATCTGCTGTTTGTTGATCAGTTGAGTGTATTTCCTTACTAGTTAGTTTAGCTTTCATTTCATCCAGTTCTTCTTTTAGTCTTTTATTCTCCTTTCTCAGATTCTCACATTCGTGTTCCAGAATCTCATGATTTGTTTGAATTTCTTCAAATTTACTCATAAGATTTTGAATTAGTTTTGCAAAATCTAAAGGAAGACTAGAGGATTGTGCAGTGTCAGATGTGGATGTTGTTGATGATGAGTATGAACTAGATGTTACCTCTATTTCATTAGTTTCCTTAGCCAAAAGACATAGATATGCTTTGTCATTGTCAGAGTTGTCTGCTTCATCATCATCTGAATCATTATTAGATGATTCTTCATTCTTTTCACTACTGGTTTTAGCTTTGATTGCCTTCTTGCTCTTTCTCTTTTCTGTTGTTTTGTACTTGTTAAGGGTGATTTTATACGTTTTATAAGGATATATTTTATATCAATTTCCCCCATATTTGGATGTTTTTCATAGAAATCGGGCTTTATATTGAAATATTGAGTAAATGATGTTTTCAATAGTTAAATTGCTAAACGTAACGAATTATGTGCTTAAATTATGATTTTATATGATTTTGGAATTGTGTTACGCTTTGGTATGTTTTCCCTTAATTGTAGATACTCATTGATGATGGAAAAAAGGATTTTAGAGAGCCAAATTCGAAGTTGGAAAGGAATCAATCACATTTATGGAAGAATAGAAGATTTAAGGAAAGAAATCAAGTGATTGATCCAGCTGAACTAGCGTCCAGTGTGGACGAGCGTTTGATAGAGTGGACGAGTGTCCGTGATGAGATTTTTGATACTGAGAGTTTGACGCCGATATGAACGAGCGCCTGGCGAAGCGATCCAAGATCTATGGACGGGCGTCCACCCAAAATGACACGGCGTCCAAGCGCCGCCATGTCGAAACCGACTTAAACTTCTATTTAAAGGCAAATGGATCCCAACCCTAAAACACACAGTTTTCACATCAGAAATTTCTAAGAGAGCAGCCGCATCTTGGGAGCTTTCAATGCCGGTCACCCGAGCCTTGTGCTCGGGTGATCCGAGGTTAGATTAGGATCGTTTTTGTTTTGTTTTCAATTCATGGATCATCCATTGTATAAACTATGTGAGTTCATCTTTTTGATTTATTCAATCTTCGTTTATTTTCATGATTTTTGATTTATTTTGTATCGTTCTATGATTATGATGCTATTGTGTGAACTCATATCTAAAGATTTGTTTACTAATTGATATGTTTACAACATACGGAAGTTGGGTAAACTAGATCACCATAGAAAGATAGGATCTTTAATCGTTAATTCGTGACAAATTAATTGGCTAATTATCTAGGTTGTTAGATTCTAAAATACGGGAGTTAACTTGAATCTACACCTTCGTTTTGTATGGAAATTGGTCTCAACATTCGGAAGAGGAGAGATCGATAATTGAATTCACTAAGGGATTAGGAGTTCATAGCTTGAGAAATAGATTCACTAAGAGATTAGGAATTTGTATCTCGTGTAAAGGTGAAACCACAATTTGAATTAAAATCATGAGATGAACTAGGATTGAAATCACTTGGTTTATATTTTGTTTGATCCCATGTATCTTTAGTTTAGGTCGTTTTTATTATTCTTAGCTTAGGTTTGTTTTTCTATGTGCTTTTATGTTTATTCTTCCGTTTATTTGTTTTCGTAAGTAACAATTGAAAGGGATTAATAAAACTAGATTCAACATCCCAATTCCCTGTGGATCGACCCCTTACTTATCTCGCTCTACTATCAACAACCCGGTATTCGGCCGGTTAGGAGTTAGTTTTGCATATAGGTTAGGGTTTATAAATTTTCTTTTTGTTTAGTGATGCAAAATCCTCCGAACAGTACTTCTTCTTTTCCCCATCTTTGTCTTTTTCTTCTTGCAATTGAAGCATCTGTATTCATCATCCTTTTTCTTCATGTCTTTGCTTGAACCTGACTTCTTGTTTGATGATGAACTTCCTTTGAATTTCTTCTTCTTGCTAAACTCACAAAACGCTTGATCAAGAAAGCAATCTGCTTCTTTTAGCTCTCGTGTGTCTCTGTTGTTTGTGTCACCCATTTTGCTTTGTCGGTGTGCAACCATGAGCAATCGCCTTATGTGCCTCTCAGTGTGCCTTTGTCTTCACCGTTCAATTCAAATTCATGAGCCTTTAATTGAGACATCAGTGTCAATGTGTCAGTAGTTGCAAGATTTATTCTTCCTCTGAGTACTAATGTGATGATCTTCCATCTTTCAGGTAAATCTCTTAAGATTTTCAGGAAAACTTCTTTCTTTGGATATGTATGTCCAAGTTGTTGCAGTTCACTGATGATGCTTGAAAATCTGTTATCCATTTGATCAATGGATTCACCATTCTTCATTTTGAAGTTCTCAAATTTCTGTTTTGCAATAGATAATTTATTTTCTTTAACTGCTTCTGATCCTTCATTGATCAATACTAATTTGTCCCACATCTCCTTTGCTGTTTTGCAATCTTCGATTCTCATGAACATATTACTGTTTGTCCCAATACTAATTTGTCCCACATCTCCTTTTCTGTTTTGCAATAGATAATTTGTTTTCTTTAACTGCTTCTGATCCTTCATTGATCAATACTAATTTGTCCCACATCTCCTTTGCTGTTTTGCAATCTTCGATTCTCATGAACATATTACTGTCCAGAGTCTTCAAGATCATGTCTTTTGGAACAAGGTCGAGGTTTGCTCTTCTTCTGTCATCCCTGGTCCAGTCTTTCTTGAGTTTGTCAATTTCCTTTCCTTGATCTACTCCTGTGGCTATCACAGTTGTGATCCTGATTGGACCATCATTGATTACATCCAGCATCTCCTCATGAGTTGCTGCAAGATGAGACAGCATTCTTATTTTATATTCATCAACATTATTAACATTGAATACAAGTACTTTAGACATAAAGTTTGAGGTATCCATAAGTACAGATAAGAAATATATTGAGAAAGCATAAATTTGAAAACTACTTTGAAAATATGTGATCTCCTTGTTACCAGAAATCAGATCGGAACATGTTCTGATACTAGGAACACTGCTCCGATACCAATTGTTGGTCCCAGAGAAGGGTGAAATTATAGTCATAAGGGGGGTGAATGACTATAGTGGAGTTCAAAAACTTTTCTCAATACAAAAGATTTTGGGCAGCGGATAAGTCCCTTCTTAAAATGTTAGTTCAAAGTAGGTTATGCAATCACAGATATAAAATGCAATGAAGTAAGTGTGGTAAAGTAAAATGCTGAAAGTAAATTGACACAAAGGCTTATAGTGGTTCAGGGTGGTGTAATCCCTTAATCCACTCTTCTCTTGTGATGATTGGAGGAATTCACAATTGTTTTCACAGATACAATAGATAGATTGTCCTCTGCTACAAAAGCTTCACAATCTTCAAGACTATCACTCCCTGACTTCAAAAGCTTCAGTGACTCAGTATCTATCACTGCTCCTTGAGAACAAATCTTTCAGCAGCTATCACAAAGGTTGCAACTCATTCTCAGATTCCTCTGATTCAATTGCTTCAGATTGGTGTGAAGTGGATTCACAGATTTATTAATCAATCTTAGTGCTTGATGTGGAATTGAAGTTCTGATTGTTGAGTTGATCTCTAGATTTATCTTTTAAGTTCAGATAGAAGGCTTTTGAAATTGACAGAGTTTCTGCTTATTCTTATATGTATCAATCGTTGTTCTTTCTGTCTGTCAATGTCTTCTATTTATAGCCTTGATAATCCTTGATTTGAATTTTCGTCCGTTGGCTATTTAATGTAGGGAATAATCCTTGATTTAATTCTTGATTCCCCCTTAATTGTATTCTCCTTGATTTCAGTGATCGGATTTATCTTAAAACGTCTATCACAAAATCCGTCTTTGATTCCTCAATTGATTATGCATTGAATGCTTGATCCTCTGAATCTTCTTCATTTTTCAAAATCTGAACAAGTAAAGTTTACTTGGCCGTTCCCTGAACGGTTAAGTGATCCTTCTGACTTGGTTGTTTAGTTCTTCTTTCACTTCTTTGTCTTTACTCAGCCGATAGTCAGTTCATTTTGTTTGGTTTATCGCTTCGGATTTCTTTGAGTTTACAAGAGTCCTTGTACTTCACCGATCCTTGATTTGGGTGAGATCAGTGTACACCATATTGAACATTGAATTTCATCACTTGAAATATAACTTAGACTTAACCAAGGTCATCACAGACTTCCCTGGATATAAGTCATACCATATATCTTCATGCTTCTCTGCTGGTACTTGGCTGGCTTCACTCTGTCGGATTTCTGTTTTACTCAGCCATCCTACCACCTAGTACAATACTTGTCTGACTCAACTTATACAACATGTCAGACTCTAAGTAAAGACTTATACAAAGATTTCTAATTTATTTCTGGCTTGCTATAACAGCTAGTATGACCATCATCAAACATAATAAATTGTTCCTAACAACTGTGTTATAAAAGAGTTGGCACAACTCCCTTTTATAGGAGATGGGATGCCATATCTCATTCCCAATTATATTGGGAAAAGCTTCCTAATTGATAGAGGAGAAAGAAATCCAATTTCCAATAAAATAACGAAAAACCCTTTGATTGATTATCTCATTTAATATTCAATATCTTATATTAAATATATTTCCAAGATATTGACAATATCTTATATTGAATATATCTTTATCTTATTACCATAAATCTATTTTTCCAAATTCAATTAATATCTAATATTAATATTATGGTAATCTTATTAATTTAATTGCACAATCGAAAAATATCCTATACACCAAAAGATGGCGCCACATTAATAGAATAACATGATCAATTAGTTAGCCAAATTCACGTGTGTCATACACACACAAAATTTCGGCCACATATATATAATACATATATATTTAATTAATCAACATAATTAATATCTTATATTATAATTATTCATAATAAATAAATACCACCATATTAATTTATCACTATAACACTTTATAGTCGAGATAAACTTTCCTTATTTGGTTATCACTATAACTAGGGCTGTAAATGAACGTCAGTATTCGATTCGATTCGCTGTATTCGGCTCGAAAAAAGCTCGATTCGAGTTCGATTCGAACCTTCGAACGTCGAGCCGAACGTTAGGTATTTGATATTCGCTCTATCGAGCCGAACAAGATCGAACACGTTAGAAACTCGAACTTTTATATTTAAAAAAAACTATATATATATAATATATATATATTATATATATTATAATATATAATATAATATATTATATATATTCGAACGGTTCGAGCCGAACATGTTCGAACGGTTCGAGCATGTTCGAGCCGAGCCGGACCGAACATGTTTCCTAATATTCCGATTCGAACCCGAGCCGAACCTTGCTAAACTAAGGTTCGATCGATTCGAGCGAGCCGAACCTTAGTTCGAACCTTTCGAGCGAACTCGAACCCCGCACATGTTCGGTAGGGTTCGCTCGTTCTGACCTCTAACTATAACCGCATTTTAATCCGGCTAGATGTTCTTATGTGTGTGACCCGATAGGCTTCCGAATATGTTGGATGTAGGCACAAAGTGCAATTACGAAAATGCCCTTCATACCTAACGATCACGGAATAGCGTCTAGCAACACACCATCACCTCCAATCATCGGAAGAGTCAAACGCAATGACTACTACCTTTCATGTGAAACAGTTACCGTGTAAATAGAATCTTATCGCTGTATTAATATCCATACAGTCGTACGTCGAGTGTCAAACATCAACGGCCGTGTCTTATAATCTGGATATCATGCTCTCTCAAAGTAACTCATTTACTCCCACTTTACAAAGATTCCCGAGAGTAAGACATTCTATATAAGAAGGCCCTTTCGGATATTCACCCCTACTATTATGGTACGCGATTCCCAGACGACCAAACATGTATACTCCGTATGCTTCAGTATCACAACCAATCACTACCGTATGATCTCCCCGTGGCTAGGGGAAACCTCAATAGTGTCAAAGCATGACAATCCACACCATGATACGATGTAGACTCCGGTCCTAAGGATAATTACATAACCGCCACATAGTGTGACACTTAATAGTGTAAGTGGGTCAGTATAACGTACGCATTCTCTAATACACGTCCACGTACAGTTCAAGTGTCTTTACACTTCAATAGATGAGATCTATCCTTGCCCTTAAAGACCGAAGACATCTAATACGTGCTAGCCTGTTTGTACTATCAATTCCCTATTTAATAGTACATCAACCTAGAGACATTTAAGTATCAAACTTATTAAAGTGATTAGAGATCTCATCAACCATAATCGCCTATAATGGTTTTTCTATCACATTTTAATACTCAAGACGTTATCATTTAACAATTCATAATTGGTTCTTAAAATGAACAAATATATGACAACAGAAAAGCCATTTATTATATATATGTATAAACATAAAGAAATAGTAAAAATGATCCGACCCGGTCGGATCCGGGCCATCCCGATTGGGTTTAGGACACTATTTCAACAACTAGAAGGTCATTTACTAGTTATACCCTCTTTCTAGGTGATGCTTTGGTCTCCTGGAAATGCAAGAAACAAGAAGTTGTTAGTAGAAGCTCATCCGAGGCTGAATATAGAGCCATGGCTGTCACAGCTTGTGAAATTCAGTGGCTGCTATATCTCCTGTCTGATTTCCAAATTCCACATCTACAAACAGTTCCTTTTTTTGTGATAGCAAAAGTGCCAAGCACATAGTAGAGAATCCTGTTTTTCATGAAAGGACTAAACACATAGAGATTGATTGTCACTTTGTGAGGGAAAAATACCAAGCTAAGGTCCTGAAACCTATTGCAGTGAGGACAGAAGACAATCTTGCTAATGTCTTAACTAAACCAGTACATAAACAGACACTTACAAGGCTCCTACCAAGGTTTCCTATCAAAAATATATATGCAGCTCAGGACAAAGACAAGCAGAAGTGAAGATTGATTGCAAGATGTCTTGGACACTCCATTCCAGCTTGAGAGGGGTGTTAAAGATATAAGAAGAAGCAGAAGTGAAGATTGATTGCACAAGTGGACATTACATCGAATACCTTAGCTAGAGTGACGGTTAATTAGTTAGGAATATGTTAGGAAGTTTGTTATTGAGCATTTGAGCTGGTGTACACTCTATATAAGTTCACCAGCACATCAGAATTGCCCAGATCTTCGATTTACATTTCTAAAATCATAAAGCTTCTTCTTCCTATTTTCAAATGTAATTTTCCTGCGAAAATTCTGGTTTGTGTTTGATATGAAGAACTTGCTTTCTTCTTATTTCTAGTTCGATATAATGTTTTCTTGATCCAATTTTACAATGTTATCTCTGTTTTCAACAGAATCATCCAAATCCTTCAATTTCGCAGCAGATTTGGAAGCCAATTTTTTTCCACGTTATTCTCTGTTACAGGAACAAAATGGTTCAAAAGAACCCCAAATGCAGACATCGTAAATGCAAGATGTAATAACAGCAACAACAAAAAAATTCTTGTGGAAATAAAAGTAGAGAGACGCATTTAATGAGCAGAAATGTTCAAAAACGGGAATTTTTGAAGAAAATAGCCGGGAGAAGCCTTCTATCAAATTTGAACCTCGTGATTTTGATTCTCCTTTGATTAGTAGTACTGAGGTTTCCGGCCATTGAATTTTTCCTTTTTCTAGAACTTCATTTTTGTTTAAAGAGATGAGGGTAATTTTGTCTGTTTAGTGTTATTTTGTCCTTATAACCAACGATCTTTTAAATGTGTCCAAAATGCCTTTTATGTCTCAAAACCAGTCTTTATAAACAATTACCCATTATTATTATTATTATTACTTCTTTTTTATGAACATACGCTGATGAAGTGTTTTTTTTTCTGTACGATGAAATATGGAAGAAAAAAAATTAAAAAAAAATGTTCTTTTCTTTTTTTTATTCAATTTTTCAAACGGTTATATCTTTTGATATAAACTCCGATTATCATATTCCTTTCACTATAATTCATATTTTTTTCGTCGACACGATGCACCGACACCGCAATGCAGTGACCACCCTGATGCATTGACCACCCCGATGCAGTGACCATCGGGATCTAGCGACCACCCCGATGCAGTGACCACCCCGATGCAGTGACCACCTCGATGCATTGACCACCACGATGCAGTGACCATCGGGATGCAGTAACCACCGTGATACATTGACCATCGTGATGCAGTGACCACCCTGATACAATGACCATCACGATGCATTGACCACCGCGGTCACCCGGATGCAGTGACCACCCTCGATGCATTGACCACCGTAATGCATTGACCACCCTGATGCATTGACCACCGTGATGCATTGACCAACCAGATGCAGTGACCACCGCAATGAAGTGAAATCATGATGAAGTTACACCGCAATGCTATGACGCCGCGATGAATTGACACCGCGATGAATTGATATCACATTCTATATTTTTTCGACTTAATTTTTGAAAATTGAATTTTTCTTCATAAAAGTCGATGCGATGCATCGACACTACGATGCAGTGACATGTGAAGATGCAATGACATTTGACAATGTAGTGACATGTGAAGACGCATTGACTTTTAAAACTGCGGTGACATGTGAAGATACATTTTATTCTGATATCTCATTTGATATTTTTCGACTTAATTACTGAAAATAAAAAATTTCTTCATAAAAATCAACATAATGTAGAGACAACGCGAAGAAAAGACACCGCGATGCAGCAACCACCGCGATGCATTGACCACCGCGATGCAGAGAAACCGTGATGAAGTGACACCGCGATGCATTGACCACCGCCATGTAGACCTGGCCGGTTCCGGTGCTTTACGGGTCCCGGTTCTAAACCAGCGGGTAGACGGGTCCACCCCGTTTTAAGGTTCTAGCCGACCTGCCCCAGCCCGAAACCGGAGGTCCTACAAACCGGCCATTAAGCCAGCGGTCAAACCTACCGGAACCGGCGCGGAGACCCAAACCGGCGTTTTTTTCCCCAAGAATCCTAACGTCTACTTTTTTGTTAGAATAAAATAAAATTTTTTTTAAATTTTTATATATCACAACGTATACATTTTTTGAATAAGAAGTGTATTAGACTATTAATATGGTGTTAAGTAATGTGTATCAAGTGTGCTGTCTTAATTGATGTAATGTTTGATTATGTATTGGTGTTGCTTTATAAAACAACTTTTATATACATTTTACATCGATTCATCAAGATATAAAATCAACATATATATATATATAATCACTATATATATATATATATATATATATATATATATATATATATATATATATATATATATATATATATATGTGTGTGTGTGTGTGTGTGTGTGTGTGTGTGTGTGTGTGTTTTAATTTACTTACAAATTAATCATAAAAATAAACAATAAGAAAACTGTGTGTCTTTTTTAAATATACTTACAAATTATTTTGAATAAGTTCCATTTCGTGTGTTTTTTTAATTATAGTTATGAAATTAAATATTATATATATTTTAATAACCATTTATAATTTATTATTAATTTTAACGTAAGTTATACAAATTTTCTAGAAAAATATTGATTTTTTTTGGAACCGTGATCTGAACCGTATGGCCCCGAATCGCTTGACCCGAACTGCCCGGATAATCGCCGAACTCGCCGTTCCTAAGACCCGGCTGCATCTAATCGATATTTGAACCGGCGGGTCCGGTTCCATTTTGTACCCGCAACTGGCGAGTCCGGCTAGAAAAACAGGCCCGGCACGGAACCGGCTACGTCTACCGCCATCCACTGATCACCCCGATGCAGTGATCACCGCGATGCATTGACCAGCCTGATGCAGTGTCAACCTCGATCCAGTGACCACCGCGATGTATTCACCAGCCCGATGCAATGACCAGCACGATGCATTGACCGCGATGTAGTGACCACCTCGATGCACTAACCACCACGATGCACTGACACGAACATTTGCAACGATTTATGCAGTGACATTTGATTTTTTTCTCTTACAACATTTTTTTTTGAAGGGTACAACATTATTTCTGAAAATCGAAATTTTCCTTCATAAAATCGACACGATGTTGTGACACTACGATGCAGTGACATGTGATGATGCTGTGACATTTGACGATGAAGTGACATGTGAATTAGGGTTGTAAGTGAGTCGGGCTACTCATGAGCTACTCGTACTCGGCTCGCAAGAGAGTTTGAATTGATTCGGTTTTTTCTAGTTCGAGCTCGAGTCGAGCTACTGGAATAATTAACCGAACCGATCTCGAATTTAAAATATAGTAACCGATTACCTCGCGAGCTAATCGAGCTTCATTAAATAATTTAGTTTAATAATTCTATTTAATAAATTTATTATAAAATATGTTTTTTTATAATTTAAAAAGTATTATTCAAGTCAAGTATTAGACGAGTCGAGCTCGATCTTATAATATTTTATTAAAAAGAAAATGAATTCTAAGAAAATAATTGAGCTTACGAGCCGAATTGAGTTATATCGAGTACTTAGCGAGTCGAGTTCGGTCTTGCTTTTTTATGGCTTGATCGAGCCCGAACTTTTTAGTCAAGTCAAGTCCTATGGAGTATCGACTCAACTCGGCTCGATTACACCCCTAATGTGAATGACACTACATTTATTTTATAAAGTAATTAAATTTATGTATGAAATTGTATATACAGTGGCATCAATGTCACTGCTTCAATTCTATATAGAACAAAGGGTAGCAAAATCATAACAACCATGGGTGCCATATATAACAAAAGATTCATTGAATGCAATTTCTCAGCCTGGATGTAGGCCGACCACAATGGCCAAACATCTTCCCATTGGCATTATGCATTAAAAGAATAAAAAAATCCTAGATGGCATCTACGTGTCATTACATCCACAATCCCATCACCCAATGAATCTACAATGGCCTTTTATGCTCCATTGACCAAACTACCAAAACAGAAAAATCCAAGGGACCAAATAGCAATTCTTATTGTTAAAAAATCATTAAATTAAAACTGCATCTACAAGTTCCGTAAAATAAATATAGATATATATATTTAAAAAATGGATTTTTTTTTGAAGGAAAAGAAAATGGATTCAAAAGTAAAGAAATCACACCCAAGAAGAAATTAGTAGATCAGTTCCCCGGAAAATCTATTCATCTTCCATTTCCATATCACCAGCTTGTTTCTCCAAGAAGAAGATGACCACCCCTAAAAATATCCTGCAATTTTAGCACTTTGATATTGCTTGGAATATCACAGTGTTGCGATTGGAGTTAATACGGTGGATATCTGAACGGAGAAGATGTTTTATGGTGTGGATATACGGTGGTTGTGAAGAACTCACGGCGGAGCTCAGCCGGAGGGTACAAGGTGTGATAAGAACAAAACGTGGTCGACGAATTGGCAGAGTTTGTCTGCTTGTAGTCAGCTATGTATATCTTTACAGGTGATTTGAAGCCTCTATTTATAAGCAAAATGCTAATTTGTGATTAGACTAGCAGTGACAAGACATAATTAAACCTAATTAAGAGGACACGAAAGGGTAGAGGGTCGCGCTGAGGGGACCGCCGGATGCTTTATCGTTTTTGCGCTAGGATTGTCTTGTCCTTGTTAATGTAAAGTATGGAGCATGTTCGTCTGTGCAGAGGGCTTAGCCCGAAGGATTGGCGTGACAGTCAAAAGTCGGCGCGCTCGGCCCCCAGCTCGATGGCCGAGATGATCGTGTGAGCTCGATGATATGGCCGTCTTATTTCCAGCTGAGCTGGTGGTGATGGAGGTCAGCGGCGGAGAAGAGACAACTGAGGGAGGGTACAAAAGTCTTCTAGTCCACCGTGTCAGGTCGCGGTATATCACACTTGAAATGGGTTTTCAAACTAAACCAATAGATGTCGACAATCTCGTGCTTGATTTGTGGAGGGGAGAAGAAGGAGATAATGGTGGTGTAGTACTGTAGTGTAATGTTTGAGGCAACTTGCTGAGATTATTTTTTTCTTTCCTTTGTTTGATTGAAGAAAGTGATTTGAAAAGGGGAAAATGAATTATATGAAAATATTTGGAAAGTAGATGAGAAAAAATAAGAAAAGATGAGGGATTTTTGATTAAGTAAATGAGAGAGAGTAAATAGAGAGTGAACAGGGACGGTGGCAGGCTCACTTCTAGTACTGTTAACGAATCGAGTCGAGTTGAGTAGCTGAAGTTTAAGCTCGAGCTCGTTTGTAACGCTAACACAAACGAGCCTAAAAAGCCTTTTGAGCTCGGCTCGATAAATATGAAAAATGTTCGGCTCGAGCTCGATATCAACCTCGCGAACAAGCTCGAACTCGAGCTCGGCTCGTTCAATAGTATTTTTTTCGATCTCGGCTCGTTCAATAGTATTTTTTTTCGAGCTCGGCTCGTTCAACTACAAAATCAATGTGTAAAATGTTAATATTGTAAAAGTAAAAGTGGGAAAAACTGTATCTCATTCCATTAGATAATCCCTTTATATAGGGTCACGGTTACAATGTGAACACAGATTACATTGATGGCAATAAATACTGATTGAACGTTACATAATAACCGAAAGATAATCGTCATTGGCTTTGACGAGGGCACATAATAGTATTTTCCTTCAACACTCCCCCTTGTGCCAAGTCAAAGGCGAAATGGTGCATGAATCGTTGCCTCGTTAAAAACCTTGCCAAGTAACAAAACCCAGTGGGACAAAATAAAACTTGGTCAAAGGAAAAGAGCACAACGCACCTTTAATCTTTAAGGATAACATGTGTGTATTAGACTTCCCACGAGGTCTATATCTCCCCCGATCCTTACACCGATCAAGGAAGCTTTGAAAGCCTTCGCATTCCTATATTTTTCACATGTTCCTCAAATATTGCTTTAGGCAAAGACTTGGTAAACAAATCCGCCACATTCTCCTCGCACCTTACTTGATTCACTTGAATCTTGAGGAGAGCTTGTTGTTGTTCTTGGTTATAGAAAAACTTTGGTGATATGTGTTTTGTGTTGTCACCCTTGATATAACCAAGCTTCATCTGCTCGATGCAAGTCGCATTATCTTCATAAATGCAAGTAGGCTCTTCATGGTGGAACTTAAACCACCGGTCCCTCGAATATGTGTAATGATGGACCTTAACCATATACACTCACGAACCGCCTCATGTAGAGCAATAATCTCGTGAGTGGTTCGAGGAGGTAGCCACAAGACTTTGCTTGGTTGATCTCCAAGATATCGCCGTGTTCCCAATGGTAAATACATAACCGGTTTGGGAACGACTTTATGTGGGTCGATAGATACCAATGCCTGCAAACCCAACTAATACATTGTTTGGGGTTTCGAGAGTAGGGGTGGCGATTTCACTGCTGACATTTTCTTTAGGGGTTGTATTTTCATTTACGGTCCTCTAGTCTTTGTGTAGGGAAAAAATAGGCCCAAGTCAATGGTTCCTTTTAGGTATCGAAATATGTTTTTAATACCATTCCAATGACGCTGCGTTGGCGCTGAGTCGAATCTAGCTAACAAGTTCACCGAGAATGCAATATCCGGTCGAGTACATTGAGCTAAATACAATAATGCGCCTATTGCACTTAAGTAGGGAATTTCAGCTCCCAATAGCTCTTCGTCATCTTCCTTGGACGAAATGGATCTTTCTTTATGTCCAAACTTCGACCGATCATGGGAGTGCTAACAGGTGCACTTTGTCCATATTAAATCGCTCGAGCATCTTTTGGACATATGCAGACTGGTGGATAAGTATTCCACAAGCTCGGTGTTCTAGTTCAAGGCCTAGACAAAACCGAGTTTTCCCAAGATCTTTCATCTCAAATTCGGATTTCAAATAGCTCGCGGTTTCTCTTATTTCATTAAGAGTACCTATTATGTTCATATCATCGACATATACTGCTACAATTGCAAATCCGAACTTGTTTTCTTTATGAATACGCAGGGCATAGTTCATCATTCTTATATCCCTTCCCAATCAAGTAGTCACTTAGGCGGGTATACCACATCCGCCCGGATTGTTTTAATCCGTAGCTGAGCGTTTAATCTGATTATGAACGCACTCCGTGGTTTAGAGTCACTTGACTTGGGCAATGAAAGACCATCGTGCACTTTCATGTATATCTCTCAATCAAGATCCCCATAGAGATATGTCAGAACCACATCCATGAGTCGCATTTCCAATCCTTCGAAACAACTAAACTAACTAGGTAACGGAAAGTTATTACATCCATTACAGAGTAGTATGTCTCCTCATAGTCAATTCCGTATGCTAGTGAGAAACCTTGCGCCACAAGGCGCAGCCTTGTACCTTAGGACTTCATTCTTCTCATTACGCTTTCGACAAATACCCATTTATGTCCTACAAAGCTTTACACTTGGTGGGGTTAGCACTACCGACCAAATACTTGCCTCTTTGTCGAGAATCTAGTTCTCGCTGGATTGCTTCTTTCCATTGAGGCTAATCTTCTTTGTTGACATTCTCGCAATGCAGCGCGTGGTTCGACATCATCGTGCTCTATGATTTCTTGAGCAACAAGATATGCAAATATATCATCAATGTGCATGGAAGATCTTTCCATCAACTCGTATGCACTCTCATAATCCATTGAGATTTCTTTGTTCTCTGGAATCAATTCAAACATCGGAGCGCCCTCCAAAGATTGATTCATGGACATAATCAGAATCGAGATAATCTCATGAGAGGATTCTCTACATTGATGATTAATGGGTCGGATTGTGCCTTACTCGCCTCTCTTCTTCCTTGGGTGAGTATCACCAACCAAGTGGTCTCCCTCTTTCTTTGGGCAGCCACGGCCTCATCCACACCTCCACTAAGTGTGGTCGCAATGCCTTTAGCTACAGAGATTGTGCCCTTTTTGGGGACTTCTAACCTTGCAGCACGCTTTGCACCGGTATATGTGATCTTGTCACTTTAGCAATATCGAGAACGACGGCATCGAATCAAGTACGCTCAAGATTAAGTATTCTTTGCACTTCACTTTCACTTTGTGAGGTACGGGATCAAAATGAGACCGAGTGGGGACAAACCACGACAATTCCCCGCTGCCTTTAGAAAATCCTTTTTCTTATCTCCCTAACGACGGGAAGATAGTCTCATCAAAGTGACAATCCGCAAATCTTGCGGTAAATAGATCGCTCACAAAGGTTCCAAATAGCGGATAATAGTTGGGGATTCATATCCAACATAAATACCTAATCGCCTCTCGAGGACCCATTTTAGTGCGCTTGTGGAGGCGCAATAGGCACATATGCCGCACAACCAAATATGCGTAAGTGTGAAATATCAGGCTCATATCCAAAGAACCAACCGCACGCTAAAATGGTTGGCTAGCGATTGGTCCGAACGAATAAGTAAAGTCGCGTGCAATATTGCATAACCCCAAGCAGAGATAGAGGCAAGTTGGTGCGCATAACCAATGCCCCGGCCACCATCTCAGAGCCTTTTGATGGTGGCTTCGCGAGACCATTCTGTATGCACACACGGGGTACAGGATGTTCTACATCAATCCCGATAGACATGCAATAATCATCAAATGCTTTTGATGTGAACTCTCCAAATATATCAAGCCTTATAGACTTGATAGGGTGATCGTGGTGGTGAGCCCTTAAACGTATAATGCTGTGCTAAGAGTTTTGCAAATGCAAAGATTCCTTGTGGACAATAATGCGACATGTGACCAAATGTGTCGAGGCATCCACCGTAACCATAAAATACTTGAATGGCCCGCATTCGGATGGATAGGTCCACATATATCACCTTGTATTCTTTGTAAGAATGGAATGTTTTGTTTCATGTCTTTAGCATAGGAAGGTCTCGATCCTGCTTTTTGCTAAAGAGCAGTGCTTTGCAAAATGATTGGTGTGCCTTGAAATGGTCAATGAGGAAGAGGATATAACTCATCCGGTGCTTTGACGACAATGGTCGCTTTGAAACAACACTACTTTGGACACTTTGCATTGTGTCGGATTTTTGTCCCATTTTGTTTTTTCCTCGAAAGAAGGGATGTCCGTGTGAGTTCTTTAAAATACGGATCATCATATCTCGACCAGGGTGTCCTAGCGATCATGCCAAAGCCTCAGTATGAGTCGATGTCCCAAATTTCATTGTTGGTGACAAAGATAGATTCAATAATCCGAATAGTAGTAATATATAATCCATTAGATTGACTCATAAGCTTTTCTAGTATGCGTTTCCTTCCACATTCATTTGTGGTAATATACAAATATTCAGCCCCATTCTCACAGTGAGTTTCCAAATGATAACCGTTAAGCACGAATATCTTTGAAACTTAACAAGGTTCGATTGGCTCTGTGTGCATATAGAGCGCTTGTGACTTTTATCGTTGTGCCGTTAGCATCAAAATGTGGCATTTCCTCGCCTTTGTATTACTTGTGATGATCCAATCATCGTAGTCACAGATGAATTACATGGAATTAACTCGACAAATAATTGTCTATTCCTTAAGATAGTGTGTGGTTCCACTATCACCTAAGCACTCTATTTCTCCACGATTCATTCCTACATTTAAATTAGATGAGATTAAAAATTCAAGACATAACTCATATTCTTTAGAGTTTTTCAATGGAGATAGAATGATATGCTTTTCATCCCGATATATATGTTTATTGTATGGTAGATGTATTGCTTGACACCTTAATAGTGCTATTTTCAACCATGTATATACTGGTAAATAAAATCGAATAAAATTCAATACTTGTAATAAAATCCAAATTTATTAATAGGCCAACGAAAATCAAAATAAAAGTCTCGTACATCAAAATCCAATTCAACAAACCATTATTCAAATGAACTTTAAGACCAAAATAGTCTAATTAAAAATAAGGCATTCCGCCTTCACAATGTTCTTGGAAAAATAAATAAATAAGCAAAGCGTATCAATCAAAGTCCGGAACATCCATTGACCGAGCAGGTGGTTCTTGTTGCTATTGAAGTCTGCAATTGTGAGGTTGACATCGTTGTCATTGCCTCCATCTTCCGTATAGTGGGCCTCTTGTTCTCTGAGATTCCCTATACCTCTTGTAATTGGTCGCTACTTTGTTACTTGCTCGGCGTATTATACCAATGCCCAAGAACTCCACACCTATAGCAAGGTTCAGCCCCAACTCTCTCCTTTTTTTTCTTGAGGGTTCTTAGGTGCCCTTTGCATCTTAGCCTTAGGACCACCATGGCCACTAGGACCATCACCACCATTTCTCAAGCGCCATACATTGTGGGACCTCCACGGCCCATACTACGGCCCCTAGGTCCCTTTCCACGTGGTGCATTGTTTCCACGCGGGTAAGGCTCAAGACGTCCAACTCCCTTTTCTTTGGGGTTCTTTCCACCTTTCATCTTGCCATAGTTAACCTCAGAATTTTCTTTGTCCCAAAGAAGTCCGCATTATTATTCATGAGAACTTGATCATGCCGCCACCCACTTGCAAAATGTTGATCAATTTGTGAAAGGTCGTAATATTTTTCTTGTCGTACTCCAACCTATCATACCGGTTCGCTAGTATAAGTCTTTGAAGTAGGAAAAGTGGAAAGAGTCTTCTGATCATATCATCTTCGTGAGTTCCTTTCCACGTAATTTGAGACGTGCTTCAAAGACGCAACATGTCCTTGTTGAATTGGTCTACCCTTTGTAGTCAAGCAAGCGGATTTCATTCCACCGAGCGCATAGCTCGGGAGTAAAGTGTCATGAATGTTCCCAAAACGCCCTCTAGGGCATCCTACGCTTCTTTGGGTGTTTTCAATCAAGGTACTCCCAGCGTAAGCTGTGAGTCAATATGTCGCCTCAAGAACATTAGGGCATTTGCTTTTACTTTAGCAGATGGGTCGTCCCTTAGGGTCGGTGGGTGTTTTGATAGTGAGAGTGTAGTCCTTTGCAACAAAGGCCATTTCCACATCTGAAACCCAATGGTGGTACTCAATTCCTTCCGAGTCCAAGATTTCAAATTCGGTCGAGTTGTATCGACCATCTACATAAACAAGAGTGAAGAGCATATTAATTATGTAGTCATAAGACATCCACAATAATTAATTTCAAGAGTGTGAATTGGATCACGATGCCATGGTACATAGCGGTCACTCATTTTTCGATGCTTCATGGAAGATACTTTATCACATTGATTGTTTTGTACTTAGTATATAACGCCTATGAAATTTCTTTATCATAGGATGACATATAATCTTATTTATAAGACAATCAACATATAATTATTATGCTCAATTTGAAATTTCGGGCATTAATAGCACATAACATTTTTCAATGTAAGAACAAGTCCTTAAATAATTTTCAAAACAAAGTGATAATCAAATAATAACACTGTGGATATATACATAATATTTAACCATGAAAGAAAAAATGTATGATTTATTATAATTACGAGCATATACAAATCAACTGTATGCATATAATACCAAAACCAAAAGAAAAACATGCGATCCAAATATATACATAATCAAAAGATCAGGGTCATTATTGGCCATTGATTGTTTATTAGGAGTGAATCGTTTTTCTTATTACTAACATTTTTATTTCATGCCAAAATAATAAATTTCTTACACTACCTTACTGTTACTAAAATATTATTTTCTACAAACTAACTAAATGATTCAACTTGCTGTCGGCATACATATTAGCTATGGGATTCTATAATGCACAGGTACACAAACGCAATGAATACGGCAATATCCATGAGTGATGGCATAATAAAATCAACATTAATATAATATCCATTAACATGAAATAATATAATTTCCAAACCCCTTTTTTTCTTTAAACCTGAACATGCAATCGGTTATGAGGTATAAATATATATATATAGGCTAAGGAAAACCTTACCTTTGCGTTCACTGGAGAATTGATAGATCTGTTCACCAAAGGGATATCGCCGTTGATGGATAAAGTCGTCACGCGGGTCAAGCGGCGGCGGCGGCGAGGTCGGCGGCGGCGGCGGCTCAATTAGGGTTTTTTTTTTTCTCTGAGCTACGTGCTGATAACGTGTAAAAGTAAAAGTGGGAAAAAGCAGATCTCATTCCATTGGGATAATCCCTTTATATAAGGTCACGGTTACAATGCGAACACAGATTACATTGATGGCAATAAATACCGATTGAGCGTTACATAATAACCGAAAGATAATCGTCATTGGGCTTTGATTTGCGCACATAATAGTATTTTCCTTCAACAAATATGTATCTATTATTTATATATATTATATCACCTTAGTTCGCGAAGACTAACGAGCGTTAATGAACAAGACTCGTGTTCGCTCGTTTAGTAAACGAGTAGAAGTAACTGATCGAGCTTGGCTCGATATCATTAACGAACGCTCGTTCATGAGCAAGACTCGTGTTCAAACTTTGTTCACGAACGCTCAATTCGTTTAACAGCCCTACTCACATTCCCATTCCCATTCATTTTATGTTCAACGTGAAATCTCAAGCCATTGTAAATATTTTTTAACTTCACAGTGCCATGTGGCTAAAACCTGACATTCCCACCGTGATTTTAGAAGCCATTGGCCAGCAATCCTTTCACCACAAATTTCAATGCTCTACCTATAGTGGGCCCCAAAGACATAAAAAATACAAAAAGATAAAATAAAGACTATATCACAAACAAACAAACAAAAAAAGAAAATAGGCCCTCCGTTTTTGTTGATTCCCCTTATCTCACAAAAATCTGAGCTTTTTGCCTCTGTTTTCTACAACTGATTAAAGCAGGGCGTGCACGACAATTAAAACGTATTTATATGGCTGATAATTTTTTTAGTCCAAATTTCTTTTCTTTAAAACATTGACTATTAAATATCTGGTTACAAACAAATTTTAATGGGACGGTATTATTGGCATCACAACAATAGTAAAATTTGATAAAAATCGAAACATTACACTTGATTCTTAAGAGGTTGAAAAGCAAATTTCAAAAAAGTCAGATTTTTTTTTTTAAATGTGATATCCAGGTGGATCGACCGGAAGTGTCATCAGTGCTCGTTCGGATATGCTGCATCATTTATGAACCTTCCTCATTGTCAAAACTGTTCAGAATATTTCAGGAATTCTGAACTCAGGCGGAATACCTAATCATGTCCCAGGCGGGCTTGAATTAGTGGCAGATCCATAAAAAATTTTCTGTGGGTCACCGGACCGTATAACTACATTTTTTTATTCAAAAATTTGTTACAGTGGAGTCACTGGAGTCTAAAACTATATTTTTACCAACAAAACGACAATTTTTTTAACATCAAAACAAATCGTTTTAATATTAAAAATTCTCCGCTCCGATGGCCACGCGACCCCACATTAATACATGCATCCGCCCGCTCAAACCCATATCTCATCGCCAATTAACCGCTGGTAATGATGTCAAGTCTGATGTTTTGAAATTCAACTTACCTTTATGTTATATATATATAAACGTAAAATTTGATGAAAATAATAATAATAATAATAATAATGATAATAAAAAAGTAAGAAAGCTCGTTATGAAGAAGGGATCAAGTTTGTACAATAGGACCGTAAGCGAGTCAAGTTATTCGAGAGTAGCTCGAGATCGATTCGACTAGGCTTAAATCTGCTCGAACTCAAAATCGACTCAACTCGAAGATTAAACGAACAATTCTCGACTCGAATATTCACGAACAAGCTCAAATATATATTTATACTAGCCAGAAAACCCGTGCATAATGCACGGGAGGGGACAATGAATTATTTTTAAGTACTTGGACATGCGAATGTTTGGTTAAATCTTGTAAAATAAATTTTGCATGATGTACGAAAAACAAATGAGATACGCAGTACATTAAAATATGAAGTAATGGTCTATTGAATGTTTGATTTCAATGTAAACTTGCTAAAAATACACACACAATATGTATGTTTTGTTAACAACCCCTATTATATGCAAAATGAAGAAGAAAAAAAGGATGTAAAAATTTATATAACTAAGATATAAATAAACTACAACTCGAAAATATGTATTCTATACAAACAACGACAAAACAACTATAGAAATGGGCCGCCATTCGGCCATCTACAACTTTTTTATTTTTTTTGTTAATATCAACTCATATACGACCTTAAGTAAACAAATTAAATTTCTTCAATTATTACCAAATAGATGGCCATCAACTATCGAAAACTATTAAAAGTATTAAGTACACCCATTAAAAGTGTTTTTTTTTTTTTTGCTAGGAAAGATTTGCGCCTCTTTATGCAACCGAGAAACCTATATCTCTATTATCTTCAACAATTGTCCCAGCCTTTCTCTTGCCGCTCCCCTTACCCTATGTGCCAATGTAATATTCCGATTTTAGGAAAGAGCACAGACGATGTCATTTTTTGAAAAACGAAATATATTATTATTTCCTTTCTTTTATTGGAGTTAAAAGATAAGTTGTAATTATATATATATATATATATATATATATATATATATATATATATATATATATATATATATATATATATATATATATTTCAAAATTATGTATATGATTAACTAAAGGATTATTCTGATTTTTGGTAATTAAGGGTGTTTATGGAAAAAGGATTTATTGGGAATAGGTATTTAAGGAAAATTACACTAATTAATCCCATAACCTAAACACTAATCGTAAATTAGTTTCCACGTTCTTTCTCTCTGCACATTCAAGAGGAAGAAATAGGGCTTGGATAGTTTTCACAATATCCAAGCGTTTCTGATTGTTTTCGGATCGGATTGGAGAATTAGGATCGCCGTGAGAAGAGGGCAACGCTTTGGATATCGAGTTGTTGAGAGTGTTGCGATTTTCGAGGTCGCTTAGTCCGGTTTTGGTCGCATATAGGTAAGAGGCTCGCCCTATGATCTCAATTATCGCTTATAGGGGTTTAGATCATGTTTTAAGGAGCTTTAATGCTAGAAAGATGTGTTTTTCGTTGATCAAAGGATCATAGATGTTGTACTATGATTAGATAAGAATCTCTCGTGTTTTTATCGTGCTTAATTTGGTGTTAATTGGATTAGAAACGGATTAGAAACCGTTAAGGATCGAAATCGGAAGTTAGAGGCGGCGAGTGTAATCGTGTGACGCGTTGGCTAGCAATGCGCACGCATTCTTGTTACAGGACTACAGGTTTTGGCTTCTGGACTCTGAATGCGTACGCATTCAAAAGAATGCGCACGCATTCCTTGAACAGAGAGTTCTAGTTTTGTTTCTGGTTGCTGAATGCGTACGCATTCATAAGAATGCGCACGCATTGTTCAAACAGAGAGTTTAGCTTAGGCTCTGTTCAGGTAATGCGTACGCATTGTAGGCAATGCGCACGCATTGTTTGGACGACAGTTTTCAAAGAGGTTTTAAAAGCGGGGAATGCGTCGCATTCCGGTTAATCGCACGCATTGCCCTCAGTTTGTGCATAAATGATGTTTAAGCTATGTCATTCAGTTTTAAACCCTTATTTATGATATGTTAGCATTGTATAAACATGAACAAGCCTGAATTGAGCTTCTGAATTGTTCAATTAAAACACCGAATGTACTCTTAAAGGGAGTTGAAGTTCGGATCCATCGGAAGAGCATGATAGGCTTGTGCTTTGATGAATTAGTATTCATCAATGTCTGTGTAATTGCTAGGCCTTGTTAATGTCTAGTGGTCTAGGAAGAGAGTAGTTTATGGTGAGGGAGATTAATTGAAAACACTTAGGTGGTTAGTTAATCATTTTAATAAAATACGTACTTGACTAGTAAAAAATTAAACAACATGTCTCTCTTGGATAGGCACCAGTCTATATCACGATGTGTGTGCTACCTCTGAAGGTGGAAGAACTCCGTAGGTCAAAAAAACCCTAAGTACGGAAGGACTCCACTGAAATGTGCGTACTATCGGAGTCTATCTATTCTAGACTTCATGGATATTGGTGTGATCCACTGATATGTTGCCAAGAATATCCCAGTTTGGATATGCGTAGTGCCCTTGAGTGTGGTTGTAACATAGATAAGCTAGGTAGAAACGTTTAGTCATTTCATGTTGATGGACATAAAATGAACCCCAGATTGAGTCGGTCTCACATAAACAACTAAACGATTAAATATCTTTTCTTTATAGATCTTAATTGTTGTCATAGCTTCTCTTTCTTTTTAAGTACGTTGTACTTACCTCAAATGCATGTTTTCTATGTGTTTAGGGGTGAGAAGACGAACAGGTTGAGCATGTTTACGAGGAGGAGTTCGATGACGACGTTTGACGACGCCTCATTGAGGACTTTTTATTTATTTATTTTTTATTCATTATTAAACTATGTTAGTACCTTTGGGTTAGACTTTTGGTCTTTCGAGACTTGTCGTACATTTCTTTTGGATTTCATATTTTCCTTTGAATGTAATAAAGTTACATTTCCACCTTTAGACGGTATTCTATTCTTGGATTTCTTTTGGAAATTTACTACCCGAGTCTTTTGCTTCCGTTTGCTTGTTTTTGATACGACGTAGTAGAGGCTTACGTATGAGATGAATTTATTTTTATTTTATACGTGCGAACGTTCCTTTTCCGGATAAGGACTCGTGTTCGAACGGGCGTTATGCTTGGTATCATAGAGAAGCGTCATTTAGGCTTCATTTCTTTTAAGATAAGTTTCTCTAGATCTTTTAGTAACGTTCTGGTTTTCTTTGATCATCAGGATGGTGTTCACGAGAACTGGAGTGGGTGCAGAGACTTCTGGAGTTCGTCGGGAAAGTCCAACGCCGGTCGTAGGAGGCGGTGTGTTATGAGGCAGAATCCTCCACCCCATCAGAGTTTCTCACCACCACCTCATATTGTGACACCTACACCAAGATCTCAACAGAGTTTGTCACCGCGACCTCATCAGGAGCAACCTCCACGATGGCACATGGGGAGTTCGGTTCAGTTCTCTTTGGTAAGCGATGTTCCAGCGGGTTTTGTACCGCCACCGGTAAGCTACCCTCCACACCAAAAAACATTCTACCCACCACCAATCAGTGTTTACCCTCCACCAGTCAGTGTTTACCCTCCACCAGCGAGCCACCCCTCACCACTAGTGTTTCACCAACAACAGCAGACTTTCCACTCACCTCTTGTAGGTCATACCCCTCGACCTACCGTACCACTCTCACCGCGTTTCGACCATCAGTAAGGTTTCGGTTACCCACCCTTTGGTTTCCAACAACCTCAGCCAACCCCACAGCATCACCAGAATTACCATCAGGGATACTACCCTTTTCAGCCTGAACCTCAAGTGAATCCAAATTACCCCCAGCAACCGCAGCACCAGCAACAAGTACCTTTTGGTTACCCTCCGGTTTACCCACCAATTCCACCGGTTAGACCAGTTTTTGAGCAAGCACCGTCTATGGATTGGTATACAAGATTGAGAAGGAATCGGGTTGAAAACTTCTATGGGAATGTAGAACATTCAAAGGCTGAGGAATGGCTGAGAGGTTTTGAGAAGGCTTGCAGGAATATACATGTTCCGAAAATAGAGATGGCACAGCTGGCGGTTAGTTTTCTTTTGGGTGCAGCTGAAGCATGGATAGATGCCATACAGAGTAGCAATGGTAAGATCACAGACTGGGAAGCTTTCAAAGCTATGTTTTACAACGAGTACTTCCCGGCAACGGTACAAGCAGATAAGGCAAGTCAGTTCCTGAAACTAAAGCAAGGTATTCATTTCACGGTATCTCAGTATACCAACAAATTTAATGAGCTGGGAAGGTTCTACCCTGAATTAATGAAAGTGGAAGAGAGGAAGATGGCCCCCTATAAAGAAGGTTTAGCTCATGAGATACAGTCTGGCATGTTGGGATTTACAGCTAAGAATATGGCAGAGCTATTGAATAAGGCTTTGGAGGTTGAGACCTTCAGGAAGAAGGCCACATTTGTGATTGGAAACAAGAGAAACTTTGGAAAGAGTCGGGGCAATTACCGAGGAGCACCGCAACAAAATGCCAAGAAGACGACAGCTCCTGCTGTAACACCCCGGTTTTCCAATCCCGTCGGCCGCCGGAATTGGTCACCGAAACGTCACTTCACGACACACGATCGCGGCGGTAATACTCAACATTCCACAACGGAAGAAAAATAAACATCCACCATTCATTATTAAAAAGGGGTCAAAGTAATTAAAATTTCTTGAAAGAAAATGAAAATATGTGGAAACGTCAATAAAATCTTAAAGTGCCGGAAATCCAGTAAAGTGAAAACGTAAGACTGCGACTACGTGGCTCTCGATACCCCGCGACATCCCCGCAATCGGCAAACGTCCAAGAGAAAATACTCGCTAAGAATCGCTCCCCAAAACGGATCATAGCAGGTCAATGTATAACCGGTCAACTAAAAGTTGAGTAAGGATAAATCTAATATACGTAGAATGAAAGTTAACGACAATTTAAGGGAACTTCTACTGGACATCAACCATCACATAACAAATACGACCAAACTATAAGCGATACAACCATTCCACAGAAGATATGAAGCACCACAATCCATCTACACCTAAAGGTCCCGAATGTGCACATTCCTAAGGGTCATCCAATGGTACCATTATTAAAATGGTCCACACGCATCTTTGGGGTGCAAGGATTTCCTCTCCCGGTTATCGGATTCGAGATACCCTATCCGGCCCAACATTACATCTGTCTGCAACTCCCCAAATACGGAAGGTCATTAAAGTCGTAAGGCGATTCCACTCCCGGATACCCGGCTTCGGTAGCTACCCTATCCGGGCCCAACCACTACGGGTCTACGAACATTCAATGCCTCAAAAATCAGGTTCCACAATGATAACACCATCCTTAACTCATCAAAACCCAACTTACAAAGCATGTTACTAAGATTTAACAATAACTAACAAAGAAATAAGGACACTTAAGCTGGACGCCCGTTTAAAAGGGTTGGACGCCCGTTTGGATAACCGAACGCCCGTCCAAAACTCGGACGTGCGTCCAAAAGGACCTGTTACATCCTGAATCCAGTTTTTACACCTGGACGCCCGTCCATTATGCTTGGACGCCCGTCCACTAAAATAAATTTACATCCTGTATCGAAAACAGCTTTGACGCGCTTCCAGACGCCCGTCTGAGTTGAAACCAAGACTGGACGCCCGTCCATTAAGGCAGACGCCCGTCCAGTCTGGCTGCAACTGGAACCCTAATAATTTTCAACGCGATTTCTGGGTTGTTCCTCAACAAAACAAAGAAGAATAAAGAATATAATATGTATGCAGAAACCTCATATCAAAGTACCACAATGTCCACAAATTTTAACCCCAAAGCCAAACACATTTTTATGGACGTTTAACACCCCAAAGTATGACTAACAACGTAACGATTTTAACAAAAGATTTACAGTAATTGTTTTATGTTTCCACGCATAAACACAATGGTCTATACACCTTAAAACACAGCTAGCAACCCCCAACTTATACTCAAAACCTTGATCAACAATGCTATACGACCCAAACCACCCACACAACCCTACATGTTATTAAAAGCTCCATCTTTCGAACTAAACGAACACGCAACTTAGAATTATTCTTACCGATTGTGCAGCGTTTCTTGACAAATTTCTTGCTAACGAATTAGAATCGTTCTTCCACGAAGCCCGAATCTATAACAAAAGGGAAAGACGATAATTACCAAGCCATTCTAATGGACCACCAAGGCAAACCACCAAAAAAATCGAAAACTCCCCCCACGAAAGCACAAGAGGATCAGCCATGGCCTTTGGCCGGCCGATCAACGTTTCTCCCATCGTTCCGTTCGCAAGAATTATCTCGGGAGGACAAGAAAACGGTACTTACCGGCGGCGACGGCGGAAACTCTCACACCAAGAAGGAGGTTTTCTCCTTCTTCTTCACAATGTATGGCGGCGGCAGGGGAGGGTTTTCTCTTGAGGTTACACGTCTCTTTTGAGAGAAGGAGGAAAAAGGCTAATTGATTAATTGGGAGGTTTAGAAAGGATTAAAATCCTTTTAATTACTACAATCCCTTTTTTTTTTTTTTGTTTTTTTTTTAATATTTTTATTATCAATTAAATAGGGAATCAAAATTTCGGGATATTACATCCTCCCCCCCTTAAGACAAAACTTCGTCCCTCGGTTCGGGTTCGCACTGGACGTTGTTCCACCCCTTAAAACAATGCCTTTCGTCCCGAAGGTAAGAAAAGGATTCTACGTACAAGGCTTGAAGATTGCTTACCTTAAGAGAACAAATGCGGGTACTTCTGTCGCATAGCACCCTCAGCTTCCCATGTCGCCTCCTCGGTGGCATGGTTAGACCATAAGACCTTGACGATGCTAACCTCACGTCCCCTTGTTTTCCGTACCTTAGTATCTAATATCTGCACCGGTACCTCCTCGTAAGTCAAGGACTGATCTAGCTCAACCACCTCCGGTTCAATCACGTGAGAAGGATCACTCACGTACTTGCGCAATTGAGATACATGGAACACGTTATGCACCTTATCCAACGCCGGTGGCAAGGCTAGTCGATATGCTACTTCACCTACGCGGTCCAAGATCTCATAAGGCCCCACGTACTTGGGACTCAACTTCCCTTTCTTGCCAAAACGCATTACTCCTTTGGTTGGTGATACTCGTAGTAGTACCTTATCGCCCACGGCGAACTCAATATCCCGGCGGTGTAAGTCTGCATAACTCTTCTGTCTATCTTGGGCAGCCCTCATCTTTTCTCGGATTGTCTGTACCTGCTTGACCGTGTCTTCGATCATCTGTGGTCCCAAAATCACTGCCTCGGACGAATCGTCCCAACAAACCGGACTCTTGCACTTCCTACCATAAAGTGCCTCAAAAGGTGCCATCTTAATGCTGGCATGGTAGCTGTTGTTGTATGAAAATTCGATAAGATCGAGCTTTTCCTCCCAAGAGCCTTTGAATTCTAATACACATGCCCTCAGCATGTCTTCCAACGTTTGTATGGTCCTCTCCGTCTGACCATCGGTAGCAGGGTGAAAAGCCGTACTCATTCGTAGTTCCGTCCCCAAGGCTGCCTGTAGCTCATGCCAAAACCGAGATATAAATCTCGCATCTCTATCTGACACAATGCTCTTTGGGTATACCATGTAGTCTCACAATATTTCTCCGGTATGCCATAGCCAATTCCGTCTTACTCCAAGTGTCTTTCATCGGAATGAAATGCGCCGCTTTAGTCGATCCTATCCACAACGACCCAAATCATATTATTCCCTTTAGGGCTCTAGGTAATCCGCATACAAAATCCATGGAGATGGAATCCCACTTCCAAACCGGCACATCCAACGGCCGAAGCATACCTGCGGCGTCGATGTTCGATCTTTACCTTCCGACAAGTCAAGCACTTCACACAAACTCTGCTACTTCGCATTTCATATTGGGCCACCAAAAGGTTTTCTTGAGATCTTTATACGCTTTGTCTCCTCCCGGATGAAACGAGAATAAGGCGTCTTATGAGCTTCACTCAAAATCCGCCTCTTGAGTTCCTCGTCGGCCGTACACACACCACCGACCCTTGAACCGAACGCCACCATCCTCGTAAAGTAAAATCAATCAGCCGCATCTGTACCAATCTTAGCCCTCTTTGCCTCGATTACCTTATCACCCGCTTGTCTCACCCGGATTTCATCATACAATTCGGGTTGCAAGACGAAGTCCTCTTATCTCCACCTTCTGGATGACACAAATATCCATACGGTCTAACTCTTCTCGCAACCTCATCTGCGCGACTCTCTCACACAAGGAATGAATCGACTTCCGACTCAAGGCATCCGCCACTACATTGGCCTTCCTTCGTGGTATTGGATTTCCATGTCGTAATCTTTAATCAACTCCAACCAACGCCTCGACGCATATTGAGCTCCTTCGTGTAAATATGTACTTGGACTCTTGTGATCTGAAAACACCTTAAAGGTTATCCCATACAGATAGTGCCGCCAAATCTTTAATGCGAAGACCACCGCTGCCAACTCCAAGTCATGAGTCGGATAGTTACTCTCATACGGCTTGAGTTGTCTCGATGCATACGCAATCACTCGCCTCCGTTGCATCAAGATCGCACTTTTGAGCCATTCTTTGACGCGTCCGTATAAACCTCAATGTCCTCATTACCTCGGGTAATGCTAAAATAGGAGCTGTAGTCAACCGTACCTTAAGGAGTTGGAACGCCTCACATTTTTTCATCCCACTTGAACCGGTTCTCTTTCTTCATCAAAGCGGTCATCGGCCTAGCAATCTTGGAGAAGTCTTTTACAAACCTTCGGTAATATCCCGCCAAACCCAAGAAGCTTCGAATTTCTGGCAACATTCTTAGGGGTTGGCCATTTCGCCACTCCTCTATTTTGCTCGGGTCAACGGATACACCGTCTTTCGAAACAACATGCCCCAAGAATGCCACTCGTTCCAACCAGAATTCACATTTGGATAGTTTCGCGTACAATTGTTTTTCTCGTAGAATCTGCAGCACGAGCCTCAGATGTTCGGCATGTTCTTCCTTAGTCTTAGAGTAGACCAGGATGTCGTCAATAAATACTACTACAAACTGGTCCAAATAGGGCCTGAATACCCGGTTCATCAAATCCATGAAAACTGCTGGTGCGTTGGTCAGTCCGAAAGGCATAACCGTGAATTCAGAGTGTCCGTGCACAGTGCGAAATGCGGTCTTTGGAATATCCGCATCTGCTACCCTGAGCTGGTGATACCCTGATCGCAAATCAATCTTCGAGAAAATACCTGCCCCCCGTAGTTGATCGAACAAGTCATCGATCCTTGGTAATGGATACTTGTTCTTCACTGTGACGTTGTTCAGTTCCCGGTAATCAATACACAGCCGCATACTACCATCCTTCTTCTTCACAAATAGTACCGGTGCTCCCACGGGACACACTCGGTCGGATGTACCCTTACCAAGAAGTTCTTCCAATTGTATTTTCAACTCTGCTAGTTCCTTAGCGCCATACGGTAGGGTGCTTTGATATTGGTCCGGTCCCGGCACCAACTCTATCGCAAACTCTACCTCTCTCTGGGGAGGCATACTCGGTATCTCATCCGAAATCGTCCTCAAACTCACGAACTACATCAATGTCCGTTAGTTTAGGATCCCGATTTACATCATGTACATGACACATAAATAACGGGTACCCTTTCTTTATGAAGGATTTCAAGGTCATTACCGAAATAATTTTCACCCTAGGTTTATCCACAAATCCCTTGTGGGATACTCGCACCCCTTTAGGGCCTCTTAAAGTCACCTTCTTCTGCTCACAATCAATTTTGGCTTTATGCCGGTTCAGCCAATCCATACCCAAAATGACGTCGAAATTCTCAAGAGGGAACTCGATCAAGTCAACCGACATGTTGACTCCCATAATTACTAACGGTACATCTCTATGTAACTTAGAACACGGTACTAGCTCTCCTGACGGTTGCATGAACTCACAGTCAATCAACTCAAAATTAGCTAGACCCAACTTCGAAACATGCGAACTTGCTACGAAGGAACACGATGCACCCGAATCGAAAAGCACATAAGATAAAAGTGAGTTAACTAGAAAATTACCCGTCACTACGTGGTTGCTCTGCTCAGCCTCCTCTCTGCCCACAGCAAATAGTTTCCCGGTCTGTTTCCCTCCAACTCCCTGAACTGTGCTGGCCGACCCTGATGGTCGGTTTCTATCCCCACCAGTGGTCGTAGGTGTACCCCCTTGTCGGCTCTGAGCAGGAGTACCACTCTGCTGCTGGTTATTCCTATTACCATTCCCTGTGTTACCCTTTGAGTCCCGACCATGTTGCTCCCCGCATCCGATCTCGCCCTGGCGCGTGTTGGAGCCGTAAAACACTCAAACCGCCTCGTGTCCGAACTTTCTGCGGCCGTGACACTGGACCTGTGCACCTGAACAATCTGTACCTGGGTGATTTCTCTGACACCTCTTGCAGTGATAATTTCGTGGCCGACTAGACCCCTGAGAGTTACCCCTCGTTGACTGACCCCCACTGCCCCTATTAAACTGAGAATTTCCCGAGAAAGATTGTCGCACTGGGTGATTTCCAAAATTACTCCGCTTCTGCTGCCCCTGATTGTCCTCAGAGACACTCTTCCTCTTATTATTGGTAGCATATGCTGCCTTAACCTCCTTCCGAATCCTCTCAATGTTGCACGCTACCTCACACATCTCCTTTAAGCTCGTGAAGCCCTACTTGCCCCATACGATCTCGGATCGCCAAATCTAAATCTTGTTCGAACTTCACCATCTTAGCCTCTTGATCGGCACTAGCTCGAGGCATAGACCGCCAAATCAACAAACTTTTCGTAATATTCTTGGACCGTCATATCCCCTCGCCGGAGATTGTCGAACTCCACTCGCAACTCTTTCCTTTTGATTCAGGGAAGAATTCACGCCGTAACTCTTGTTTAAACTCAGTCCAGCCGGTGGTACCACCACCGACTCCTTGCTCATTTTCGATCCCGAGCCAACCTATCCTTGTTGGCACCCCACCACAAATCGACTCTGTCAACCAAGTAGAAAGCGGCTTGGTCGACTTTCGCCTTCCTCTGGACAGCCCAGTGTGGCGAAGATCTTCTCGAACTCTCTAATCCACCGCTCAAGACCCTTAGGGTCTCCCTTACCGCCGTCGTCTTGACTAGGCCTTTGTTGGCTCACAGCCCTGGTCATGCCGGTGGATGACCCCGAGAAACGGTCTTCCGTCAACTTGTTAACCGCTTGAATCGATCTTGATTCATCTTGACCAACCGATCAATCACCGATCTCTCTCGTTTCCATTCCTGGGGAGGCATAGCTAAAACTACAAAAGTAAACAATCATATATTCGATTATCGCCTATATCATGCCACGAGAATATTTCACATATACTAACACTTACTTGTCCAAAATAAATTGCAACATGCGACCACATTTCCACATACATCAGAATTCACCGTACCTTCCCTACATAGAGCTCAATACCTACCCCACACATCCTCACTGTGCTTATTTTAGTGAATTTATTCTTAAGGTTCATTTTAGGTGGTGGTCACCGAGTCGAACGTCTCGATACCACTTTGTAACACCCGGTTTTCCAATCCCGTCGGCGCGCGGAATTGGTCACCGAACGTCACTTCACGACACACATCGCGGCGCGATAATACTCAACATTCCACAACAGAAGAAAAATAAACATCCACCATTCATTATTAAAAAGGGTCAAAGTAATTAAAATTTCTTGAAAGAAAATGAAAATATGTGGAAACGTCAATAAAATCTTAAAGTGCCGGAAATCCAGTAAAGTGAAAACGTAAGACTGCGACTACGTGGCTCTCGATACCCCGCGACATCCCCGCAATCGGCAAACGTCCAAGAGAAAATACCTGCTAAGAATCTGCTCCCCAAAACGGATCATAGCAGGGTCAACAGAAGTAACCGGTCAACTAAAAGTTGAGTAAGGATAAATCTAATATACGTAGAATGAAAGTTAACGACAATTTAAGGGAACTTCTCTACAGACATCAACCATCACATAACAAATACGACCAAACTATAACTGATACAACCATTCCACAGAAGATATGAAGCACCACAATCCATCTACACCTAAAGGTCCCGAATGTGCACATTCCTAAGGGTCATCCAATGGTACCATTATTAAAATGGTCCACACGTACTGGGGTGCAAGGATTTCCTCTCCCGGGTTATCGGATTCGGAGATACCCTATCCGGCCCAACATTACATCTGTCTGCAACTCCCCAAATACGGAAGGTCATTAAAGTCGTAAGGCGATTCCACTCCCGGATACCCGGCCGGTAGCTACCTATCCGGGCCCAACCACTACGGGTCTCTGAACATTCAATGCCTCAAAAATCAGTTCCACAATGATAACACCATCCTTAACTCATCAAAACCCAACTTACAAAGCATGTTACTAAGATTTAACAATAACTAACAAAGAAATAAGGACACTTAAGCTGGACGCCCGTTTAAAAGGGTTGGACGCCCGTTTGGATAACCGAACGCCCGTCCAAAACTTCGGACGTCGCGTCCAAAAGGACTATTACATCCTGAATCCGGTTTTACACCTGGGCGCCCGTCCATTATGCTTGGACGCCCGTCCCACTAAAATAAATTTACATCTGTGTATCGAAAACAGCTTTCGGGACGCCAGACGCCCGTCCGAGTTGAAACCAAGATCGGGCGCCCGTCCATTAAAAGAGCAGCGCCCGTCCGGGCACGCCGCAAATCGAACCCTAATAATTTTCAACGCGATTTACGGGTTGTTCCTCAACAAAACAAAGCGACAATGACAATATAATATGTACAAAAAACCTCATATCAAAGTACCACAATGTCCACAAATTTTAACCCCAAAGCCAAACACATTTTTATGGACGTTTAACACCCCAAAGTATGACTAACAACGTAACGATTTTAACAAAAGATTTACAAGATGGTGTTTTATGTTTCCACGCATAAACACAATGGTCTATACACCTTAAAACACAGCTAGCAACCCCAACTTATACTCAAAACCTTGATCAACAATGCTATACGACCCAAACCACCCACACAACCCTACATGTTATTAAAAGCTCCATCTTTCGAACTAAACGAACACGCAACTTAGAATTATTCTTACCGATTGTGCAAATGTTTCTTGACGACCTTTTGCTAACGAATTAGAATCGTTCTTCCACGAAGCCCGAATCTATAACAAAAGGGAAAGACGATAATTACCAAGCCATTCTAATGGACCACCAAGGCAAACCACCAAAAAATCGAAAACTCCCCCCACGAAAGCACAAGAGGATCAGCCATGGCCTTTGGCCGGCCGATCAACGTTTCTCCCATCGTTCCGTTCGCAAGAATTATCTCGGGAGGACAAGAAAACGGTACTTACCGGCGGCGACGGCGGCGGAAACTCTCACACCAAGAAGGAGGTTTTCTCCTTCTTCTTCACAATGTATGGCGGCAAGGGGAGGGTTTTCTCTTGAGGTTACACGTCTCTTTTGAGAGAAGGAGGAAAAAGGCTAATTGATTAATTGGGAGGTTTAGAAAGGATTAAAATCCTTTTAATTACTACAATCCCTTTTTGTTTTTTTTTTTTTTTTTTTTTTTAATATTTTTATTATCAATTAAATAGGGAATCAAAATTTCGGGATATTACACCTGCGGCAGCGAAGGGCCCAAACAGTGCACCATTGTGTTCCAAGTGCAACAGGAATCATTCAGGGGAATGCAAGCAGGATACTAATGGATGCTACGTCTGCGGAGAGCCAGGACACTTTTCTAGAGCGTGTCCAAACAGGGGAAACAAAGGCAGTTTGAGTCAAGGAAGCGGGAGAAGCGGCCCAAGCCGACCAGTTCGTGTTTTTGCGGTTGATGCTAGAGATGCAGAACCAGAGGATGATGTTATCTTTAGATGCCTTATTGTTAATTTATTTTGTTAAGATATTTTTATAGCACGTTTACTCATGCTGTAATTTTATTTAAATGAATGAATATGAATCCTAGGTACATCCTTTGTTTGATTGAAGAAAGTGATTTGAAAAGGGGAAAATGAATTATATGAAAATATTTGGAAAGTAGATGAGAAAAAATAAGAAAAGAGGAGGGATTTTTGATTAAGTAAATGAGAGAGAATAAATAGAGAGTGAACATGGATGGTGACAGACTCACATCTAGTGCTGTTAACGAACCGAGTCGAGTAGCTGAAGTTCAAGCTCGAGCTCGTTTGTAATCGAGCTCGTTCGAACTCGCTCGTTAACATAAACCAGCCTAAAAAGCCGTTTGAGCTCAGCTCGATAAGTATGAAAAATGTTCAAGCTTGTGCTCGATATCAAGCTCGCGAACAAGCTCGAACTTGAGCTCGGCTCGTTCAATAGTTTTTTTTTCGATCTCAGCTCATTCAATAGTTTTTTTTTCAAGCTCGGCTCGTTCAACTACAAACTCAATGTGTAAAATTGTAATATGTATCTATTATTTATATATATATATATTATATACCACCTAAGTTCGCAAACACTAACGAGCGTTCACGAGCAAGGCTCGTGTTCGCTCGTTTAGTAAACGAGTAGAAGTAACTGATCGAGCTCGACTCGATACCATTCACGAACGAGCTTAAACGAGTCGAGTTCAAACTTTGTTCACGAACGCTCAATTCGTTTAACAGCCCTACTCACATCCCCATTCCAATTCATTTTATGTTCAACGTGAATTTTCAAGCCATTGTAAATATTTTTTTAACTTCACAGTGCCATGTGTCTAAAAACTGACCTTCCCACCGTGATTTAAGAATCCATTGCAATTGGCTAGCAATCCTTTCACCACAAATTTCAATGCTCTACCTATAGTGGGCCCCAAAGCCATAAAAAATCAGAAATTGGAAAATGAGGTTGTGTCAGTCCTGACATTTGAAAATCAGGTCGTGCCTTTTCTGACATGGAAATTCAGGTAAACGTAAGATTCCTTACGTTTAAACGTAAGGAACCTACGTTTAAACGTAAGGTAATTCAATAATTAGGATGTTACAATAAATGTGTAATTCTCTACGTTTAAACGTAGGTTAAAACGCATTTTTCTACATTTAAACGTACTGTTTCTACGTTTAAATAGCTATTATCTACGTTTGGAAGTGGTAGATGGCAATTAATGTTGTTGTAAGGTACTTGTTCAATATACACCACATTAACGGGCTATTTTTCTCATTCCTTCAGAGTCTTTCAAGTTAATATAAATTTTCTAACCACTTCTTCATCTTTCAAGTTCATTTCTTCATCATTCAAGTGCTCAAATGGGTCAATTTTCGCTATGTAATTTGTCTTAATTCAAGTGCTCAATGTGATTATGTTATTTATGCTAGTAATGAAATGTACTTAAACGAAATGTGTTTTTAGTAGGTTGTTTATGTAATGTTTATACATTTAAGTAGTGTGTTTAAGTCTTTTCTTAGTGTTATTGTTTAGGGTTTAATTACTAGGGTTTAGTGTAAGTAATGATATGCATTTAACCGAAATGTGTGTTTTAAGTAGTGATTATGTTATTTATATTGTAGTAATGATATGTATTTATCGAAATGTGTGTTTTAATTAGTGATTATGTTATTTATATTGTAGTAATGATATGTATTTATCGAAATGTGTGTTTTAAGTAGTGATTATGTTATTTATATTGTAGTAATGATATGTATTTAACCGAAATGTGTGTTTTAAGTAGGTTGTTTAAGTCTTTGGTATTGTTCGATTGTAGTAAACTTTGGTATTGTTGATTTGGTATTGTAGTTTTGAGAAGTTGGGAAATTTGTTGTTGGTAGTAATGGAATTGTCCATATTGATGGTTTGATCGTGCATAAGGGTGTGGTTGGTAGTAATTGAATTATCCATATTGATGGTTTGTCCATTTTGTTTTGTTCTACCAAAATGGCACTGAAAATGGCTCTGTTTCAGAGACCATTGTTATTGGAAATATTGATCACACTTACACATAGAGTGAAGAGTTTTAAGTGTTAAAAGTCTTTGTTTCCTTGTTTGAAACATCTTAAAAGGGGAAAATAGTCTGTGTTTCCTTGTTGGGGTTTAATTAGTAGGGTTTAGTGTAAGTATGTTTTGTTTTCTATTTGTGATAAATTTGCTTAGGTAGGGTTTTGAATTACTATATTGAATGTCTATAATGCAGTTTAAGTTGTTATCTAAGTTTATATTGAATGAGTTAATAATGACTTGAATTGTTTTTTTTTAAATAGATAATCGCAACACTATGATTGTTGTCTCGTTCAATGGAGAATTTACGTACGATCCTCTCTATAACCGGTGGAATAATGTAAATGGATCGATGTTCTCATTATTTGTCCGAAAGAACATAAGATTTACGTTGTTGGATAAATTGCATGTGAGGCTTGGTATTGATCGGTCTAATTCAAAGCTCGGCGTAAAAGCTTTGTTTACTTATGGTAGTGTGGGGAATATACCACCTGATGATATCTTAGATGACGAGACACTAAATGGTTACATCGAAGCGGCCTCGGCGGTAAAAATGTAATTTTTGCGTGAATGCTACACCAAGTGGATGAAAACAATGAACCGATATTTGAGGATGATGGCATTGATTTAAATCAAGATTGCAATGCCCGGATGATAACAATAATTCAGATTATAGTCTTGGTAATTTCCTTCTACGGTACAAGAACTTGCTACAGATCCAAATTTTAATCCATTCGAGCAACAATATGGATGTGGTGGGTTTGAAAACCATGTTTCTACACAAAGGCTTGGTGAAGCTACAGACCAACAGTTTCAGTATCAACCAGTCAGACCAAGTCATAATCTTTCAAATCAACCTTCAAGTAGTCATGTTCGTGTTAAAATGGTTGGTGAATACACTGCTCCGTTTGAATTCGGTCCTCCAAGTTATAATGTTATAAATAGCCAATCACATAATCCGTTTCAGTATCCTCCTAACCAACCTTCAAGTAGTCGTGCTCAACCTATCCAACATCCATATAATTTGTTTGGTGGATCAGTCACTAGTTTTTTGGCTTCTCCGTTTGTACCTCATATTCAGACCGATCAAACGGATAGGGATGACAACAATAATCAGGGTGCCAATGCTAGGGCAAGTGTACGAGAAGATTATTCATGGAGGATTCCCACATTTGAAGATGATGATTTACCGCAGTGTCTATCTACCGGTACGTTACATATGCATGACGTGAATGAATTGTTCATTGGGAAGAAATATGATTCGAAAGAAGATTTTAATTTGAAAATAAAATCGTATGCGGTTGCCAATAATTTTCAGATGAGCTTAGGTAGGTCGGACACACGTTGCTTGTATTACACATGTCTAAACGATACATGCAAATGGCATGTAAGGGCAAAAATGGTGAAGACGAATACAAATGTCTCACATACATTTGAGATCACAACGTTGAATGATGTGCATACTTGTGCCTCTCAGAATGCGGATAATGACAATCGACAAGCAACACCTATTGTTATTGCGAGTCTGCAAAGTCAGAAAATGGAAGAACTCGGCAATGAGTATAAACCCAGACATATTATAGAGGACATGCTCACAACTTACAGTGTACAGTTGACTTATGAACAAGCATACCGAGCTCACGAGATGATGAGAATGCTGGTTAGAGGTTCACCGACGGAGTGTTACAATGCAATACCCTCGTACCTGTGGATGGTGTGTGAGGCCAATGAAGGGACCTATGTTGACTTTCAGCTTGATAATCTGGGAAGGTTCGGTAGTTGTTTCATGGCTTTGGGAGCAAGTCGTAATGGGTTCAAGTATTGTCGACCTATTTTGTGTGTGGACGCCACTCATTTAAAAACCCGTTTCTCAGGGCAACTATTTATTGCTGTTGCTGTAGATTCCGGTCACCACCTATTCCCTGTAGCCTTCGGTATTGCGGAAAAAGAATGCAACAATTTATGGGGGTATTTCATGAGACAATTGAGGGTGGCCATTTGAGGTATCCATGCTGAAAATTTGAGCTATATATATGACAGACACAAGGCTATTAGAAATGCGGTTGGTCAGGTATTTCCCAATTCATATCACGGTGTTTTCTATCATCATTTAAAGGGCAATCTAACAAAAAAAATGGAAGGATTACAGTTTTTGTGAAGACACGTTCTATAAAACAGCCTATGCATTCTTGGAGGCCGAATTTCTCCGAAAGTACGCCCTGCTCAAGGCATAATGTCTTGGCGCATATCTAAAACTAGAAGAAATAGGTGTTGAACGGTGGGCGCGTGCCAAATTTCCTGGGAAAAGATACGCCTTAATGACAAGCAATTACTGCCGAAAGTTTCAATTGTGCGATTAGAGGAGCTCGTCGTTGGCCTGCCTTCTAGCCTCTTGGAATTCATTAGAGCTACACTACTGAGAGATGGTATAATGATAGACGCGGCGGCGCGCTTGATTGTGCGATTTGTGTTAGCACCGGAGATCGATACAATAGTGGCTTCAATATTCTTCGCTAGAAGGATGTTCGTGGTTAATCCTATTAACCCCGATGAGTTTGAGGTTCATGGAAATAACTTGCTTCATGGGGTGGTAAATCTACGAGAGAGGAAGTGTTATTGTGGTTATTTTGAGAAAATGGAAATACCATGTACGCATGCTATAACGACCGCGAGAACACGCAGAAATAGTCCACCCGAACTCTGTTCACGGTATTACAGAGCTGAATGTTTCAAGGAGATTTATATGGGTAGCATATATCCAGTTCCTAACAGGAGGATTGGGATGTTCGGAGGTGGTAAGAAACATGAAAGTCGGAGTGCCTAATATGAGATATGCTTTGATGCCGTGGAGCTCAATAAGAGGTAGAATTAATACCACTAGAATCCTTACGAATGGGAACGTCCAGACCATCAGAATGTATGTAGTAACTGCAAACATCCAGGACATAACAGAGCCAGTTGCACGCAATACCGGTAGGAAGTCATTGTTTTTGTTATGGTAATATTAGAATGGATCGTTATTGTGTAACGTATTAATGGATTGTAGTATTTTATTAATGGATTGCAGTAATGATTGTTTTCAGTTATTAATCGGAATAACACAAAAAAGAGAGTAATGATACGTTGGCTTACATACAGGGCTTACAAACATAAAAACAAAGAGTAATGATACATTGAGATAACAATAAGATGACGCTTAAATAAACTAAGGGTGATCATTAAATACGATAGGATGACGCCTAAATAAATGATCTTCAATATTTAGTAATCTCCACATTAAACACGACGTGATTTTCTATAGGTTGATCAATGACTTCAAAGCTGCATTCATCTCCTGCATTTAGGTCATTGTCCGTAATGAAATCATTCAACCCGCTTAAACGAACTTTTTGATTTACCATATAGACAATTCTAGCAGGCCATGATTCCCCTGTGGCAATTCGCAGTTCCACGGTATTGTTTCGCAACATGTCGTTTGCTCTAGCAAATGCCTTTGCAATATTCTAAAAATCACAAACAAATTTAAATACTGTTTCAAAATGGGGAAAAAAAGATCAAACAAGTAAACATCTAAAAATATTTTAAATATCTCACCACATAATAACAACCATGTGAAAATACCCAGTTTGGCAGTGTCGTCTAAAAATGGGGATTTTGGTTACCTGCACCTGCATCATCATTTGCATCATCTTCTTCACTCTCGGACTCAGAAAAAGTCTTCTCACAAGAAGTGTGATCCATCACAATAGTGTCGAAAGTGAAACCCCCCTGTGTTCAAACACTATAAACTCCCTCTCATTCAAGTAATGAGCCGCCACATACTCCTCCCAACCTTCCCCAAAGAAACGAAGAATTCCATTGTCTGTGGCTCCAACCCTAACTTCTCATGTCCCTAATCAGCTTTTGAGAACGGCCCTACCTAGGTTCCTCAGCGTGTCGTTCAACCTATTAACGTATGCTGGAGGTAGTGTCAATGAAAAAAGAAACATATCACGTTTGTTCAATCATAATACAAGTGATAGAAATGTAAGTTAATTAATAATGACATACCAAACTTGTTGCAAAACTACCATCAAGAACTTTAAAGAAACGATCATTATCCATTTGCTTCAGTGTAGATTATAAATTGAAAGGTGAAGAAGTGGTTAGTTTAAATTGACTACTTGAATGATGAAGAAAAGGACTTGAAAGATGAAGAAGTGGTTAGAAAATTCAGATGAACTTAAAAGAGTTTGAAGAAATAAGAGAAATGGCTCATTCATGTGGTGTATATTGAACAAGTACTTGTACAACAATAATAATTGCAATCTACCACTGCCAAACGTAGAGAAATGCACTTTAACGTAGAAAAACTACGATTGGACGTAGATTCTATACGTTCCAACGTAGAGAATGTTGATTCCTACATTTGGACTAGGTTCTCTACGTTTGGACGTAGGTTATCTACGTTTGGACGTTGGTTCTCGACGTTTGGACGTAGGTTCTATACGTTCAAATGTAGAGAATGTTGCATCCAACATTTGGATAGGGTTCTCTACGTTTGGACGTAGGTTCTCTACGTTCCGACATAGAGAATGTTAAATTCCCTACGTTTGGAAGTAGACTCTCTACGTTTGGACGTAGAGAAATTCACATAGAATGTTGCATTTTAAGTTGTTATATAATTCGATACAGAGATGGTGTAAATAATGACTTGAATTTGAATAATCATCAAAACACCAAAACAACATACACCCAAAATATAAATGGCTAACAACACACAACAAAATACCAAAAATAACATACACCAAAAATCCTACTCAAAGTTTGTCAAAACAACATACACGAATATACCTATATATCTACTATTTGATTAAATAGCTGCACACAAAGTTTCTTTCTCGGCAACGGCATATTGTCATGTTGGATCAGAGTAAACCTTTCATTGTGCATCAAATGCTCAATGAACTTGACCGTGTATACCCCACAGTCACCCTGTATAATATGAATAGTGTAAGAATAGTGTAAACTGTATAATATGATAAATAGTTTGAAGTTTATAACACTTACGGAATTGGCATTTGTGGTACGAATTCAGGTTTTACTACTCTGACATCAAAAGGAGGCTTCTCTGGATCAACCGTTTGTGGGAATTGACGTAGATGAGCATCCGTCTCCAACACTCTCCTAAACTAAACACCCCACGCTTTGATGTTGCTCTTCACATCAGTCTTATACTTATTCCCCGACAGACAATCCCACACCCTAATCTTCCAGTCGTGAATAGACACTTGGAAAGCTGCCCAGTGAGCATGACTAATGGACCAGGGAATGTATATCATGGTGTTTTCATCCCATTGCTTGAAGTACTGATACACAAATTCTGGAATGTCCGTTGTGTCTGTCGGCTTTCCCTGATCTACATGACCTTGGCCGTAAAAGGTGGCTATATCAGAGTATGCAATGGCCGTATGCGGTTGAAAGCATTCTGGATGTGCTTCCATTTGCCGCTGTATCAGGTCCATATACGCATCGACATGCTGTACGCATGCAAAAATAAGTTAGAGATAATGAAATCAGAAATATGGAAATTTCAGAAATATGAAAATGAAGCCACAAGAATATACTTCTCGGTCTAATTCTTTAAGAGGGTCATGGAGACGTGTGAACCACGCCTTGCCTATCGGTTCTGTAAGGCGGAAACCAGCTGCGTACCCCGTGGGAATCTCAATTGGGGGCGGATGTTCTTGTTGGTACCACGTTTTGAAATTGTTTTCCAGCTCATCCGAAAACTTTTTCAACGGTGTCCATCTCACGTTATCACACCGGCGGTGACTAGGTGCGACCCATCATTTAAATACCGTGGTCGGCTAGTAGTCTGACGGGTCGTCAATCTTTTGTCAATTGCATCATCCGCCTTTCATTTACCCAATTGTACAACACTTGGACCACCAGCTAAACAAAATTCAATACATGATCAAGTTAGATAGTTTTTCACAATATAATTTATAGTTTCGAAATTAAAAATCAAATAACTTACTATAATCCATCTCAGACTCCACGACCGATGCCTGGCTGGTCGTAGCCTCGGGAGGGGGAGGGGCGTAGCCTCGGGAGGGGGAGGGGTCGTAGCCTCGGTAGTAGCATCGCCAGTATCTGCATCAAAATAGGCACTCTCATCAATTCACGATAACAAACAATATCTATGTTAATAATACAAAATTCAATATAAATAAACCTACTAAACAATAATTAGATATAAATAACATAATGCTTACCCGAATCAAACGTAGTCTCCATATAAGGATCCTCCATGAATAAATCGTCGATGAAATCCTTCTCGACTCCCTCCTTCTGAGCTCCCTCCAGCTGTACTCCCTCTTGCCCGGGTTGGGAAACTCCTTCAAGAATCTTATCATACCCGAACATCATCATCGGGTCATCGGACGGGGTAGGCGATGAATGAGTATGCAGATGCGTATGCTGATCAGGTGGAGGCTGATGAGTATGTTGACCAGGTGTAGACTGATCAGTATGCTGATCAGTATGATGACCCTGTGTAGACCGATCAGGGGCAAACTGAGAAGATGTGGCCCGGTCAGTATCATGTGGAGGAGGTGGAGGCCGATGAGGGGTCGAATGAAAAGATGTTGGCCGCTTAGTATCATAATACATAGAACTAAATTATCGCATAAAGAAATTGACAATGAAATAATTTTTTACCTGATTTCTGGATGACAGCGTTTGCATTAACCCCTTAAGTTCAAGAAGTATCGCCCCATGGTCATTCTACCGTTGTATAACCTCTCGAAGTACTTGCCGGTTCTCGTCATTCTGCCGGTGAATTTCCTCCCGAATGTCATTCAGCCCATTATCTATCCTTCTCTTCACAAACTTTATAAAGCCCAAAGAACCTTCATCTTCTTCCGCTGTAGCATCTCAAAGGTAGGAACTGCATGCGGCACACGCCGTGAATGAGGAGGTAAAGGGGTTGGATTGTTGTGAAGTAGAGGATGTGAAGTAAGAGGCCGATGTGTGTAGTAGAGCGTGGCTGTCATGTGTAGTAGAGATGGACGTCTGTGAGGTGGCCCCGCACTGGTACAGCCGAGTGATCACACGTGGCAGCTCATTAATCTCCGCATCAGGGATGCCCCTATCTAGCATCAACTCTCTATCAACTTCCCTTGCAGCCAGATATCCTATAACACGGCTCTGCAAACAAAGTATATTTCATTAGAATTAACAATAACAAAATGTTTAAACATACCGGATATAATTAAAAGAAAATGTTTATTAAGCTTATTACCTTCATTGCCTTCGCCAACAACCCCTTCCACTGCGGAGAGGTACTCTTGCAACTCTATCTCATCATCCGAGGAGCCACATCTAGAGCTCTGAGGGTGGCAGCAATAGTCGGAACAGCAATGTCCTGGAGGGTCTCGTAAGCCCAAAACTGTAAGGCATGTATAACCCCTTGTATCGTCACCCTGCCTTCTGGACTTTCCTTGTAGGTATTCATCATGTGACAGATCTTTTTATAAGTCTGATCCCCCAACCAAGTACCCCATGGAAAGTCATTTAGGCCTTCTACATTCTCAACCAAATAGAAAGTCTCATGAGGTACCTTAGTAGTCTCATCATGACCTATCATAATCCCGTGAATAAGGTAGACTAAACCTACACGGTAGAGAACTTCAGGATGCTCACCCTGATCCAATAACCATCTCTCAATATCTGGTATGGTGATTGGTCTTTGGTCAGGATGATGGATGTGGCCGTATGTCCCCTCAGCAAAACACCTGGAATAACGTTCGGGAGCTTCCGGGAGATCACCAAACCTAAAACCGGTAATCATGCAAAACTCCCGCCTACCGAACTTCGCGGTCGTCTCACCAAATCTAAAATGAAGCTAACCGGGCACATTCGGATAAACGGCACTGAAACATACATATTGCAAAACTTTGGAGGAAAACTGCCACTCCTCGTACATTTCAATGAATTGTCGAAAAACCCCACCTCTCAATGTTCCCTCAAATCCGATCCTTCTCATGTGAATTTCAAGAAGATCCCGGAGCTTGGTCTTTTCCCCTCTAAAAGTCCATGTCAAATTTTCCTTTACTTTGTAGACATCAGAACCATGAGGGCCAATCAACTGTTAACAAATAACATTGTTTCAAGTCAATCACACACATATACTAGTCAATCACACGCTTTATACACCAACATTTTGAAGTAAATCAACTAAATAGTACATCTACTACCAAAGAAGAAATAACAGAGCTACCAATACCTAAATGATTAATGTAAGTGTAAGTGTGATCAATATTTCCAATAACAATGGTCTCTGAAAAACAGAGCCATTTTCAGTACCATTTTGGGTATGAACAGCACCCTTATGCACGATCAAACCATCAATCTCACCATCAAGCCTCAATCAATCTCAACATGAACATATACATGAAAAAATGCATAGTAAGTGTGATCAATATTTCCAATGACAATGGTCTCTGAAAAACAGAGCCATTTTCAGTACCATTTTGGGTAGGAACAACACCCTTATGCACGATCAAACCATCAATCTCACCATCAAGCCTCAATCAATCTCAACATGAACATATACACGAAAAAAATGCATAGTAACACCATACTCATACACTATCAACTTCCATTTCCCAATGTAAACTTACCTAGCCACAAATTGCATGTTTTTATCAAATTACAATCAACCTAAACTGGAAATCTACAGTTCTCTAGTCTAAACGTAGGTTCTCTATGTCCAAACGTAGAAACCTTAGGTTCAGACGTAGAGAAATGCAAGTCTCTACGTCCAAACGTAGAAAAAAACGTTCTTAAAAAAAACCCTTCTTAAACCCAGAAAACGAAAAATCAGGCTAAACCAACAAAAGCATGCTAAACAATATCAGGCCAACATAACTAAACCACTACAACCCACTAAAAATTAGGAAATACATATCAGATAAAGGGAAATAAAAATTACAGCCTAAAACGTTGTAAATAGAATATTATGGGAAATACATACAGTTTCTGTATTGAGTTGACCCATTGAACTTGAGAGATTGTGGCAAATGTAAACTTTTCTTGCAAAATCGCCGTTTAAACGTAGGGAACTGCCTGATAATGAACGTTTGAAAGAAGAAAGAGACAGAAGTAATTCAAAACTTTATAGATTCCTTACATTTAAACATAAGGATCCTTACGTTTAAACGTAGAGAAATGAACATTGCCTAATATTGAATTACCTTACGTTTAAACGTAGGTTCCTTACGTTAAAACGTAAGCATCCTTACGTTTAAACGTAATGATCCTTACGTTTACAGCTATGGTTTGTGGCAGACGAATATGTGAATTCCTTACGTTTAAACGTAAGGAATCTTACGTTTACCTGAATTTCCATATCAGAAAAAGCACGACCTAATTTTAAAGTGTCAGGACTGACACAACTTCATTTTCCAATTTCTGCATATAAAATACATAAAGATAAAATAAAGACTATATCACAAAAAAAAAAAAAAAGGCTCTCCGTTTTGGTTGATTCCCCTTATCTCACAAAAATCCGAGCTTTTTCCCTCTGTTTTTTACAACTGATTAAAGCAGAGAAGACGGAAGACGTGCACGACAATTAAAACGTATTTATATGGCTGATAATTTTTTTAGTCCAAATTTCTTTTCTTTAAAACATTGACTATTAAATATCTCATTACAAACAAATTTTGACGGGATGGTATTATTGGCATCACAACAATAGTAAAATTTGATAAAAATCGAATTTATACATTAAACTTGATTCTTAAGAGGTAGAAAAGCAAATTTCAAAAAAGTCAGATTTTTTTTTCAATGTGATATCCAGGTGGATCGACCGGAAGTGTCATCAGTGCTCGTTCGGATATGCTGCATCATTTATGAACCTTCCTCATTGTCAAAACAGTTCAAAATATTTCAGGAATTCTGAACTCCGGCGGAATACCTAATCATGTCCCAGGCGGGTTTGAATTAGTGGCTGATCCAGAAAGTTTTTTCTATGGGTCACCGGACCGTATAACTAGATTTTTTATTCAAAAATTTGTTACAGTGGGGTCACCGGAGCCTAAAACTATATTTTTACCAACAAAACGACACTTTTTTAACATCAAAACAAATCGTTTTAATATTAAAAAATTCTCCAGATCTCAGTGGGGTCACGTGACCCCACATTAATACACATGCATCCGCCCCTGGGTCGAACCCATATCTCCTTGCCAGCTAACCGCTAGGACGATGTACCAAGTACAATGTTTTGAAATTCAACTTACCTTTATGTTATATATATCTTTCTATTACTAATAAGAAAACATCTCCTTGCTGAGTTGGCAGCCTCTCAGCTTCCGTTTTCCTTCTCTTTTCTTTCATCCATTTTAGTTGTTATATTTATTTATTATATATTATTATGTAAAAATGAAACCTTTTAGATCTAGAAATCCTTCTTCGACATCTACTAGCTCCATACGGTACCACAATTCAGCTCAGCAGCTCTAATCGACGGCGATAACCACCACGCCGGCGACTCGAGCGACTTGATTGGTATGTAGGGCATTCCTTCTATTGCATGTACCGTCATTTTTCTACTCCAGTTTGGATGTATTTTCTTAGCCTAATTTCTGAGGTTGTAAAAATTTCTAAGAAAATGCCATTTTTAGTTGCATCACACATTTCATTAGATATTCTTTGATCTGGGGTTTTATTTTGCATTTTGAATTTTGAATTTTGGATTGAAGTAATTAATGAAGGATGTAGGATCTTAGATCTAAACGGGTTAGATCTACGCGCAGCGGATGGATCATGACTCATACATCACAATACATAATTAAAGAACTTAAACTACTACAAGGGGGTTAAGATCATGTTACCAATATCGGGAAGAGAAGCCTTGATTTTCCGATGTGTTCTCCAAACGGCGGTTGGTGGACACCCTTCTTGATACACGAACCTCCTTGATATGCAACACCAAGAAAAACTTAGAGTTTTTCTTCCTCTAAAACCCTAGACAAGAAAAAACTAATTTTTCTCTCCCTTTTTACTATAGTGGTCGAAATTTTCACCAACCAATAAGGCTTGGGATAACTCTCCTTATATAGGAGAGTAATCCTTGTCCTCCAAGGATTTAATAATTAAGAGATAATTATTACATAAATCCTTTATTCCAAATAAAAGATAAATAAAATGATTATCCCAAACAAATTAGGATAAATCATATTATTATCTAATATTCCATGAATTATCTTTTAACAAATAAAAGATAAATCATATGTTAAATAATTATCCAAGAAAACTAATTTCTCTCTAATTAAATAACATTGCAATTGGCGCCACTTATAGGGTTATTAAGCCCACATAAAATGTCTTTTATGTGTATTATATTATTTAGCCCAACTAAATAATATCTATGCATATCAATTAATTAGCCCAGCCAATTAATTATCACTGAGGCCCAAATAACAAGATTATTAGTCCGAATTACGGAAGCCACATCGGGGACCATGGACCTATAACCAGTAGCTCCAATAATTAATTATTCATCAAACGAATATAATTATTAATTCCGGGATTACGCCACCATAAACCCGAAATCGAACTCTACCGATTACGGATGTATACTTATACTCAACCCATGAGTGAATAAGCGTCCCATTGATATAATCACTACATACGGATTAACCTCCATAGATCGTCCATTCTCGGTGGGAAGTCTCCGTGAACCCGACTTCGAATATCTTATCCTTATTTACCATTAACCCTGGATGATCAATTAGTATGCATATCTGACTAGTAGCTAATTAGTCAAATGCGAAACTCCCGGGATCGATCACTTTCTTAGGGCTAACAAATAAGGGGACTGTCTCTCTACTTCCCGCAGGAAGGAATGGATTCCATGTCTTTGAAAATCAGAACTACTCACTCATCAGGAGATAGTGCCAATGAGAAGTGACTTGGAACACACATCTAAGTGAACCATAACTAACACATCAAACACTACCCCGAGACAAGCAGCACCTTGTGATCACCTCAGGATTAAGGTTGATCCATATATGATCATCTAATGATTTAATAAGATTCCTCGATTACGGAAGTCGAGAAATTCAGATTAAATCGGTCCAGTCCTATATGAATGCCATCATATATAAATGCCATGCCCCACGTAGGTACCCTCTACCGACAGTCCGGATAAGACTATCACACCCTAAGGTGTTCTGGGCGCATTATTGGTGTTTTAATCAAGAGACCCTAAACTCTGATTAAGTTCACCACGGACTAACAGTTTAAGTATATCACCACTAACTCAATCCTCACGTGTAATCCATACACTGAGTTAAGCGGTTACATACTGATATACTTAGGTTTTGCAGCAGTGTATTACTTTACAAGCACAAAGCAAGTAATAAGGTGAGATAAATTCTGTCACAAATTGTCTTTCGGGCACTACACCTAACAATCTCCACTTGCACGAAATGACAAGCAACGATTGTTTTTAGAGCACACCCTTTCTCATCTTATTCTCAACACTCTCGCACTTGCTCTAAAAGCATATGAGACATATCCATCAATGCCGTACCCTCCAAGCACTCGACTTGGTACACTAATTAGTTAGGTTGTCGACTCGAGACGATCTTTAGGATTGAAATGTTGCCGGTTCTTCCAATCAGGCGGTACTGTCTCTCAATATGCTTTGACTTCTTGTGACTGAGAAGATCCTTCTAAGCTATCTCTTCACTGTTTTCACAATGAAGTGATATCGGCTCATCAGACCTGGAATTACTCCCAGAACAAAAAGGAAATTCTAAGCACTATGAGTAAACACTGAGCCCGAGATCAACTTAATGATCATTCTTAATCTGACTACAAGTCAGAATCAGTGTAGTCAACCATATTCAAGTTTGCATCTGAATATACAAGCATATGATTCCTCGTTCTCTAAAGATACTTGAGGATGTACTAAACCGCTACTTATTGCTCGAATCCAAGATTCAATTACTATTGACTTGTTATAACCTGACTTGTCATTATCCAAGAGAGACTCTATCCCATTTTCTCTTTATCCGAAGATTTAGAGAATCATTCCTGAGAGATAGGGTAGGACTACTCTTGATGAATGCTGCAACCGTATATGCATAATCATCTTATTCAATAAGACATGTGGGATAGCCAATGACTCATTCTCATGAATTTGAGCGAATCAGATTCTTAGAATATAGTCCAATTCTCTCATGCAGAGAATCTTGGCCTGTTAGTTTCCGACTTCAGATAGCACACACATGTTGTTTCCAACCGTTTCAGTGTTATCATTCATGAACACTAATACTACTACTTTACAAATATTGATATCCAGTCTACGAAAGACTTATCAATATTCTGGTCAAGTCCATATATTTTAAAACATGTGACTTTAAATGACCGAGAGGTTCTCTTAAATATAAGCCCTGGCAGTCATCTTGTCGTTTGTTCTAACCAAGACCCTTCTGTTCCGAATGAATTCAGAATATGTTTTTGGCAAGAAAGTCTCAGGGTATCACCCCTATTTTCCGCTTTCTAACGAAATCTTGCAAGACTGAGTGGTGAGAGAGTTCAAGGTCTGGTTAACTCTCTACTTGTCAGGGAATCACCCTTATACCACTTAGCTTTGCGCTGAAAGTTTAAACTTTCCTATTCATTCGACTCTTTCTCGTGTAGATCCAATTGCTCCCCCATGGGCCTGAGACAGTGGGTGATTCTACAAGAGGTGAATGTAATCGAGTATCAAAACTCCATTTACTGAGGTTAAGGCTTTCAAACGAACTTCTACGATCGAAATCCTATACAAAATTCCCCACGAGAGCCATAGGTTATCAATCACCCCAAGTGATTGTAAAGTCCACAAAACCACAATGTGTCAACGGTTAAAACATACTCCCACCTGCGTTTTGGGTGGATTGACATTCGATCTAGTAGTATTTATCGAGTGTAATCACCAACAACCGATGTTGGGCGTGGTCCGATTAAATCGAGATAGTAACTACCTTTGGGTAACCGTACTCCAAGGTTTAAGGTCATTACTTATAGATTCTATCGAAGGCTTGTGACAGATTCAACCGTCACTTTCGATCTCAAGAATCTTACAACCAACCTTCACTCGACACATTAAGATATTTCACTAATAAATCACAATCGAGAACGTATGCGCAAAATCTCCAGTCCTACCTTCAAGCATTAAGTGCTAAATGCTTACATTTACGGAAGTGGTGTGAACCAAATTCACTCCTTGTCCATAAATTCACTAGCATCTTCTAGATAGACTTCTCGGTTTACATAATAATGTTAACCGTTATTTTGCACCAAATTATCTTAATCGAGTTTAGCGAAGGTATTGTAGCACATCAATAACTATATATGGGGCAAGTGTATGGTTTCTTCCTCATGAAAAAACATTCTACTAGGAGGCGAATGAACATCAGTCCCAAGACTATGTGATAGCCAATTTCTGAGCATGGAATACTCTATTCTCTGCTAAAATCAGAGACTCCTCCTCGTATTCTTTCGATAAACTAACCAGTGTTTTGAGTAGTTATCAGACAAAATGTCACCATTCAAAATCTCCCGCTAGCTTGTATATCTCATTAGACCCCGAAGGTCATTATGAACAAGCTATGTTACCTCTTCAAATCTATTACCCTCTCCTGATTGAAAGGAAACTTAGTCATTGTTCCTTTGAGATAGTGTTCCCAGATCGGGAGATAGGAATCACCCTTAGCGATCGTCGAGTCTTATCTCTAGGATATATGAACTAATTAATAGATATTGAAGGTTCGTTTATCTTAATACGGAAACCATTCGCCTATAATAGTTTAAGACGTGTTACATATACCTTTTCAGCATTTCTTAGTAGTTTTGACTTTATCAAACAAAAGTCCGAGTCTCGGATTCGTACTACAAATGTCATTTTCACTTTCTTTAAGGAAACAGTAGTATCGAGATGAAAGTGAATCCATTTGTTTCAACGAATCTGTAAACAGAAAAATAATTTTTCCTGTGATATTCAAGGATAGAATCCGAAATTCATTTCCTTATATCACTCCCACTATTCTAGCTGAAATTACTGCCCGTTGTCTATTCAATTAATTGTTAATGCACAGCTTCCTTGTTCTTCCAAAGAACTTAGCTCCCGAGTCGAGTTACTCGGTTAAGAAAGTCTCTAAGGATTCATTGGTTAGTGATCCGAAATCACTTTCCTTATCCTATACTTTCTTTAATTAATATTTCGGTTTAGCCTCAAACTTAGTTTAGATGATTAACACTTGTAGACATTCTTTCCCATTCTTGACTTTCCTTAAAAGGAAATAGTCTTGAACTAGCAGTTCGTTTGAGTAGACACTACTCGTGAACTGTGGGATGTCTAATGAAAGTGTTACCCAGTGGGACTAATTTTCTAATAAATCAGAAAAACATAAGATAAAAGTTCCCACTAGTTTATCGGTTCCAAATACCGTCTAACTAGCAACACTTTAATTTATGATTCTCCAATTTTTCTATTAGAAAATTTCTCGTGTAGTCTCTACACAAATTTAAAAATTCACTAGAAGAATTTTATCGTCCCAATCATCTTTCAAACTAACTACGGTTGTCTCTCATTCTGCACGAGTGACAACAGTGACATACTTATTTACGTCACTTAAGTTTTGAAGGCTCAAGAGAAATATCTCTTCCGAAAAATTAATCGCATGTAAGATCAATAAGTACAACGTTCTAGTTACTTACCACTTTTTAACGAAGTCATTACTAGTCAATTTTACACTAGCAGTCTAGCACCCTAGAGAGATATACAAATAGTTGTAAATAAAATTGACAGAAAAAATCCAAATTATACACTACTAATTAATTTTAGGAACTATAAACTAAGTACTTATAGTCAATCCTACCGTTCCAAGGACTTAATAAATTACCTCAGTGCCGCCTTAGGGTAGGTCAAAGAGGTTTCGATTAATATTGAAGATCAGATTGAGAATCGAACATCTCATTTGTGATCATCAATCACCTTTCCTTTTTCAACCAAGGTACTACCAAAAATACCCTTTATAATGTGACCTACTGTCTCATATTTTTAGGTAGACCCCGAGTGTGCCGCCTTAGGGTCGGTCAGTGACCCGACGAGTACCCAAAATCCTATCCTTTCGGAGACCAAGCCTTGAATTTTGATAGCGGTGAAGGCCTTCCTTAGGGGGCCGAAATCAAAGCCGGCATGAGGCGTCATCATTCTCTCACGTTGCTTGCGTCAACAGTAGAGGCCGTGGGGTCGGATGTCGCCTCTCCCACTCCCACTCAATATTTTGAAAAAAAATGGTGGGTTTACTGATCACGTTTTTGGACTTGATGTTACATTAAGGAACAATAAATCATAGGCCCGAATGTTGTCGGTTATGTGGGCTAGCCCACCCGACCTATTCGTTGGAACATATGTGGCCGTCGGACGGGTCAAGACCAGGGGAGCTCCGTTGAGCCTTAGTGGCTCTTCGGATGGCTCAGCCTTGCCGGACCCCCGTCAAACGCCACACGTGGAGGGTGAAGTCGATCGAGCCGTAGCTACTGTTGACCACCCAACCGTGGTTAAACCACTTTCGAACCATGTTTGCCTGTGATTATCCAATCCTTATAACATCAAACTTTCACGTAGACACTACGGAACAAAAACGTAACCTCGTCTAGGTAAGGTGGAATTCACCGAGAATCCAACACCTTAACCACGAGGTGTCGGGATTTTACTCCTTATGCTTTCGCAGAGTGGGATTCACCGAGAATCCATCACCCAACCTTGACGATTGAAAAAACCCGTGTTCCTCGGTTTTTACCCTAATTAGTTTCTAATTAATATCAAACAATTAATTAAAACTAATTGCGTGTTTTATACATGCCTAACTAATTCCTCGAATTAATTTCTACATGTATGCATATGGAGTGGAATTCATGATATGATGCATGTCATGGCAATTTTCCGGTTCTACACATACAATCTAAACATGTATTCTAGTGCAGAAAATAAACACCGAGATGGACCGTTGGCACCCCCGTAGCTAATCTATTTAGAAAATAAAATAAAACCCTAATCTGTAGCTGTTCAAAACATCGACGATCGGCAAACCAAACGAACTCGGATCGCGACGAAACTTTCCAGATCTGTTCTTCATTCCTCGGGCTTCAATATGGACGGTTGGATCGGAGCTTTGACTTGTCAATTTTCTCCAGTGAGCCACCCAACTTGATGCTGAATCTGACTTTTACAGCAGCACATCAGAGAATTCCCGAGGCCGATCGGGAATCGAGATGAATCCCGATCGACCAGAAATTTTTATTCCACGTCAAAAACTCCAAATTTATCGATCTGACCAGTTGGATTTACGTTTCAACGGTCCAAACTCTCCCAGAAATTCGAGGAAGTCACAGGTAGGGTTTCTGTGAATCCTACGTTTTATTCTGACGACTTCCTTGCGACAGAACGAACGGATATCAAAACGGACTCCGATCGACGCCAAATTTTGTTCTCCATCTTGCAATATTGATTCTGACCGGAGGGATCGTCGTTTCAATGGGTCGATCAACGGGAAAAATGAAATAACTAGACAGCTACTAAACAGATATATTTTCTGGAAATTAAAATTGCAATAAAAAATAAATTACATAATTTCCTATACTCATATGAACGAATTATCATCGTTTATATGAGTTTACAATAGATCTAACGGGTAAACAGTGCCAACCCCCAATCCATCTCTTCAACCATAGCAATTAATCATTATCAAAGCATAAAACAATAAATAAAATTTACCTAAATGCAATTACACTCCTTTAAATCGTTTAATTATGATTATGACTATATAAATCGTGGAACCTTGCTCTCTGATACCACATGAAGGATGTAGGATCTTAGATCTAAACGGGTTAGATCTACGCGCAGCGGATGGATCACGACTCATACATCACAATACATAATTAAAGGACTTAAACTACTACAAGGGGGTTAAGATCATGTTACCAATATCGGGAAGAGAAGCCTTGATCTTCCGATGTGTTCTTCAAACGGCGGTTGGTGGACACCCTTCTTGATACACGAACCTCCTTGATATGCAACACCAAGAAAAACTTAGAGTTTTTCTTCCTCTAAAACCCTAGACAAGAAAAAACTAATTTTTCTCTCATTTTTTACTATAGTGGTCGAAATTTTCACCAACCAATAAGGCTTGGGAGAACTCTCCTTATATAGGAGAGTAATCCTTGTCCTCCAAGAATTTAATAATTAAGAGATAATTATTACATAAATCCTTTATTCCAAATAAAAGATAAATAAAATGATTATCCCAAACAAATTAGGATAAATCATATTATTATCTAATATTCCATGAATTATCTTTTAATAAATAAAAGATAAATCATATGTTAAATAATTATCCAAGAAAACTAATTTCTCTCTAATTAAATAACATTGCAATTGGCGCCACTTATAGGGTTATTAAGCCCACATAAAATGTCTTTTATGTGTATTATATTATTTAGCCCAACTAAATAATATCTATGCATATCAATTAATTAGCCCAGCCAATTAATTATCACTGAGGCCCAAATAACAAGATTATTAGTCCGAATTACGTAAGCCACATCGGGATCATGGACTATAACCAGTAGCTCCAATAATTAATTATTCATCAAACGAATATAATTATTAATTCCGGGATTACACCACCATAAACCCGAAATCGAACTCTACCGATTATAGATGTATACTTATACTCAACCCATAGAGTGAATAAGCATCCATTGATATAATCACTACATACGGATTAACCCTCCATAGACTGTTCATTCTGAGTGGGAAGTCTCCGTGAACCCGACTCAGAATATCTTATCCTTATTTACCATTAATCTTCGATGATCAATTAGTATGCATATCTCGACTAGTAGCTAATTAGTCAAATGCACGAAACTCCCGGATCGATCACTTTCTTAGGGCTAACAAATAAGGGATCGTGTCTCTACTTCCCGTAGGAAGGAATGGATTCCATGTCTTTGAAAATCGAACTACTCACTCATCGTGAGAGATAGTGCCAATGAGAAGTGACTTGGAACACATATCTAAGTGAACCGTAACTAACACATCAAACACTACCCCGAGACAAGCAAAGACCACAGTGATCACCTCAGGATTAAGGTTGATCCATATATGATCATCTAATGATTTAATAAGATTCCTCTATTACGGAATTATATCGAGAAATTCAGATTAAATCGGTCAAGTCCTATATGAATGCCATCATATATAAATGCCCCACGTAGTACCCTCTACCGATCCGGATAAAGACTATCACACCCTAAGGTGTTCGGGGCGCATTATTGGTGTTTTAATCAAGAGACCCTAAACTCGATTAAGTTCACCACGGACTATCAGATTTAAGTATATCACCACTAACTCAATCATCACGTGTAATCCATACACTGAGTTAAGCGGTTACATACTGATATACTTAGGGTTTGCAGCAGTGTATTACTTTACAAGCACAAAGCAAGTAATAAGGTGAGATAAATTCTGTCACAAATTGTCTTTCGGGCACTACACCTAACAATTAATCCCTGAAGGGTGTTTCAGAAGCTGTCTGAAATAGAATCAGATTCTCCCTTAAAGGATACCATCTTTGGGATACGCAATTAGATTATGTTCCTGAAATGGAAACAACACTTTATATGATAAAGGCGTGACGTAAGCCATGCGAAGTATCCCTTACCTGTTTCGGGATAGTGCCCTTATTCAATACATATACTTAACCGAGTTCCAAAGAATAAAGGTCGAATAAATTTCATATCAGATATGGAAGACGATAACATCAAATCCATCTTAACCGATGATTTAGGGTTGTCGTTTTTCTAGCAAGCATGCAGTGTCTGAAAGGCTTGGAGCCTAGTATGACATGTGCAACTTTATCGGATATCATTGCAAGTACGCTAGATATCATTTACTTACCTGCGGTTCAAAAATGCTTGTCTCCATGTTGTCTTCTAGAGGAAGTTTTTTCTTCCAAAAGAAATAGTGGGAGTAAGTTTAGATCTCAAAAGTAGTTTGAGAACCACAAAGAGATATTCAACCATTGAAACATGAGAAGGCGCCACATATTGATGAGGTGTGGGACACTGTTCAGTGCACACAAGTATTCTATGAGTCTACAGATAACCACACGCCTGAAAAGGCTGTTGGTACGTTCATCTTGAAGAATGAAGATCTTACGACTTATGCAAGAATGCTTGAAAGGCAAGATTAAGAAATATGGCTAGGAGCCGTAGTATTTGAATTAGATTCAATGAGTGATGAACAGGTAATGAACCTAGTCTATCTAACCTGAAGGGAATGTCTCCGAAAGGTGTAACATGTCTTTATGAAAGACTAACATGGATAGTAATACGATTACTAGTTAAGCTAAGTTGACGGCTCGAGGCTACGAGGTGTAGGCCTTGTAGTTACCTTTATGCTACCAGCTATGCTTAGGTCTATTCAGATAATGCTTGTTGAGTTTCGTATCATGGCTATATGATAGTGTTGAAAACGTTGGGCCAATAGCCTGATGTTTGTAGACGATAACGTGATGTGTAAGCTTATGAGATCCATTTATGGACTCAAACAAGTTCCTCTGTATAAGTTCATTGCTTTGATAAATCAAAAGGTGTTTGATTTCATCAAGAGGAAAGGATATGCCTAATGTGTAAAAGGGTTAGTGGGAGTGTTACAGTTTTTGAGGAAGGTGTTGCATATCCTTCTCTAAGAGTGTTACCCTATGTCACAGTCAATTTATGTTTGGTAATTCAAAAAAATTTTGAAAGCTCTTGGTGGTTGCAGTTTTTATTTTGGAAATAAGAATCTATAGTGATAGATTTAGACACTGTACGATTATCACGGTTCACCCTTATAGATGAGATGCTAAAAGAGTTTAGCATAGATCATAGCAGGAGATACTGCTAGCCGGTATTTTTGGGATCTATCTATGACAGGACGTCAGTCCTGAGGATAAGGTGAAAGATGATACTTATGGAAGGTTTCTTTTGCTGCTGCAATAGGATCAATCATAAGTGTTGTGAGTTAAACCAGATGTTCATACTTCATGAAGAGTCATGACCAAGTATAAAAGTGATTCTAGTATATGTCGAGAATGTCCTTAGAGGTGTTAAGGATGGGTTATTGGTTTACTGAAATTTAGAATTGAATAAACGTAGATATACAGATATGCACCCTGAATATTATGAAGATAGTGAGAGCTACGGTCTGGGTTTGCAGTCACTTTGATTAAGTGATATAGTGAGTTGGAAATGTTCTTTGCTAGAAATCACTGGAGATTCTACAACTGGGCCAAAACACAGTAGTGCCTTAGAGGAGCAGCGAGATCAGTACATGGATCTAGAAGGTTCATTCTAACCTTGTACGATTCTTCCACCTTTTCTATATAGCTGATATAGTAGTGGATTCATGGCTTGAAGCAAGGACCAGGGTCTCGTCAGAGATTCATGTGTGTGTTGAGGCGGTTCCTTTTGACTTGGTCATTTGGAGCATGATATGAAGATATTCTGAGTCCCCACGGATAATGATCCGTTCACTCTTAGGGTAAGTCGCGAGTATTGCATGACATTCTTGTGTTTTAACTTGGTCTTGTGTGTACGGGTGATTGGCTTTAGGCCAAATGGGAGATTGTTGAAATAGTGTCCTAAACCCAATCGGGTTGGATCGGATCCGACCGGGTCGGATCATTTCTACTATTTCTTTATGTTTATACATATGATAAATGGCTTTAATGTTATTATATATTCCGTTTATCCACATGAACCAATTTGTGATTGTGTTGATGATAACGTCCTAGTGTCAAACCATGAGAGAGAAACATAATATTGATTATGGTTGATGAGATCTCGACTCACTTTAAAAGGTTTGATACTTAAATGTCTTCCATCTTATTGAAGAAAGGGATAGATCTCGTCTATCAAAGTGTTGAGACACTTGGACCGTACGTGGACGTGTATTAGAGAATGCGTGACGTTAGATCGACCCACTTACTTTATTAAGTGTCGCACACTATGTGGCGGTTGTGTAATTATCCTGAGACCGAGTCTTCATGACAAAGACGGTGTGGATTGTCATACTTTGACACTATTGAGGTTTCCCCTAGCCATGCGGCGATCATGCGGTAGTGATTGGGTGTGATACTGAAGCATGCATAGAATTCATGTTGCTCGTCCGAAAATCGCGTATCCTATGATTAGGAGTAAATATCCGAAAGGGCATTCTTATAAGGATGTCTCACTCTCGTGAATCTTTACAAAGTGGAAGTAAATGAGTTACTTCGAGAGAGCATGATATCCAGATTATAAAATACGGTCGTTGATGTTTGACACTCGACGTACGACCATATGGATATTGTAACAGCGATAGGATTATATTTACACGGTAACCGTTTCACATGAAGGGTAGTAGTCATTGCATTTGACTCTTCCGATTATCGGGGGTCACGGTGTGTTGCTAGATGCTATTCCGTAATCGTTAGGTATCAAGGGCATTTTCGTAATTGCACTTTGTGCCTACGGCCGACATATTCGGAAGCCTATCGGGTCACACACATAAGAACGTATAGCCGGATTAAAATGCGGTTATAGTGATAACCAAATAAGGAAAGTTTTATCTCGACTATAAAGTGTTATAGTGATAAATTAATATGATGGTTTTTATTTATTATGAATAAATTAAATGCAAGATATTAATTATGTTGATTAATTAAAAATACATATAATGTATATGTATGTGGCGCATGTGTGTGTGTATTGATACACATGTATTTTACAAATTAATTAATCATAGTATTATATTAATTACGAATATTCCGGATGCCAATTCATGGCTATATGGGGCGCATATAATAGTGTATAAGATACACTTAGATTATGCAATTTAATTAATGAGATTACCATATATTAATATTAGATATTAATTGATTTATGAAAAATAGATTTATGCTAATAAAATAAATATAGTCAATATTAGATATTGACAATATCTTGAAAATATTTAATATTAAATATTAAATTAAATGAGAAAATTCAATCAAAGATACTTTTCATATTTTATTAGGAAATTTTTTTCTTTCTCTCCAATCTACTAGGAAGCTTCTCCAAATCAGATTGAGATCATCAAGGGGCGCCACTTTCTTCTATAAAAGAAAGGGGTTGGCTAGCTCTTTTATACATCACAATTAGAAGAGTTCTAATTTACAAGAAGATTGAGAGCTTCCTAGAGAGAGATTTTGAAAGAGAGAAAATGTCGGTCTACCAAACGAGTTTTTCTAATAGCAATCCGTGTTGAGATTCCGGCGAGCTGTTAGTGTGGATCACCGGTAGAGGCCGAACGCTTGGGCGGCTTCGTGCAGAAACTACAACCGTAGACAAAACGTCGATCCAATTGGATCAACCAAGGCATTCTCTTGCTACTTATTTTATGCTTGTTGCTTAAACGAAGTCGATCTTTGGTTAATAGGAAATAAATTTTAAACTCCGCTGCGTTCCTGCGTAGATTTTCTAACATCAAGATGCGTTGGTAATCTCGTTTTGTGATCTACAACTCTCATTAAGAAGTCTTTTCCAGAAAATACCTCTAAGGAGAGTCAAATGTCCTTTGAAAATGTACTACGGTAGAAGCACTAAAGTCAAATAATCTGTTTGAATTTGTAAGTTTTCGGCACACTCTTATAGCCGTAAAAAGACATGTTTATGCTCAAAGTGTCGTTACTTGAGCTATTAGTCAACTTATAATCATGCAATAAATCATCAAAATACCAAGCGTAAACCCGAAACGACGCTCATATTACTATAACCGGTACAAACCTATCAAAATAAAATATTTTATATAATAATTGCTATTTGCACCTTTGGATGAAACTAAGCAAACAAAGACTTGAATTAATACGAAAACATCAATAAACACATAAAAAAAACGAGGATAAAACAACATTAAATATATAATCTAATTGATTTACATCAAGGCACGTACATTTACCTATATTTTTTTTAAGGTGTCAAGTTTTACCGGTACATTTTCAGGCACATTACTTTCCCTTTAAAAAGTACATACAATTTTTACTTTTATTTTTAAGGTGACCCATATTCACCTGCATGCTGCCGCCTCGGGACTGATAATTATAAAAATGTCATTTGATTAATTCTTTTTGTTTAAGAAAAAAAAAACAAAAACATTGATTAATTTTAAACATGATGATTTTGAACGGATTTAGTCAGCTAATAAAGTCGTATGTGACTGCATTAGATACTGCTGCAAAAACAAGATCATGTCAAACGAATATATATATATATATATATATATATATATATATATATATATATATATATATATATAACATTTGTCTGAACAACGAGTATGATACAACGATAATATGTATATATAAGTAATGATACGAAATTACAACGATTGTGCAATAACTGTAACGCAAATTTCGTGTTAATCCCTGAAATACAAAGAAAGAAAACACAAAATTGTAACAAATCGAATTTTTATTAATTTATAAAATAAAAAGCGGTTACAATCTTTTGAATCATTTGATTCTCCTCTTTAATTGTTGACAATTATTGGACTCCCGGATTTAGCGGAAGATCTTGAATTTGGTTGATTTCCTCCGGATATGGCGGAAGATTTTGACTTTGTGGTTGACTACCCCCGAATGTGGCGGAAGAAATGGACATTGGTTGATTCCTCCCGGATATGGCGGAAGATCTTGACTTTGTGGTTGATTTCTCCCGAATATGGCGGAAGAATGTTTGATTTGGGTAGAGATTTGAGGCAGTGCTTTGACGCACCTTCGCCCTCCTGATTAGGTTGGAAGATCCTCGACGCTGGTTGAAGAACTCCGGATTTCTTGGTGGATGATCTTCAAGTGATGTTGAAGAACGCCGGATTTGATGGAGAATCCTCAAAGATTGAAGAACACTTGAATGCTCTTTGTGCTCCCTAGATCCCCACCTTCTTGGTGCTTGAATGCTTGAATGGAGTGCTTGATGCTTCCTCTCCAATCTTGAATCTTTGTGTGCTTCCGTCTTCCGTGTTAATGCTCTGTGTTTACGTGTGTTTGCAAATGACCAAGGCCTCTCTTATTTATAGTCTTTGGATGAGTGCTTGGAAGTAATTGCATTTAATGCTTTCACACTCATTTAATGTGTTCACACTCTGATTGATTCTCATAATATCCGTATTTAATGCGTCCAGACTCTCCTGATTGGCTCTAGCAATTTGTACACAATCTCCGCATTTATTATAAATCAATAAAATCTCATAATTAATTGATTTTAAGAGATTTTTATGATATATTGATTTTTATATTATCCCCAATATTTAATGTAGGAAATAATATATAAGAATACTTAGATTTAATGGCATTGTGTAGTACGTGAAAATTTTAATATGTCACATATGTATTTTGTATCTCTCCACGTCCATTTAATTATAAATAATTAAATCTCTAAGTTTCTTTTTAAGAGATTTTATTTATGGGAAATTAGGGATAAGGACACAATCTGAAATATTTTTAAGAATATGACAAATGATTACATATTTTTATAGGAGAAGGACAATTGCGTAATTTTATAGCGAGAAGGACAAACAAAGTGAATCCCGAAAATCGGTGAATCTTCCTAGTGAATCCCAAATCGGTGAATTTCGACGGTGAATTTTGATGATAATCCCGAAAATCGGTGAATTTAAAATGATGAATTTTGAAAATTAGTGAATTTAAATGATGAATTTCCCAATGAATTTAAACAAATGAATTTGAAAGTGAATAAATAGTTTTGTCTTTATGCAAAAGTTTCAAAAGATCGCCTTCTACTCAATTGATGAAATATTTATGTCCTTCTCCTCATTCCTCCTTTTATTTATTTATTATTTTTACATTATTCCTTAACAAATTAAATAGGAAATAATATAAAATAAATTTTATTTTGGACAAATATATTATGTGACATTTTGACATACCACATAATTTTTCGTTTTCTACAATAACGAAATGACATGACGATAATATATATATATATATATATATATATATATATATATATATATATATATATATATATATATATATATAAAGAATAATGACAATGGCCATGTAACGATTGTATAACAACGAATAGCACAACGATTATCTACATCGTTGATCATAACGAGTCTTAATTCATATAATGTAATCTAAAATACTACCTTATATACTCCCTATAATTCCTTCAAAATACTACCTTCTTCTTCATATCATATCATCTTTCCTTTTTTTTCAAGAAGAATTTGATCATTTTTTCTCTGGACTTAAAGCAAAAAAATGGGTCAGCTCCATGTTTTCTTCTTCCCACTATTAGCTCATGGACACATGCTTCCTACCATAGACATGGCTAAACTATTCAGCTTCCGTGGTGTTAAAGTAACCTTAATCACCACCCATTACCATGCTACCATGTTCTTGAAATCAATTGAACCGACCCAAAATCTGGGATTCGATATCTCTGTTCGCTCAATCGATTTCCCTTCTAATGAAGCCGGATTACCGGAAGGAATTCATAGTCTTGATCAAGCTGTTGGCAATCTTGAAACGCTACACAAATTCGGTAAAGCTTGTAGCTTTATGCAAGAATCTCTTGAGCTGCTTTTAGAAGAGTTTAGCCCAAATGCTCTGATTGCTGATATGTTCTATCCATGGGCGAATGATTCTGCAGCGAAATTCGGTATTCCGAGATTGTTGTTTCATGGATCAAGTACTTTTGCAATGAGTGCTGCAGAAAGCGTGAGACGCAACAAGCCTTACAAGAATCTGAAATCGGATTCAGATGCATTTGTTGTGCCTGATCTTCCTCATAAGATCATGTTAACTAAAGGGCAAATTTCTAGGCATGATTGGCAAGAGGAGGAGGAAACAGAGATGAATAAGCAGTTTAAGGCGGTGTTAGATTCAGAGGATTTAGTGTATGGAGTTGTTGTAAACAGTTTTTACGAATTGGAACCAGATTATGTGGATTACTACAAGAATGTATTGGGAAGACGGGCATGGCATATTGGACCATTTTTCTTGTCCAAAACCGAAGATCATGATCTTGAAATGTCTCAAAGAGGTGGAAAATCGGCCATTGAAGCAGAGGAGTGCTTGAAATGGCTTGATTCCAAGGACCCGAATTCAGTTGTCTACGTTTGTTTCGGGAGCATGGCAAGTTTCAAAGCATCTCAATTACATGAAATCGCAATCGGTCTTGAAGAATCGAATCAAGAATTCATCTGGGTCCTCAGTAAATGCATTGATGATCAAGAAAAATGGCTGCCAGAAGATTTTGAGAACAGGGTAGTAAAAAAGGGGTTGATTATAAAAGGATGGGCACCCCAGATGCTGATTCTTGAACACAAATCAGTAGGTGCTTTCGTCACACATTGCGGATGGAACTCAACACTTGAAGGTGTATGTGCAGCTGGGGTGCCATTTGTGACTTGGCCATTGTTTGCTGAGCAATTTTACAACGAGAAACTTGTGACGGATGTTTTGCGAACAGGGATTTCTGTAGGTTGTCAGCAATGGAGCAGCGGTGTGGTGACGGCGGCGCCGACGACGACAGAGGTGATTGTGAAAAGAGAAGCTATAAGTAGTGCAATTCGTGACGCCATGGTTGGTGATGAAGCGATTAAAATGAGAGGTCGAGCAAAGGCGTTGAAGATGATGGCTCACATGGCAGTTGAAGAAAGTGGTTCTTCTTTTTCTGATTTGAGTGTTCTATTGGAAGACTTGAGCTCATACAATTGTCAAGGTTAACATCATATATTAGAAGAGCAATGACCGTGTTTAAAATGATAATTATCTATCTATCTATCAATTTAAGTTTTTTTAAGAGATGATAATTAAACAATATTTACGTCACAACTAATAACACAACGATAATATGAATCACCTATCATGATCAATGGTGAAGCGATTAAAATGAGAGGTCAAGCAAAGGCGTTGAAGATGATGGCTCACATGGCAGTTGAAGAAAGTGGTTCTTCTTTTTCTGATTTGAGTGCTCTATTGGAAGACTTAAGCTCATACAATTGTCAAAGTTAACGTCATACATTAGAGGAGCAATGATATCTACCGTGTTTAAGATGATAATTATCTATCTATCTATCAATTTAAGTTTTTTTTTTAAAAGATGATAATTAAACAATCTTTATGTCACAACTAATAACACAACGATAATATGAATCATCTATCATGATCAATGGTGAAGGTGATCGTTATTTTTGGTGAAATTTTTTGTATGTCAACTTATCATTGATTATAGCCACAAAGTTAAATATGTACAATATTTTTTATGTATCACTTTTCCTTGATGTAAAAGACGATTTCTCTCGCCCACATGGCTCTCTCCCGACCCGACAAGATAGTGAGTTGGTTAATTATGATGACTCAATGACCTGTTAGGTAGGAGGATCAGCAGTCATCATGTATTCAGAACTGACTTTTACATTACGGTTGTCGGGATTTAATAATGCGTTCATTAGTGCAATCTGTCGCCCAGAAATCATTTGAGCAACCCATGTTCCATAGTACACTACAAATAAATACAATAAATGATGCGACAAGCCCTACGATTCAAACAATGCGTGAAGAGATCAAAAAAGAAAATGATTTGTGTGTGTGTGTGGGTGGGGGTGTGTGTGTGTGTGGGGGGGGAACAAAATAACACATTTTGAGAGCTTTGTCTATAGTCACTTAGTTGGAGGTTTTTATTCTTTAAATTGACTCAACACAAAACAATTGTGTTATTTCTCCTCTCAGCAGCTAGATTTTTCCATGTGTGTTTTGCTGTTAAGAGGCAGAGTTAGTTGTTGAGGTATCAGATCCTTTTTGCGGCGAGGTGGATCGTCTTTAGTACTTTCTTCATATATTTTTTTGTAATAAATAAAAAAACCCGCAAATTTCAATGTTTTTTAAGTTTTATGTGTAATAGAAAAATATTTATGTGTAGTGAAAAACTATTGATGTATAACGGGTTTACGCTTATAGAACTTTTAAGAGATTTATTCGTATGGAGAAAAAAAGTTATAGAGATGCTTTTAGCAACAACTTCATTTATATCATAAAACGCGAAACATGTAGTATTTTCTCGATGAAAATGTGATGAATTATTACAAAAATACTATAAGGGATAGTTCACATATTTTACTACCACGAAAAAGGTTTGGTGTTTTTTTTTTCTTCCCAAGAAACGAAAGCTTTTAATAACGAAAGCAGATTTACAACAAAAGCTAGACTAAAGCGCAGCCTAACGCGGCCAAAAGACGCACTACAACGCGGCCTTAAGCCGCACTACAGTAACACAACGAAGCCAAGTAATAGATTGACAGAGGGTGCTGAATTAAAAGAGAAAAAAAATCTTCAAAGGAAAAGGACGTCCAGACACATGGATCCTCTAAAAGCAATCTATTACCCGACACACAAAATACATAAAAATTAAAAGACAAACTAGTCCAACAGACATATATTATAGACTCCGTCCAGCGAACAGCAAACTAGTTAAAAACAAACAGAGCAAGAAACTAGCCAAACGATTTATGAAAGAGAGAAACTAGGCAAACGGAAAACACAACCGGAAGCAACCGCCACTGACCGCTACCACCATAAGAAACGAAGAGCCCGGAAGTGTGACATCCACCTTTCAAAGGAGAATAGCACTGTCATATTCCGATTTTCGGGAAAGGGCAGACGTGTTATTTCTATGAAAACGAAATATTATTATTCCTTACCTTTTATTGGTGTTAAGTTTTTGTGGAATATATATATATATATATATATATATATATATATATATATATATATATATATATATATAATTCCTTACCATTGATAATATTCATGAGAATGCAATTTATTTATGTGCTGTTAGTTCAGTTTCAGGAACAATATCTGTAATGACTATATCAGTCAGAATGTACTTTTACACTTGATTAATAAAGGGGTTGATTTATTTCATACATTATTACATTTCCTAAAGCCCAGGCAGAGAACCTGCTATCCTTAGAGATAGCTGATTTGTAACTCTGATCTGGGTTACACAGGATAATACAAGGAATCTCTCCAGTGATTTTTTTTGTTTTTTTTCTATATTTTTCATTAACAGTGAAATCTTTTTGACTACCTAATAATTCCTTCTTACATTGGAGGAATTGGAAAGGGATATCATCTATTACATTGTACAATGCATGAAAATCATATATAGAAAAATCAACCCCTCCACAGAAATAATTATGCCGGCCCAAACTTCTAGCCCAAGCTGTTTTTCCAGTTCTCGTTGGGCCCTCAATGATCATCGATATGGGGCGGTCTGGTTTGTTTTCCTGGTCCTGCAATAGGGGGAGTTGAACGGTTAACATGCAATACATCCCTGTTATCGTAATAACGTTCATTAAGGTCCATAATAGTTTGTTCATGGGCCCATAAGACATCTCTTATATCGAATATACGGCTCACAGAAGTTTGTAGTTTTTGGAGACTTACCAAGAACAAATTTTGTTCTACCCAGTTAAGAAGTTCTGGGGATACATTAACAAAATTTGTCCATCTGGGTTGATACACTTAGGGGGCTTCAGGCCATCTGGAATTGGCCGCATATTCCAGATTTCTTAGTTGTGTTGCCCAAGTGTATGGTTGCTCAGTCTGCACTCTGGAGATGAAATCGGATTTGGATGTAGCCTCGTTGATTATTGTTGACCAGATGTCATCTCGATTCTTCTTAGGGCTTCTTATTGAAGCCCTAAGAACTCCTCGTTCCTCAAATACTCCCCCCCTTGGCGATGTAATCGGCAACAACCGCATCATGTCTGGGGACCTGAGTATTGGGATGATATGATTGTAACCCATTGGGTTCTTTGATGTTGAAGAACCTAGGGTCCTTCGTGTCAAACTTCTTGCCAAGTTGAACGAGGCAATGTTGGTGCGGTTCACCGTCCTGGTGATTTTCAGTACATACTCTGGCATAAGAAATATTAAAATTTTTAAGTAGAGTATAAATAATCTATGACGAATAGAGGAATTAAAGGGCAATGTGGATAAGTTAAAAAAATTGATTTCCTCATTTTTATATCAAGAAGGATATCTCCGATCATGACATAAGTACGCAGTTATTATTGTATCATCCAAAAACTTTGCTAATTGATCCTTACGGTGCTGCTTCTATCAATTGTCTTAATTTGATCTTGTTTTTTATCCATCGAAAAAGTAGCTAGGCATACTATCCCTTTCTTTCCTATTTTCAATTCTATGAAGTTTATTTCTTTGCTACAAATTGATAAAAATCGTTGTTTTAGACGATGCATATGTAGAAAGCCTAGGTTTTTATAGTATTTACTGGTCGATTTTGGTTTTCTTTCTTTTTTCATTCTATAGTGGAGATAGTCGCACATAATGACAGATCACGCCCATATTATTAAAAGCTTGTGGTAAGAATGGGTTTCGTTCGAGTGCTCGAAAATAATATTCCAAAGCTTTCGTGTGTTCTCCATTACTTGGGTGGATAAGACCTACATTGTGGAGTATATAACTTCGATCATAAGGTTCAATTTCTAGTCGCATAGCTTCATAATAATTCTGTAAAGCTTTCGCATAATTTCCTTCAGTTTGAGCTGACATCCGTTACGATCGCCATTCAATGAAAAGAATCTCCGTTTCAGAACCGTACATGAGATTTTCACCTCATACGGATCCTTACTCATGTACATACTGAAAATAATAAGTGGAATAAAAAAAGATTCCAATTTTCTCATTATGAACTGACAGGGGCTAGTGTTTTTACAAGAAATCGCTAACCAACCTTCCTGCAAGAGATCCTTTCTTAGCACCAAGCAATTTGGTACTAGATAGAAATGATAACCCCAACAATCTCTTTGTTTTCTTTACTACTTCCTAATTTCCAGGAATTACTCACTTCAACAGTCTTCGATGGTTATACGAGTATCCAAAGGACAAACGAGATGGATATTTGGTGTCCCAACCATTCTTTGAATCCCGAGCCCAACAGGGGAAGGGGTAATTTATAACAAAGTTTTTGTGTTGTTGATTCCTGGGTGTAGTGCTTCTTCCCCTATGCTGCCTGGTGGTACTATTGGAGTAGGGTTGACCTACAATACAGAACCCATGGGTGTAACCTTTCGCTGAATACTAGAATCAACAAATGAAACATAGCATCTCAGGCTGCATTAGTCGAGGATACATCATACACGAAAGAAGGAATTGTTGTATTTCCAAGCTTCACCTTCAACAAGCGTAGATTTTTTTTCAAAACATTTCATGAATCATGTGTGTCTTTTTCGTAAGACTCATAGAAATAAATCAATCTCAATATGAAAAAAAAAGAAAGAAAAAAGAATCAAATCGCACCATCTCGGTAATAGGTAAATGCCTCTTTTTCTCCTGAGGTTGTCGGAATTATTCGTAATAAGATATTGGCTACAATTGAAAAGGTCTTATCAATAAAATTTCCATTTATTCGCGATCTAGGCATAGGAAGCAATCCATTCTATAATTCTTCTCATTACCCATTGTGAGAAAAAGATCCCACAAAGAAAATAATTGACAGTACAAAATAACATAAAAACAAATTGATTTAAAAAAAGAAAAGGATATGGACTTTAGATTCTATTAGAATCTATTCCAAGTCTTCTTTTTTTTAACAACTAATAAGAACTCTTTGAACCCGACTAGCTTTCACCCCAACGTAGTAGTATATATACCAACGAAAGGAACTATTACGATTTCATTTTTCATTGAAGTTAGAGATTAAAATAACTTGATAAATCTCAAATTTGAATTGAAATTTACATTGAATTGTGATATCAAATAAACAATAAAAAAGATCAAATCAACATCCTATGATGGTTTTCTATTTTTAGAGTTAAAGTTAAAATGGATTAGTCATACCTATCCAATAATCTATTAAGAAATAATTTAGTAATATGACTACCTCGCCATTCACTTGGTTTTTTTTTTTATTTTATCATAATCATTAGATAGGAGAGATGGCCGAGTGATTCAAGGCGTAGCAATGGAACTGCTATGTCGGCTTTTGTTTACCGAGGGTTCGAATCCCTCTCTTTCCGGTTTGTGTTAAATTCCCAATTTTCATTTAGGTTAAAGGTTGTAAATGACTGTTTTTTATCTAAAATGAGGAAAAAGGACAAGAAAAAAAGATAGTGGTTGAAAAGGACAAAAACGCGCATGTTACTACATGTTGCTACAACCACATGTAGTAACACATGTAGTAACAGACGTGTTTTTGTCCTTCTCAACCATTATTTTTTTTTCTTGTCCTTTTTTCCCATTTTGTATCTTATTTTGTCCTTATGGCCTCTGACCCCTTTTCATTTTATTAACAATGAAGAATAGATAATGAATAATACTATTCCAACAGTTAGACCCTTCTTTGCTATAAATTTGCTATAGATTAATTCTTTATTTCTAATTCCCGTGCCACAAAAACTACTAGAAAATAAAATATTGTAAAAATTAGACAAGGAATGAGAATGTTCCTTCGATCTATGATACATAAAAATAAAAAATGAGATCCAACTCCCATTTATCTTACTTATCCTTCGGTTAATTTACTTCAATAAAAGAAAAGAAAATGAAATTTTTCCGAACCTTTTCTTTTTTATTTCTTTTTATTAGTATTAGTAAGGGTTAAGTCTGACGTGAATAATATTCTACGACTAACAATTCATTTATTTTCAAACCGACCCACTTACTATCTATTATTTGATTGACTAATCCTTTATATTGAAATGGATGAAGGGTCAAATGACTTGGCAATTCTTCATGAGGAGATGAATCCATAGATTTTTGAATTAGACCTCGGGATTTTTGTTCTGTCTTCACCGTAATAATATCTCGTGGTTTGCACCGATAACTTGGTATATCTACTATATGACTGTTAACTAAAATATGTCTATGGTTAACTAATTGGCAGGCTGCAGGAATAGTCGAAGCCATACCCAATCTAAAAAGTATGTTATCCAAACGCATTTCAAGTAATTGTAGTAAAACTCGACCTGTTGACCCTTTTGCTTTTCCAGCAATACGAACATATTTAAGTAATTACCGCTTACAGTAAGGCCATAATGAAAACGCAACTTTTCTTTTCTTCTGATTTAATACAATATTGAGATTTTTTCCCGAGCACGATTGGTTTCTAAGGTCGGTTCCGGCTCTAGGCCCTTTATTAGTTAGTCCTGGTAACGCTCCCAGTCGGTGTATTTTTTTGAAACGAGGTACCCGGTAACGCGACATAAAGACTCCTTATGGTTATTTCAAATGAATTTTATTCTTCTTTTTTTCAGTAATTTTCTATTTTTTAACTTAAACCTAAACTAAAACAGAACTAAAAGAAAATAAGATTTATTGGATAAATATACAGACCCCTTTCTAATGTCTATTATAGGGAAAGGATTCCTTTTCCTGACACATGACAGAGTTGGAAGCTCTTATAACTTAATCATGGAAACGATATTCACCCAAACTGGCACTGTCGCACAAGCTGGGCCGGCCCAATTGACTAAAAGATGATCTACTGTCTGAAAAGGCATCTCCAGGCCCACACGTTATAGCCTTGGGCTTACCAATGCTGTCAGCACGAGTGCTAAGACCACGGCTCAGAGTGGGCTTCTTAAATCCACAGTGCCAAACATCAACATTATCCCTGTGGAATATTTTAGACTTTATGTCAATTACTGGACCTCTAATTGCTAATTCATTGGGCCTATTCACTTTGGATAATTTCAGACAAGCTTTCATCTTACAGTAATTGACATCAGCCTTAATATTATCATTTTCCAAAACATAAGTAATTGACCAGGGACACTCCTTGTCATTCAAACTGGCATAAGCATTACCATAATAGGTCATGTTCAAACAATAAGATACTGGGAAAACGAACTCGGCCTGTTTGCAATCTGGCTCACATAACCTATTATCAAAAACTTTAACCCTAACACAACCTTCAGATTCAATAGACACTGGGGTCTGTATATCAACAGACAACTGTCTATCATCACAGACAAATTCTTCATCTTGTTAAAAGCCATGTCAATAAAACTAGGGTATTTTAACTTAACACACTCAACAGATGATCCGGATTTGATATCCGTACAATCGATCTCATAATCACCCGACACCGCTTTCGCTAAAGGAATCTCTATTGTATTGTAAATGATTTTCTCGAAAATGCATAAATTTACAATGAATCGACAAAACTCGTAAATTTCTTCGTTGGTAATAATGTCCTGACAAACAAATTTCTCTCTCCCCACACTGTAGCCACGATGAATATATATATATATATATATATATATATATATATATATATATTTCCCATTTTCTGAGAAAAGTACTTCATTTGTCCTTTTTCAATTTCCTTATTTATCTTCCATCAGAATATTTTCTTCACAGAAAATGCACCATTCTTCTGAACCTTCTACTGCGATGATTAAGGAAGACATGACAGACATATTCAGGGTTTTAAGGAGGGGTGTATAATAAACAATTAACATTAATGGAAAGGTGTTTCTTCAATCTTCAGGTTAGCATTAATAGGGCTTCAGAGTGTTTACTCACCATCACCCACAAAAACCCTGATCATCATTTTCAGGGATTAATGTTTAAGGTAATTAATGATTAAGGATGATTCAGGGATTAATGTTTAAGGTGATAGATTTCTTGGCTTCATGCTTTTCAGAGCCCAATGACGGTTTCTCACTGGGGTTGAGAAACCTTCTACTGCAATGATTAAGGAATAACTTAACATTAAGGTTTCAGGGGGTTCAGGGATTAGGGGTGTATAACATGTTGCGGAGGAATGAAAGACCTTTTATAGTGCCCCTTCTTTTCTAACAGTAAAAGGTAATGATGACGAGATATACATAACACCCACAGTCTAATTTATTTCACAAATGGGTTTAGATTCAGCAGGCTTAATGGCACCTTCTGGCCGACAGCTGGATCCCACCCACGTGGCTACATTCGTGTGAAGGGGTATAAAACGCCAATTAAGTATCTCGATCAGTTGTCGGCCGTCATCATTACCTTTTACTGTTGTACAATAGTAAAAGCAGCATATAAATTCAACCTTTATGCTTTAACAACTATCGTCTTCACACTCAATCATCGCGTTTTTTGAAACATCAATTATTCCCGCTTTTTACTATTCATAAAGCGACTTTTACTATAGCACATTATTACCAACGAAGAAATTTCTGAGTTTTTGTCTGATTCATTGTAAATTTATGCATTTTCTACTTTTTTTTTCTTACAATACTTGTCGTTTACAGTGAAGTCTTTCTGAGCCAACAACAATTCTTTTTTGTAAGAAAAAAATTGAAAGGAGATATCATCTACAATATTATAAAGGGCATGTACATCATATGGAGAAAAATCTATACTACCACAAAAATAATTATGTCGCCCCAAACTTCTAGCCCAAGCTGTTTTTCCAGTTCTGGTTGGGCCTTCAATGATCATCGACAGGGGGCGGTCCGGTTTGTTCTCCGGGTCCTACAGGTGGGGGAGAAGAACGGTCAATATGTAATTCATCCCTAATATTGTAATAACGTTCATTAAGGTCCATTAGTGTTTGTTCATGGGCCCTGTTGGGTATACAACACTCTGCCCGCCTTGTGCGTTCAACCCATGGCGCTGTGAAGGTGTGGTATAGGAAATAAAGTAGCACCTTTACTAACACCAATTGGTTTTAGTACAACGGTAAGCGCTTGATCCTAAAAACTGGTAGCAGAGCGGTCATGGGTTCGAATCCGGCAACAAGATTCGTGGGTAAACCACGGTTGAGTGGGTAGCAGTCTTTGGAGGAGATCATGGGTATCTGACACTCTGACTCGCCCGCCTTGTGCGTTCAACCCATGGCGCCAGTGAAGGTGTGGTATAGGAAATAAAGTAGCACCTTTACTAACACCAATTGGTTTTAGTACAACGGTAAGCGCTTGATCCTAAAAACTGGTATCAAGAAACTGAAGCTGAAAGGAGGAAAAATGTGGAAGAAATCATTGAAGGCGTAATGAAGACCCTAGAACAAAAGCTCTTCGATCTGCATGACTTCATTGGAAGATCTCACTAGTCAGGTTTGAACACATACTCTAACCTCATCACCCTCCGTAGGATATTTGAAGATTGTTATCACTTATCCTCAAATAAGGGGGAAGATAAGTCTGATGATGAAGTTAAGAGTCAAGCTGGCACTAGTGGAAGTGTTGCTGAAACGGCTGATGAGATCGTTGCTAAACAGTTGATGGAAGAACAAGACAAACAGATAAGTGATGATCTGTTAACCACTCAACTTAATAAGGAAAAAGCTGACAGTCTGATTGAGGAATTGACTGAAGAAGTGATCTTCAGAGATACAAGGACTGAAGAAGATGAAGAAACAACAGTTAGAGTTGTGCTGAATATAAGAAAGAAACTTGTGATCTGCATCAGAATGAAAGAAAGACTAAAGGCAGGAGAGACAATGACTAAGGGAGAAGCTGGATTGAAACAAGAAAGAGAAGCTGAAAAGACTAAAGGGAAGGAATCTAGTCTTATTTCAATGGAAGAAGAGAAGGCAATGTGTGAAGAAATCAAAGAAATTTTGGCGAAGCATGAAGCGGGCAACAATGAAGAGGCAAATCATTTGCTAAATGATTATTTAGAGATCAAGCCTAGAGATGGTGAAACAGAAGAAGAAGGAAAAGCGAGAAGACTCCTAGTGACCAAAAGGAGTATCTTTGTTGGAGAAAAATTGATGAACTTAGAAAAAGACAATCTGTAATTCTTTTATGTAACTCAGCTTATTGTGACATAATGAACTCAGCTGTTCTAGTTTGTTTTCTTTATTTGAATTGTTATGATTTCTTGCATTATTCTTTTATTATTGCTTTTAGGGAGGGTTATGATACATCATCAAAAATGGGGAAATTGTTGGAAATATTATTTATGTTTTGATGATGATTCGTCACAAAATTAGACAAATCACTTACACCCCATGATGATGAAGTCGTAACTAACTGTTATAGTGCATAATGAAAGAAGAAGCAAGAAATGGTCTAGAGATAAATGTATAAGTTCTATCTAGAGTCAGAACTTTGTATAGGTTGTTTCAGACAAGCATTGTAATAGAATAGGAACTAGGCGAACAACTGAGTCACAACAAGAAAACTGAGTTATAGCAAGAAAACTGGATATGCATATAAAGAACTGAGGGTTCAAACTCAGTTATGCAAGAACTGAAGAAGATAAGTTCGCTGAGGGACACAGACTCGGTTGGCTTATCTAGAAGACTGAAGAACTGAGGCACACAGACTCAGTTACAGAAGATTGAAGAACTGAGGTGGCAAACTCAGTTAGAAGCTGATTAAGTCGTGACTATAAGTCAGGATTCAGGCAAGTCTGTGTTGACCTAAAACTGAGTTATAGATCATGTAAAACTGAATAATCTTAAGGACAAAGATTATCAGCTACCTGGATAAGAAGAAACTGATTGGTGTACTCTGACTTAGCCAATTGAAGTCAGATATTAAGTAAACAAGGTACTCAGTTTTGAAGAAGAGTAGAAAACTGAGTTAAGGCCTTGATTGAATTTAAACTATCAATACGACAAAAGATCGTACATATGAACATTGGCTAAACGACAAGTGTAACGGCTACAAGAGCTAGTGACCGTTACATCACCCCTATAAATACACAAAAGAATCTCTTGGAGAAAGATAGAGGAGGATCAAAAAAAAGCTTTACAAGCATATATTCAAGATCCAAATCCAGATCCATAAAATCAGATATATGTAGAAAAAGGGGAAGCCAACGGAATTGCCTTGAAGACTTCAACGAAAGATCTAGTTACCCATCAAGGGGGAAAAAGGTAGCTTGGAGCTACAAAGTCAGATCCAAACAGCTCACTGAATTAATCCTTGATTAATTCTAAACCTAACCTTTGTGAAAAAGGGTTGGCTGTGCATAGTTTGAGAAAAGAAATTCTACCTTTTCTCATACGGTGTTGCTACAATGATTGGTGCGATCTGCATGGATTTGTGTATGTGAGTGGTGAGAGATAATACACTTCCACCTCCGAAAGATCAGTGCAGCAAAATGAAGGAGCAATCTCACCTTTTTCATTTTGTGTGTAGACAAAGAAAACTAGGGTGTCGTGAAGGATTTGTCATAGTGCTAGGATTTTGTAACGGTTATCTCATTATTCTAGTGATACCTCCTACGCCACAGAGAAGGGGGAGACGTGCGGGATTACACCACCCGAACTTCCATAAACAAATCATGTGTTGATTTACTTTATGCATCTGTGTTTGTTTTATTTATTGCATTATCTCTCAAAGAAACACCGCACAATCGAGTCAAAGACAAACCGATACATAGAAGGTCTAGTTTTCTATTTACACATCTATTGCACTAAATATAAGTCAGTAATAACTTATATTCAGTTAACGAGACTAAATATAAGTCAGTAATAACTTATATTCATTGAGCTAATCGAACTCCGCACAAGTTAAAGGGGACAGAACAAAATCGAAGATCGCCTAAGTTTCAGAGAAACTCGCCTCTGGGACTTTTCCACCAGAGATTAGTTTTTGGTGACAAGTTTATTCACCCCCTCTAAACTTGTGTTAGCCTTTCCAAGGGACCAACAAGCCCAAATGACATCTTCCATGTCTATATGGTTACCCACAGTCATTTGTAAGTTGAAGAAATTTACCAGAAACAAATTTTGGTCCACCCAATCTTTAAGTCCTTGGGGGACATTAACAAAATTGGTCCATCTGGGCTGATACTCAGTCAGACATCGGCCATCCGAATTTGCAAAAGATATTCCAGATTCCTGAGTTGCTGCAAATTCAAGAGAGGTGAGTGCTGCCCAACTCAGGAATCTTCCAGCAATTTGCCCAACTCAGTCTAAGTTAAAGGGCAACTCAGTATAAGTTTCAGTTGTGCGGAAAAGGGCAACTCAGGAAACTTGTGCGGAAGATTCCTGAGTTTCAGTTGCAGGAATCTGTCTAAGTTTCTAAAGGGCAACTCAGTCTAAGTGAAAGATTCCTGAAACTTAGAAAGTTAAAGGGCAACTCAGTCTAAGTGAAAGATTCCTGAAACTTGTGCGGAAGATTCCTGAGTTGCTGTATTTCTGGAAGTTGTATTCCAGCAATTCCTCAGTCTAAGTTTCAGAGGTGAGTGCTGCCCAACTCTGGAATATGTCAGATTTCGGCCATCCGAATATCTTTGTTTTAACTTGAGGTGAGTGTCTTTGCCAACTCACAATTGTTTTATGGCTACCCAACTCGTGAATCGGGAATATGTTTGCAAATTCCAGATGGCCAGAAATACAGCCTGAGTATCAGCCCAGATGGACCAATTTTGTTAATGTCCCCCAAGGACTTAAAGATTGGGTGGACCAAAATTTGTTTCTGGTAAATTTATTCAACTTACAAATGACTGTGGGTAACCATATAGACATGGAATATGTCATTTGGGCCCATGAACAAACACTAATGGACCTTAATGAACGTTATTACAATATTAGGGATGAATTACATATTGACCGTTATTCTCCCCCACCTGCAGGACCCGGAGAACAAACCGGACCACCCCCCTGTCGATGATCATTGAAGGCCCAACCAGAACTGGAAAAACAGCTTGGGCTAGAAGTTTGGGGCGACATAATTATTTTTGTGGTAGTATAGATTTTTCTCCATATGATGTACATGCCCTTTATAATATTGTAGATGATATCCCCATTCAATTTTTTTCTTACAAAAAAGAATTTTTGGGTGCTCAGAAAGACTTCACTGTAAACGACAAGTATTGTAAGAAAAAGGAGTACCGGGGGGGATACCATGTATTGTATTATGTAACACAGATCAGAGTTACAAATTTGCTATCGATAGAGACAATAGCGGATTCTCTGGTTTGGCAGCAGGAAATGTAATACATTTGGAAATAAAAGAACCCTTTTATTAATCATGTATTAAAATACATTCTAACTGATACTGTCATTACTGCTAAAGTTTCTTTAACTGAACTGGCTGCACATAAATACAAAGCATTCTCGTGAATGTTATCAATAGTGCCAGTTGTTGCACCACCATATTTAATAAGAATGTTTTTGTTACAATATTCCTTCACAACATGTTCTTTCTGACCAACTGAAGTAGATCCTTTCATAGTAAGCCAGTATGAACCCCTCCTTAAAACCCTAAATCTGTCTGTCATATCTTCCTTAATCATTGCAGTTGAAGGTTCATCGTCATAAATATAAAAAAATATCCTGAATCTTCAAAGATTCTGATGAAGTAGCTTTAGGTTTTTTATCAACAAATAAAAACCAAAGCACATGAAGCCCCGTTAATGCTTCACAAACTTGAAGAAATACCTTTCCCTTAATGTTAATTGCATAAAGAGTCACATCGTGACCAAGCCTGCAATCTGAACTAGTACCCTGAGTAATAACGTTCAACAACTTACAATCACCTGCATTATCAATTGTCAACTTGCCATGAATTGCTTTTAACCTCATCTCTGAAAATCTCTTTTGCCTGTAAAATGTTTTTTTATAAGGTAAAATAGATCTCCTAACAGGAGTTCTGTAGTAATTCCTAGGAACTGTCCCAAACAGATTCCTGCTTACACTTGCATAAGCCAACCTTCGTTTGGCAGCCGGAAAAATCCTTCATCTTTTGTTGGTTGATGACATTGCAGCCTTTTAAAATCTACCTCTACTTTCTGCTTCTTAATCCAAAAACTAGCCTTCCCTCTGCTAAATCTGTGATTAATAGCACGAAATTTAGCCACCCTTAGCATTAATAGATGAGGATTCCTCTGCTCCATGAACAGGGGCCTTGACAGACAAATTTCTCCCTGCCTCTTGACAGGCCTTTAAGTGTGCCAACTGTGATGAAATCCAAAGATCTACGCACATCGCTCTTAATCCTACCCAACTCTTGGGATATTCGCCCACATCGAATATACGTAAACCCATTTAAAACAGTTAATAAATTTAATACTGATGTAAATAAACAGATTATAACCCAATAATCATAACTTACACAGATTTCTTCCATGCAATATCTCAGTGACTAAACAGTCAAAGAAAGTATACTTATTAACAATGTTTACTTGATATGCACGCAACACCATATTTAATTTTGTTTTTTTCAACTTCCAAAAGAATCTTCTGTTCAGCTTCCTGAACACGCTTCATTGGCATATCACTGCTCAAAGGCCCAACACTGATATTGGGCTTGACAGTGCCTGTAATTAAATGTTGGGCTTCTGGGGGTGTGATGACGGTCAAATTATACCCGTAAAAGTCATCAACATTGACCTTAAATCGAGATTAATAATATATATTTCATATTAAATCACATGTTTATATTTATTATTTAATGTTAAGTGATTATTAATATGATATTTGGTATTTAGCCGTTTTCATTATTAAAATCCGATTTACTGTGCGATTAATGTTGATTTTACAGATCACGACAAATCGAGAGGATAAATATCATTCAATCAATGGATCTCAAGATAATAAGGAAGAAAATCGGAGCATTAATCAAGAGATAAATTAGAAAATCGAGATCAACACGCAAGCGTGGAGTGGGGAGCAAGATAGACGAGAAAACGATTAACGTGTGCAAATGTTAGGTTCGGTCGACCGAGCCTATAGCTTCGGGTCGACCGAGTGCGCACTCTTCGGTTGACCGAGCCTTAGGTTTGGGTCGGTTTCCGGCTTATATCGTGCTTATCTTCTAGAACCACCCTAAGTCGGCAAAAACCTCTATATAAGCAAGCAGCTACGAGAATTGTAATATACACCTTAGACACCAACACATACCTTAGAATATCATTCAATAAAATCACTCTATTCATATCTTGATTCAATGTAGTTTATTGAGGGTGTTTCCAGCAATTTAAGGGCTGCAATATGTAAGCCTTTATTTTCTGTTTCTTTCTTTTAAGTAATTAATCCCTCCCAATTATGCTTTATCGTTTGAATTAGTTAATCATAGCTAGATGATGTAGATCTAGGCTATGACGTTAGGGATGTGGCGACACCTTGTCTATGGGGATCCCATAACCTACGTCATACACTTAGTATTTATTCATGAATCTACTTGATTTAATTAATGCGTATCTATGTTAGTTTATATGAATGCTTTACGAATTACTGTTTAATCCGTTGTGTATGATGAAACGCTGAGAGATACGTTCAGGGATGTAATCTGGGGGAAAAAGACCATTCGGTCGACCGAGCCCCCTGTTCATCCGTTAGATAGCCACGTCTTTATGGTTAGGTTAACTTAATAGAATTTATTATCTCAGTAGGTATGGCTATGGCTACGTTACTCGCTTAGTTTAATTAAAATGTGTAAAAAGGAAATACCAATATAAAACTCTTAGGTAGGCTTATGAATTGATCTTCGGACGTTCAGCGTTATCTAGGTAGGTTTATATTTGGGGATTGCTAGCACCTGATTATACGTACGTCGTAGATTAGCATGAGACTATAACTTGGTAATTGCTAGTTGGACGAGAGCTTGAGTGATCGTTTAGGAAGTACGCCTAACCATAGGAATGTTGCCTGGACGAGGTGTACGGTTAATATCGGCATCCTTAGAGTCGTAAGCGTGTGAGTTATATGAGATGGAGGCACCAAAAGGCGAAGTCACGTAACAATATCATAGTGATCTAGTGACCTACCGGTGCTAAGTCAAGTTAAAGAGGATGACTCCCGTAGCCAATCTAAGATAGATACAAATGGATTGACAGTTAATAAGTTCAGTTTATTATATAAATTATCTAGGTCCAAACGATAAAGACTATAATTGGGGAGGTTAATTACGTAGTGTCGAGTCGTGTCTTTACTTTTCTTGTCTTATGTTGGTCGTAGACCGCCTCTATGTCCTTGACATGTTTAATTAATTGTTTGTATATAAGATGATCCACAATTGGTTCCCTGTGGGATCGACCTTGATTCACTATAGCTATACTACGATGGGCCTAGTCCTCTTGCTAGTACTGGTTTATGGTGGTCGAGTATATTATAACCTGATTGACCCCGATCAGGGTGTACTGGCACTGTCGCACAAACTGGGCTGGCCCAATTGACTAAAAGATGATCTGCTGTCTGAAAAGGCATCTCCAGGCCCACACGTTATAGCCTTGGGCTTACCAATATTGACAGCAGAGCGCTAAGACAACGGCTCAGAGTGGGCTTCTTAAACAGTGCCAAACATCAACATTATCCCTGTGGAATATTTTAGACTTTATGTCAATTACTGGACCTCTAAATGCTAATTCATTGGGCCTCTTCACTGTGGATAATTTCAGAAAAGCTTTCATCTTACAGTAATTGACATCAGCCTTAATATTAGCATTTTCCAAAACATAAGTAATTGACCAAGGACACTCCTTGTCATTCAAACTGGCATAAGCATTACCATAATAGGTCATGTTCAAACAACAAGATCTTCGGAAAATGAACTCGGCCTGCTTTGCAATCTGCTCACATAACCTTTTATCAAAAACTTTAACCCTATCACAACCTTCAGAATTCAATGGACACTGGGGTCTGTACATCAACAGACAACTGTCTATCATCACAGACAAATTCTTCATCTTGTTAAAATCCATGTCAATAAAACTAGGGTATTTTAACTTAACAACCTCAACAGATGATCCGGATTTGATATCCATACAATCAGTCTTATAATCACCCGACACCGTTTCGGCTAAAGGAATCTCCCGTAACCTAAAATAAATCAGAAAATTTCCTACGCTAGAGAGAATAGCGTGTGAGAGGCATAGAAAATGGCTGAGAGCTTTTCTTCCAGTTTCTAAGGCATTTCGTAACGGTTTTCAGATTAGAGTAGAGCAACGGAATCGTCGTGAAGGGAGCGTCGATTCAACACCAGAAAGTTGGAGTTTTTCCTAAGGTATGTTTCAAGCCCTAGAGGCGTTCTTGCTCGAGTTTAATGGATTTAAACACTTAAAATCGTAGTTTTGTTGTTATAGAAGCGTCTGATCGAATCTAATCTAATATGGATTGATCACATAGGTTTCTGCAGAAAGGATCAAGGTTGCTGCATTTTTTCTCGTAGCTTTTGAGTTGGAATTGCTTGCTTAAAAGGTAAGAGGCTCTTCTACAAGTTAATTATGGTTTAGAGAGGTTAGATCGTGGTTTTGATGCGTTTTGTATCAAAGTTATGCCTACATTATGGTTAAGGCTTGATTTGGATCATAAAAGTTATGTTTTTTCTGATGAAAATCGTGTAGAACATTTTTGGATTTGAGTAGAGATCGCAAAGTGTAGAAAATCATGTTCCAGGGCTTAACTGCATTGAATGCATACGTATTGGCTAGCATTGCGCACGCATTCCTGTTATAGGATTGTCTGGTTTAGTTGCAGTAGGTTTAATGCGCACGCATTCAATATAATGCGCACGCATTCGTGATTCAGGATGTAGTCCATTTCACAGCAGGTGCAATGCGCCCGCATTCAAGGGAATGCGCACGCAATTGCTGTTTCAAGTTGGATCATGTTGCTCCCAAAGATGAGCAATGCGCGACGCATTACGTGGGCATGCTGACTCTCCTCGGATGTTTTTGGTCGTGGAATCGCGCGACGATTCCACGGAATGCGCAGGCATTGACCCCCAGTTTTAATAAAACCTTATTTAAGCTATGTAATGAGATTTTAAACATTGTTTCATGATCTAATAACATTAATTAAATATGAACAAGCCTCGATTGAGCTTCTGATACGTTTAGTTCTGGCACCGAATGTACTCTTCAAGGGAGTTGAAGTTCGGGACCGTCAGAAGGGCATGAAGAGGCTTCTGCTTTGATGAACTAGAGTTCTTCAATGTCTGTGTACTTGATAGGACGTGATGTCTAGCTGTCTAAGTGGGGGAGTAGGGTCGTTAAGGTGAGCTTTACCCTTGAAAACACTTAGGTGTCTAGATAACAACAGATAATAATTACATACCTGCATAGTGATAAGATTAAACGCCATGTCACTTTTAGTTAGGCACATGTGAACATCGGCTATGTGACTCATCCGGACAGTTGGATAACCATGTGACCTTCTAGAGGCCAAATGACAGAGGAGCTTCACCGGACCTGTATGCATACCGGGGAAACCCGGGACTAGTAGTGCAAGCCACTGTTGGTTGGCACCCTCTCATGGTGGTCACACCTCGCGTAGTGCCCTTGAGTGCTGACGTAACCAAGATAAGCTAAGTTATTTACGTATAGTCATGACATTGATGGACATGAAGTGAACCCTAGATTGAGTCGGTCTCAGAAAGATAATTTATTAATTATAAAACTTGGTTATAAATCTTGGTTAATTTGTAGCTTCTACCTCTTACTGAGTACTTTGTACTTACCTCAAATGCATTGTTTTTCTATGTGTTTGGAGGAGAGAAGATGAACAGGTAGATCCAGAGTTTGAGAAGGACTTTGATGACGATGTTTGAGGATGCCGAAGTTAAAGCACTTACTTTTGTTCTTTTTTTGATATACTAGACTTGTCGTTTCTTTGGGAACTATGTAATTTCCTTTCTAGTATATGTTTGGAGGTTTTCGTACGTTTGGATTTTTTGTTTGGTTTTCCAATGTAATAAATGTTACATTCTATCTTTAGATATTGAGTTTCTATTCTTGTTTGTTTGAAAAAAAAATTACCCGAGTCTTTTTGCTTCCGTTTAGCTTAACTCGATACGACGTAGTAGAGGCTGACGTATAATATGAGATTTATTTTATATTATACGTGCCGAACGTTCTTTTTCCGGATAAGGACTCGGTGTCCGGGAACGGGGCGTTACAAGCACTGTAGCCTCCAACAAAGAGCCTGAAGCCTTAGCGGGACTAAGTAGCCAAAGCCGATCACCCGCCGGAAGCGCCGCCCGTTGCTGATACCATATAGCTTCCCACCGCCTCAACACCGCCGCCAGTAACTAGCTCCAAAACTCACTAAAGCCAACACTCATGACTCAGGAGCACCGGATCTGCCATAAGCAACCCCAAGCTGGGGAAGAGGAGCAGGCACGAAATAGATCTGAGCCATAAACACCGATTAAAGCAACAAACTACCCGTCAACACCACTTTTCAGCAACCAGCCTTCGATTAAGCACCCACGACCACAAGCAAGCCCAATAGCGGACCTGAGGAGGACAAGAGCCAAAGAAACCGAAGAAGATCGCCGTAAAGGGCAGTGGCGACCGGGAAACATAGAACAAAGACGAGAGTAAAAAGGAGAACCGAAAATAGGAAGAGAGCGGAAGAAAAAGGACGGCCGCCGGAGAACGTAAACTGATGAAGGTGTACGCAGAGGGTTTTCTTTTTAGAGAGAGAAAATATCTTTTATTAAGGTGCCTTAATTTTTCACGTCCAGTGTTCATGAACTTAATGAATGCCGATGACACATGCTTTAATTGTGGCGGCAATATGTGGAGGCTTCAGATGACAAGATTATTCGTTCCGTTCCTTAAAAAACGTCTTTTTTTTTTCACACATAGTAAAAAAATTAACAAATATATTGTTTTATTATTATATGGATATATATGTTGTTTATTAATTTCTTTAGAAGAAGAATGGATCTATTTAAACCTTAATAGTGAAGGACAAAGGTAACCAGAATCTGTTTAAATCTTAATAGTGGCCACACTTCCTACCCTCCATCGAGTCCCACGCAAGATTCATTCTTTCCCAGAAAGAATACGTCGCCAAATATACGATCCTTTTGCACATGACCCGCAAGAGAGGAAATTGGAACATGACTTGAGAGGGCCTTGGCTCTTTACAAGTTTCCAGGCTTGTTTCGCTAGCATTGCTTTATTGAAACTCTCTAAATCTTTAAAACCTAAACCTCCCAGGGATTTCAGTTGACACACTTGGTCCAAAATTTCCAATGTGTCTTTCTTCTTCCTTATTGTGCTCCCCACATAAACCTTCTAATAATAGACTCCAACGAATTTATCAAGTGTCACTCATGCCATACGTCGGCATGGCTTGTACGATGGCCTTTATTACGACTTCCCACACATATCAATGAGCTACATTCACACAAATGCCTCATCAAGTTAAAATTCAAATGCATGCAACAAAAGATATACTGCGTACTGAAATTGGCAACACCCGTGCGAAAGCACGAACACCACGACTAGTTAATATTTGATATGTGATATTTTCCCGGAATATTCAGTTTTCAGACAATGAGATCATTATTTATATTTTCTTTTGGGGCTTGTTTGTTAAACCAAATAAGTACTTATTCTGAAAAAATTAAGTGATGTTATAATTAGAGGTGTTTGATAATGTTTTACGATACCACTTAATTAATTAAGTGTGACTTAATTTTACTTAATTCTACGTATAAAGTTTTCAGCGCTTCTTGGGTCACTTATCGCTGAACGGAAAAAACGTATGTGCTCCCTGATTTCACGCAACATTATGCAACTATTTTCCTCACGTCATAGCTTTCCTTCTTTATACATTTTTTTTAATTTACCCGATTATGTTTTCACTGGTTATTATTCTTATTATTCTTCTCAATCAATTATATCAAAGCACTTTTGTGCGCATTATTTTAGTTGTGCTATAGTAACTACTTTGATTAATGTACTTATATTTATAGTTCTTATGAATTCAAAACATTTTTTTTGAAACACATGAATTCAAAACATTTTATAAAGAATAATTGAAAATGTGTTATACATTTTTTATTTTAAGATATGAAATATAAACGGATAATGATAATTGTAGCATATACAAAAGTGTACAAGCTTAAAATTTTAAAAAACAAATCATTTTCCCATCTCAGAAGTATTGTTTTACCAAACAGTCTAATCAATTTCAGCACTTAAATCATTCAGTTGCTTAATATATTCAGATTTCAGATTTCAGATTTCAGATTTCAGATTTCAGATTTCAGATTTCAGAATTCAGATTTAACAAACGGCCCCTTAGTGTGTGTATAATGAAGAGAAGTTTAATTATTATATCATAATTCAATGTGGGAAAAATAGCCCTATAATGAGAGGATATTCCGTCATAAACTAATGATTTAATGACAAGTAAATGACCATATGATAAGGGGATCTTTTATCAATAAAGCATAATTTATAATGAAGGAATTTGTCGTCATTGAATTATGATTTAGTGAGAGTAATTGACCTTATAATGAGGGGTTTGATCATCATAAAAAAATATTTTTAATGGTGGGAATATAATGCCATTAGATATGGCCTACCATTAACAAGGAGATGACTTTCTTCTCGTTGCATACATTTAACTAGGGAGACGATTATAAGGACTATGAGGGGAAACTTCTTGTCATTAAAAGTGTTTTAATTAAACGTGTATAGTTATAGAATCGGCCAAAGTACTCCCTCTGTTTCAAAATAACTGATGCAGTTGACAAAAACACGAATATTAAGGAGATGAGTTGATGCTTTAATTTGAATGCAAACATGACTAAAAAACTCCTAATCTATAATTAATGCAATGTTGTTCTTATTCTCTCATTCATTAATAAATAGAATGGTGATACATCTATTATCGTATCCACTACACAACCAAAAACGTATATGGCCCACCATTTAAATAAGGTTATAAAAAGGTCGGAGGATTAAACTATATTTGATGTAATGACCATAGCAACAACAATGGTCCTTTTTTCACAATGTGATATCCACTTTATGTCAAAAGTCACGATGGCTATAAAAATAAAACACACAATGACTTCAAATTCGACAATGTGAAAAACTTGGATGGGATTGGGAAGGTGACTCTGACCACTTTGATGCTCACGTCGTCTCTTTCCTCAAAATAAAGCATATGACGGAGGTCGGGTTAACACCTCGCCACGTGTCACCCCCACAATGATCCAACTATAAATGAAGACATGGAAAGTATGGATCCAAGTTGTGTGCCTTCGGCTACCCTCCCCCGACCTCCGTAGGTCGGCCAAATATTAAGGTCAGCCTACCTGTATCCGACCTGACAGGTCGGCCTAAGTCCTTCTCGGACCAAATACCCGCATGCACATTGAACCAGATAAATAGGGGAAGAATCTTAATTCATAACTACTCTGATCCTGACATTTAAATATGCCCATAATTATCTCATAAAATCAATGGAATCAAATCATCATTATCTTTTCCTTAAGGAACACAAAATTAGAGTCCACCATGGACACGCTACATGCAAACGCTAGGGCACAAGCCCCTCTATATAAATAGTCTCTAAGGAACTATGAAGACTTGATTCCAATTCACTTATTGGATACGTAGGCAGCTTGAGAAATATCATCTCAAGTGCAGTCTAAATCTCATACAAGCCACCCCCTCTTTAATTGTTTCTTTTTTTTTGTTGTTCTTAGAACTTGTGCAGATTATCATTAGGTAGAAAAGCACAGATTTGTTAAGACGATTTCCAGCATCGTCAATTGGCGCTAGAAGGAGAGCCCTTTCACTGACAATCTTGTTCGAAGTTCCAAAATCAACATGGTGACCACATGACAGCAAGCAGCCAACGGCAACCACGCAAACAATGCGACAGAATCAGACACAAATAACCAAAATTTGCAGCCGAAGAAATCGTTCTCGATGCTACTCACTAGGCACTTGTGGATCAGCTTGTAGCCCTCGATGATTCAACCAAGCAGGTTGTCCTTAATACCTCCTTGGCAGAAGAGGATGAAGAAGATGAAGATCTGGAGGAAGAGGATCCTCTGGATGAAAATTTACAGGAACATGGCCTACAAGAAGGAGATCCGTCTGAAGAAAACTCCCAGGAGCAGAATTTGGAGGAAAATGACCCCAACGATGGGTCATGGGAACAAATACCTTCTCCTCTCAGTCATATAAGGGCCAAGAGGGATGACCAGTCGTCCTCTTCAAATTTGAGAAAACAATTGGTCGTCCCGCAGGCAATGGACGCGGCCTGAGCTGAATTGGACATCATAGCAGGAAAGAGAGCTGCGCAACTAGCTCTTGAGTCCCCCTTCTCCGAGCAAGTGGATAACTATCCTCAACCCACGAGGTTCAAAGTACCAAAATTGGAGCCTTATTCCGGAACAAAGGATCCCCAGGATCACGTGTTCCGGTACCTCACGTAAGTGCAAGGCTTTTCCTGCGTTACTCACCGGCCGAGCTCGAGAATGGTTTAAAAGAATCCCAGCCAGGACAATCTCCAACATTGAGACCTTGGGGAAGATGTTCCTTAACGCCTTCATTACGGATAAGCCGTTCCAGAGGAACTCTACCCATCTGTCTACCTTTAAGCAAAAGCTTTACGAGTCCGCGTTGTAGTATCTCAGGCGGTTCAATAAAGAATCAATGCATGTCCAAGGTGCAGATGATCACATCTGAATTGCATCTTTCGTGGCAGGGCTACGAGAAGGAAAATTATACGCCAAGCTGAGCAGCAGGCTCCCTACATCTATGGAGGAATGCATGGAGGTGGCATTCAAGCACTGTCAAGGAGAGGAAGCCAACCGATTGAAGCGAGAGTTGGAGAGGTCGGAGCACAAGAAGGAAAGGCCCACGGACCCTTCTGATAAGAAAAGAAGATCATTTGGAGATCGCACGCTCGGCTCAACCACATGCCAATCCGAGATAAAATATGCCTTACAGCACCGGGATTGATGAAGTTTGTAGAATTACAAACAATCAAAATAAAATACGGAATTACTTTTGATCAAGTAAAAGTTACAAGGTGTTTACAATGTAGCTGATCATAGGGTATTTATAGCTTCATACACCTCATGAATCAGTCAGAAGTAAGTTACAAACGGTTATAACAAACTATAACAAAATAACCGCTTTCTAGTATACATCGTATTGCAAGTGATCGCGAGTTCTTGACTATCGGCAGTCGCTTTGAGGCTTTCATCTTGTCGGCGGTGGTGTCTTCATATCATCAGCAGCTTGTGCTATCAGCATTCCTTTTAGCTTATATACCGTAACAGGGATTTCCCAACGTTGAACAGGCCACGCGAACAAGTCCTCGCAATTATGGAAAGGAAGGGCTTAGCGAGAACTCCCCTTCCGCCGCGAAGTCTTCCAGAGAGGAGAGACCAAAGTAAATTTTGCTTGTACCACAAGGACACTGGGCATGATCTGGACGGTTGCAGGGATTTTCAGAGAGACGTGGATGCGGCAATTGCTGAAGGAAAATTGGATGAAGTCATGGAGTGACCTCATTATGGCAAACGGAGGGGTCGGCGAGATTACCCATGGAGGAATTTTAACCGAGAGCATGATCGGAAAGGCAAACCCTAGAGAAGGAGAGACCGGTCTCCGGAGGGAGACCGGAAGATAGACAACCGCCCGATCAACTGTTGAAATAGTGTCCTAAACCCAATCGGGTTGGACCGGATCCGACCGGGTCGGATCATTTTTACTATTTCTTTGTGTTTATACATAGTGGCTTTTCTGTTGTCATATATTTGTTCTTTTAAAGAACCAATTATGAATTGTTATATGATAATGTCCTTAGTATTAGACTGTGGTAGAGAAACCATGATAGGCGATTATGGTTGATGAGATCTCTAATCACTTTAATAAGTTTGATACTTAAATGTCTCTAGGCTGATGTACGATTAAACGGGACATTGATAGTACAAACAGACTAGCACGTATTAGATGTCTTCTGTCTTTAATGGCAGGGATAGATCTCGTCTATCAAAGTGTAGAGACACTTGGACTATACATGGACATGTATTAGAGAATGCGTACGTTAGACTGACACTTACACGGATAAGTGTCACACTATGTGACGGTTGTGTAATTATCTTTAGGACCGGAGTCTACATGGCATCACGGTGTGGATTGTCATGCTTTGACACTATTAAGGTTTCCCCTAGCCACAGGGCGATCATGCGGTAGTGATTGGGTGTGATCTTTGAAGCATCGCGGAGTATACATGTTTGGTCGTCTGAAATCGCGTACCTATCGGTAGGGGTGAATATCCGAAAGGGCCTTTTATAAGGAATGTCTTACTCGTGAATCTTTGCAAAGTGGTAGTAAATGAGTTACTTTGAGAGAGCTTGATATCCAGTTAAAAGATCTTGTAGTTAATGTTTGACACTCGACGCACGACCGTATGGATATTATTACGATGGTAGGATTGTAAGTTACACGTAATCTTTTGTTTCACATGAAAGGTAGTAGTCATTGCATTTGACTCTTCCGATGATTGGGGTCACGGGTGTGTTGCTATCGCTATCCGTGATCGTTAGGCATGAAGGTCATTTTAAGTAATTTGCACTTTGTGTCTACGGCCAACATATTCGAAGCCTATCGGGTCACACACATATGAACATATAGCCGGATTAAAATGTGGTTATAGATGATAACCAAATAAGGAAAGTTTATCTCGTACTATAAAGGTTATAGTGGTAAATTAATATCTTTGGTATTTATTTATTATGAATAAATATAATACAAGATATTAATTATGTTGATTAATTAAATATGTATATTGATACATATAATATATATATATATATATATATATATATATATATATATATATATATATATATATATATATATATATGATATACATGTATTTTGCAAATTAATTAATCATAGCATTATTTTAATTAAAGAATATTCCGGAAGCCAATAATTGGCTATATGGGGCGCCACATTGAAGTGTACAAGATACACTTGGATTGTGAAATTTAATTAATAAGATTACCATAATATTAATATTATATGTGAATTGATTTTTGGAAAATAGATTTATGGTAATAAGATAAATATAATCAATATAAGATATTGACAATATCTTGGAAATATTTAATATAAGATGTTAAATTAAATGAGATAAATCAATCAAATATATTTTCCTTATTTATTGGGAAAAGGTTTTCTTCTCCTCCACACCTAGATGGGGCGCCCCTCTCACTATAAATAAGAGGTGGGTGTCAAGCTCTTTTGTACATCACAATTCCAAGAGCTAATAGTTCTTGTGTAAAATAGAGAGCATCCTATAGAGAGTTGGAGAGAGGAGAAAAAGGCCGGTCTAGCAACCGGAGTTTTCCAATAGCAATTGATGAGAGTCAAATTGGCTATCATTTTCTATGTAATTATACCCCGTTTATACCTCGTTTTATATGATTTCTGAGACATTTGGTTTTATTTTGATCTATTTACACCTTGGTTATCATTTCGGGACCTAGGACGTAAAGTCCGGGATTCTCGGTCTTTTTCGGTGTAATTTACTATACTCTCGGTCACCCTAGTGTCCTGTAGGGATTATGTGTGGTATTTGTTATGATTTTGTACAGGACTTAGGTGTTTGAGATGTCCGGAAGGCAAGATACGAGGATTGGAACGTGTGCCCGAAGCTTAAACGTTCAAACGGATCAAAACGCGGTGGTACTACAACCATACCTTCCATTGATCTGCATTTTGATCCACCATAGAAGCATTTTCTGGGCTGGATATCTTCGTGAAAGTTGTAGACAATTTCATTATCTTTCCAGCGGATTTTGAATCACTCGATTTGGAGGTCTACACACAAAGTTATGGCCATTTTTCTGACGGTTTTTGGCTCAGAAAGATGCTGATGGGTTTTGTGAGGGGAAAAATCTGATAGGCGGCCGCCTGTCAGTACAGGTGCCCGCCTAGCAGTCCAGAACTCATAAAACACTATAAATACCCCCATTTTGGATCTTGATCCACACCACCTTCTTCTCAACTCGTTTTCTGCACTTTTTCTGCGATTTTTCCTTAGTTTAGATTAGTTTGTAGATATATTAGCTTAGATTAGGCTTAGACTTTCGTAATCCGTTGATTCTCGAAGATAGCTTGACGCGTTATTGACGGGTTTTCGTTCGGTGGATCGATTTTCGACGGCCTATAATATATTTGGTAATTCGTTTTCCTTTCTTGTTATTGCTTTTAATCTTGTTTATGTTATTTTTATTGTTGATTTTTTGTTGTTTTTGTTGTTAGAATGAGTAGCTAATAGCCCGATAGTCGAGATATGTGATAGCCTTCGAAATCGAATCCTTAGCTCGTTGATTGAAGTGTTTTGATGTTATGATTGTTAGATTCTCGTTGTTGTTATCGTTCTAGAACTTATTCTAAATGACTTTTGTCGAATTAATTACTCGATAATCGTATTTCACGTGTCTTCTTTACATATGTATTTTTGCGACGGGATACGGAAAAGGGGTCCTAGGATCACCCTCAGAAACCGACCGAGTTGTTCGGATTCGGTTTAGTGTGTGAGGTTTATATCATTGTTAATGAGAGTCTCATAGATTGTAGACCATGTCGGGTCGATTAAATCCGGTCGGATTTGTTGAACTGACATAGGAGGGTAGATTATTGAATTAATGTCTATACTCGGATTAGAAACGACACCCTTTGAGTGACAATGAGGCGGACTGTTGAACCTAACATAAGAGGGTAGATTATTGAATTAATGTCTATTTTCGAAGCAGAGACGACACCTCTTCAACGATGCCGAGAACATTAGAGTTTGTCGAAACACTTCCGAAACGAGTTAGGGTTAGAGTAGTTGGTTAGATCATAGCTCGGCTATCTTGTTTTTCGTAGTTTAAAATCTTTTCTCTTATGTTTATTTAGTTGTTAGAACCGGTGATCTGACAAATCACCACGTTCAATTATTGTGTTGACCTGAACTAGGGACGAGACCGACTTTGGTACTCGACCAGATTCCCTGTGGGATACGACCTTGACTCACCAATTTTAGGCTACAGTTGACCCGGTACACTGCCGGTGAGTTTGAACACTTAGAAAAGGCCGATCAAGTTTTCTGGCGCCGTTGCCGGGGAATTGGGTTGATATCATGTAAGTTAGTTAAGTTCTTAGGATTAGGTCGTTTTTCTTTTTTGTTTTTTTTATGTATAGTTTGTTTTTATTTGTTTTTGTTGAAGTGTCACACCATTTACTTCGGTAGTGGTAGTGACTAGATACCGTGATTGTGTTTGTGTTATTTCCCTGTTTGCAGATAATGAATCCATACTACAATTACGTCTTCTATCCTTACCCATTCGGATATTACAATTACGGTGCTATGTGTTAGTAATATCATCCGCAACGGAAGCGATTTAAGGATCTAGATCTATAAATTACACGTAATAAAATAACTAGATCTACTCTACAAGGGGGTTGTAGAACATACCTCTTGGATCTCAAAATCCAAGTAGAAGAACCGCAATAGGAAGAACAAAAGATGGTGTGAAGAGCACCACGATCTTCCGCACGTGTGATCCGAGAAACTCCCGGTGGAAGGAAATCCTCGTCTCGAATCCTCCCGATATGCTACCCAGAAAACCTCCAAGATCTCCCTCTCTTACTCCCTTGGCCCAAAATTTTTCCTTCTTCTCTCTGAGAGATAGAAGTCGAAATTTTGTGTGTGATAAAGGTTTGGGAGAACTCTCTTTATATAGGAGAGTAATCCTTGTCCTCCAAGGATTTTATCTTACAAATAAATAAATCTAATAAATAAAAGATAATCCCAAAATATTCTAGAACAAATCTAGAATAATCTTTATCTTTATTTCTTACCATAAAATATTTATCCAATAAATATTTTGTGCACATGTCTTATTAATCCACAAGAAAACAATTTCTTGTTCACTAAGACAAGCTAGGGGCCGAAAATTATTGCTTGTGACCTTGTCACAATAATTTCGACTATACACACTAAATTGGGCAAAGATTATGAAAAATGTCTTTTTCACATATTTAATTATTTAGCCCAACTAATTTAATAGTCCACTAAACAATTAATTCACATATCGTTTTAAGTAAATTCTAATAAAACTAAATTAATATTATTAGGATTTGACGTCCGAGAATAGCTATGCTATATGGGAGGCACGTCGGGGACCATGGACTAATAATCAGCGGCTCCGATAAATCAAATAAATAATTATTTTACGAACAGAATAATTATATTCGATAAATCAATCACAAAAATATGCCACCATAATCCCATGACTGCACTCCTCCGATTATGAGATTATATTTATCTCCTCACGAGAATTATAATAAGCGTCCATTGAAATAATCATTACATATGGATTAATCCTCCATAGACTGTTCATTCTAAATCGGGAAGTTACCGTTAACCCTTTTTAAAACCTATTATCATTATTTACCATTAAACCCTTAGTGATCAATTAATTCATACAACTCACTGGTAGCTAATCAGTGTAATATGAACTCGCATTTGATCGATCAGTTTCTAGGATTAACAAATAAGGGAATCGTCATCTACTTCCATAAATGGAAGGAATGGATTCCGTATCTGTGATAATACAGACTACTCACTCAATCCAGTACAATGCCAAGATGGGGTAATTCAGATCACAGACTCAGTGTAATCCCTAACCGTCAAGTCAAACCTCATACTGATTCAAGCAGTTGACTGTGATCACCTCAGGATTAAGATATATCCATAAATATGATCATCGATTGATTCGATAAGACTTCTCGATTACGGAATTATATCGTGAACTCTAATCGAATCGGTCCAGCCCTATATGATATATCTATCATATATAAATGCCCCACTAGGTTCTCTTAACCGAAAGTCCGGATAAGACAATCACACCTATTGTGTTCTGGGCACATTAATAGCACGTTAAAGTAGAGACCCGATACTCTCGATTAACTTCACTACGGGCTAATTGTATTTTAAGTACATGTTCACTAACTCAATCCTCCCGTGTATATCCCATACACTGAGTTAAGTGATTACATAAACGATATACTTCAGGGTTTTCTGTAGTGTAAATACAATTGTCACATCGATGAATATGAGAATAATAAATATGAATAATAATATCATTTCATTTATTAAATAAAACAATTACAAAATTGTCTTTCGGGCATTACACGTAACAATCTCCCGCTTGCACGAAAGCATGTGATTAATTGTTTTAGAGCACACCCTATTATTTAAAGTACAGCAAACTATCACTCCCACTTGCTCTAAAGCAAATGAGACATGTCTCTAATACCTATATTCTCCAAGTGTCGACTAAAAGCTTCAATCGACAGTGTCTTGGTGAATGGATCAACAGGATTATCGGCGGAGGCGATTCTTCGGATTGAAAGTCAGAATCGGTGTACCCCGCTAACTCCAAACTCCCACTCGAATAGACGAGCATATAATTTCTGGTTCTCTTCAAATATTTGATGAGATTCTTTACTGCTGTCCAGTTCGGTTGCCCTGGATTTGACTGAAAACGGCTGACTAATCCAACGCCGTAACAAATGTCAGGTCTCATACACCTCATAGCATACATAAGACTACCAACAGCCGAGGCATATGGCACTCTTCCCATAGCTTCACTCTCTTCAGGAGTTTGAGGCCCCTGAGTCTTAGAGAGGTAAACACCGTGACGGGTTGGTAGAAAACCCTTCTTGGCGTTTTCCATACTGAAGCGTGCCAGCACCTTATCTATATTAGTTGCTTGGGATAGAGCTAACATCCTGTTTTTGTGATCCCTTATAATTTGAATCCCTAGAACATAACTCGCTTCTCCCAAATCCTTCATTTGGAATTGCGTGGTCAACCAACTTTTCACGTCGGACATCATCCCCTTATCGTTTCCAATTAGGAGTATATCCTCAATGTACAAAACTAGAAATACAATACTATCTTTGATAACCTTCTTGTACACACAAGATTCAGCAAAGTGTTGTTCGAAATCATAAGACTTGATCGTGTGATCGAATCTATGATACCAGGAACGAGATGTTTGCTTCAACCCATAATTGGATCTGAGCAACTTGCACACCATGTGCTCTCGACCTTCTTCAATGAATCCTTCTGGTTGCTGCATGTAGATTTCCTCATCGAGAAAGCCATTTAGAAACGTTGTCTTAACATCCATTTGCCAGATTTTATAATCCAGACTTGCAGCAATCGAAAGGAGGATGCGGATGGTTTTCATCATGGCCACGGGTGAGAAGGTTTCCTCGTAGTCTATACCCTCTCGCTGTGTGTAACCTTTGGCTACCAGTGTGGTGGATTTTTGTAAACGAAACAAAGAGACAAGTAATAAAAATCCGGTTAGTCGCTCCAAGTGCAAAGCTTGTAGTAAAGCGATTATTCCGGGTCGATCCTACGAGGAACGTGAGGTTGAATGTGTTTTTAAGTTTAAGCTAAACGTGTCACGAATTAATAATTTAAGGTTTACCAAATAATGGGGAGAAAGGCGATTTAACAAGGATTCACAATTCAAGAAAGCAATAAAGGCTTCTAATTTCCTACGCATGCAAATCAACTAAAGGCCAAGATTAACCTATACCCAATGCAAATTACTAATTTCTTAGATAATTTGTTTATCAACTTTATCAAACATTGATTCTTCAAGCACGATAGGCATAAATTCTTTCGAATCTATTATCTAGGTTAACAATTTGATAACTTTCGCTTTTAGACAAATTGATTAAACCGAATACTATTATGGTGATCTAGAGTCCATTCAACTATCGTCAAACAAATATCACAGGCTTTATCTATCGATATAAAGCACAAAATAAACGCAATAAAAATCGACCTTTTATTGATTGCAAAACACGAGAAAATAAGAAAACCAAACACCTCTTGAATCGCTTCACCCGTTCGTCCAACCCAAGAGTTTAGCTACTCATAATAATCTTCAAATCAAAAAGGTGTTTTGATTGCATAAAAAAAAAGCGAAAAAAAGAACAAAGCTCGCCGCTATGAAATTCGGTGTAAAAAAAAAAAGATATCCTAGGGGTTTGGCGCCGCTGCTTTGCTTAAATAGGAAAATAAGTCGGCTAGGTCAAAACTAGGTCGGTTGCTCGCTTCGATCGGCGCTGGACGCCCGTTTGAAGATCCGGACGCCCGTCCATAATGTCGGACGCTAGCAAGACGCTCGTCCAGATGCCGTCCAAACTCTCTGTTCAACTTTTCTCCCCTGGACGCTCGTTTACTTTATCAGACGCCCGTTCTAATCTGGACGCTCGTCCACCCTATCTGGACGCCAGTCCACTGTCGAAATCTTGATGTTTCCATCTTTATCTTCTTTTCTTCTCTATCCAATTCACCATTTTCTCTTTAACTTGAATTAGCTCGAAATTCATCAACATTTGATCATCAATTGAGCCACATAACTGTACCTACATGACATCAAAAACACCGCAAAGCATAACATAACTCCAATAAACATAAAATCATAATTAAAACATATGAATTCACCAACTTTGTGATTAACTCGTTAAAAATGTCATTTGTTCAATAATTCCATCTAAACACGTGATTTCCATGCAATTCATAATGAATGTGGGGAAAATATTATAAAATATAGCGTTATAACCCAAGTAAATTCACCCTTAACAACTCCCCACACTTAAACTTTGCTCGTCCCCAGCAAAACAAAACAAGGTAAAGGCTCGGAAAGAATATAGACATCTCAACACATATACCACATAGCCAATAAATTAGAAGTTCACCACCGTGTGTGTGTGCAAAGCCATAGAAAATTTCCACTAAATCCAAACTTGAATAATTCAAAGTAAAACTAGCTAATACCCCCTCAGTAGACTAGTAATAAGTGACACTCATAAGGTGCACCCTACAAACGTGACATATCCCGAAAAAGATGATCGAATGAATCTAGGGCCTTTCTCGAAATACTCGTGAGGATAATCCCTACAAAGATATCCATCAGTTTATATACTGGGGATAAGATGAGCGACAACTAAGTCTTTCATTTAATTCATAACACATCTTAAGTTGATTGAATTCATTCACTTTTAAACACACATTAGAAGAAGCTATTGCCTCTCATAGCGAGAATAGGACATTTCGAGATAATACCCTACCTTACTCCAATCATAAGGCGACTTTTCCTAACTGTAAATGAGCTCTTAGTCATCATAGTGGTATAGGACATACGTGGTATACCCTATCGCACTCAAATCATCGACTAGCTTCCGACACACACATAGATTCATTTTAAATTTTTCAACTTCTCACTTGACATTAGTTACGTGTTACTTATCACATTCAAACCTCTAGATATTCACAGTATCTCATACTTCGGATCTAAATACAAACTATCATAAATCACGAGATATATACGTAGCACTAAGCACATGACTTATAAGAAAATCAAAAATTACTAATCCAAAACGGGGTATAGTTCATAAATATAGCTCATCATTCACTATGGCTTGTGAAATATAATTCGGGTGAATCAACTAACTTACCAAACATATGATATAAAGCATAGATGACTATAAAAACAACGAACTTCAAATTGAATTGCCTACTCGGGACAAAACAAAAACAAAAGTGTCGAAAAATTTTGAAAAATTTACGCTCATTTTGCATAGAAATAATCTACGTATTAAACAACGTATACGCATAGGTGCAAATCGAACTATCCCTCCCCACACTTAAAAATGCAACATGTCCTCATGTTGTGCGTAAAGTAAAGGATAAGAAACTTAGTTGTATGCGGCAGAAAAAATTGAGATGTTGGTCAGGCGAGCATGAAAGAAACAACGGTCGCGAAAAACGCCGGAAAACTTTCACACCGAACTCAACCGAGAGCTCAACAAAACTAGATCTGTACTACTCGACAAAACAAAGAAGCTCGGGGAAAACGGGTACAATAACGGAATAATGTGAAAGGACTGAATGAAAGAGATATAACAACAAGCGTCATCCAAAATGATCACAATACCAATGAAATCGCAATCCAAGTACGTGGTGCTAGGCGACTTACATGATTTAAAAAAATACGCCACGATAATCAACGAGAGCGAGAAAAATAGAAAGTACAAAAATCATGGAAGCATCAAAAGGAAAGTAGTAATAGTCATCGTACAACCATATCGAATACGGATAAAAGGAAGAAATACATCAAGCGTAAAATGCGAGAAAATCTCAAGATCACTCGGCGGGATCGGATCATCGACGGAGGAATAACAAAGAGAATCACCAAAGCAGGGGCATCAACATGAGGAGGAGTCAAGTAGGTACAAGAACAAAGGATGTCGCCTGCAGGTAGGTTCAGCCGCGTAGTAGTAAAGCGATGCTTGCGAGTGTGGTCTACCGGGGGCTCATCCTCCTCATCTGACTCGGGCTTCTCCTCCATCTTGACCACCTCAGCTATCACCCACTCTATCTGCTCGGAGAAGACATAATCCATATTACTTGCATTGAATACCCGCCGATCTCTCGGTTGCCGTCCATCAACGATACATTCCAAAACCGACAAGATATTATCTTGGCCATCCCGGATGTCACTCAACATCGCCCTCAAACTATGAGCCATACTATGCCGAGTAATCTCGGAAGAAGATAATCCGAAAAGAATCAAGCTCGAGGCGGTGTCGATGTGGACCCAGGCTCGGAAACGGGAACAGCCTTCTCTCGACGAATAGGGGGATAACTCTTGGTCTTGTGGTCCGCTCCATACTCCAAAACTCCCGCATCGAGACATAACTGATGTATCAAATGAGGTACTATTAAACTCCGGGTGTAGACCTTCTGGTTCATGGAAATCTCATCGTATAAAGCTTGACCTACATCTACATTCAACCCGAACGTCAAAGCATACAACATCCCAAGATCACTGATATGGAAATGTGTGAGATTATTCTTCGGGATCAGACGACTTTGAATAAAACGGCATTGGACTCTCCAATCCTCGGTCCATGTTGTTGTGACCAACTCCTTTCTCTGGCCATTGGGTCTCATTGTCCAAGCCACATCCGGACAAACCCGTAATCTCAACTCCTCCATCGGGTCACGACCATCCTCACGTTGCCTCCTTGCAATCTCCTCCTTATAATCTAAACCCTCAAAAGCCGGTAAATTATATTTCTTATTAATGACCTCAGCCGAAAAAGGGACCGTAACACCTCGCACCATAACGCACTTTTTAGCTAAGTCCGCCTCAGAAAAGTTGGCATAGAACTCTCGGACAATAGAATCATTGACAGAGTAGATGGAATTTTTGTCAAGGTGACCACTTCCTAGTCTTGAACATCCGAGCGAATGTAGGATCAACTTGAGATACGCTCACCTCCTCCGTCAAAAAATAAGACTTACGGTTGAGTAGTGCTTAGTGTAGGCGTCATGGGCCAAAGGATTGACAAACCGACGAGGCATCGAAAGAGGGGTAATAGTCTTAGACTTTTTCTTAGGAGGTGCTCTCGGTTCAGAGCTCGCCTTGCACAACATCCTCCTTACCACCCTCAACTCTGACGGCTTGGCTCTGAGACGACTCTCACCACGAGTACCTCGAGACATCCTACTCAGGGGGACAAAGATCATCATCCTCGATGTCGAATTGGAGGAAGAATCATCCCGTAAATTGGCTCTAGCTTGTTGAGATGTTCTAGGCGGTTGATCTCTAAAGACTATGCCTCTGTTAGGGTCCAATCCGGATGGATCAAATTCAGGGCGCTGCCGTTTACCTTTCTCCCGTGCTAACCCTTTACCAGAACGTTTCACAATTTCCTTCTTGCGCACCATTGTCAAACGTAAATCTAAACCAAACCATTCACACAAATGGTTACCCGTTTATCGTCCAAATCGGGATTTCAATTCAACAATATCAACCCATCCACCACAACCATCATCACCACATCATCACAACACCAAAACAGGAAGAAAACAGCAACAAAATGAGATAAATTTCAAGAAAATGAGCCGACCCGAAGATCGAACTCACAAAAACGTGAAAGAAATCAAGAAAAGTCGCTACAAACTTACCAAAGATGTTGAGTAGATGAAGATAATGCTTTGTAGACGTCCAAAACAACCCAAATTGACCCAAAAAAAAAATCCGATTTTTCTTGAACAAGGTCGGACTAAACAGGTGGCCGATTCTCTGAAAATATGGAATGTTGGGGGATTTGGTTTTGAAAATTGATGAGAGGGTGTTAGGGGCGTCCTATAGCACTTGAAATCGCCCAATTTGGTGTTGAATCAAGGGATTTAGGTTGAGAGGAGGGCAAAAGTCGGGTGTGGCGGTTTGAAATTCGAAGGAATGAGGGTTCATGGCATGAGGGGGGTATATATAGACAGGTGGTGGACGCTCGTCCAACTCAGCCGAATGCGCCTGTCTGAAATGTGATGAATCTGACGGGCGTCCAAAGTTCCAGACGCTCGTCCAAAGGTTAGATTTGAATACAGGATTGGAGGGAGTTATCCGGACGGGCGTCCCATAACTTGGACGGGCGTCCAGGAAAATCGAGGGCCGGACGGGCGTCCATAATCACCAGACGGGCGTCCAGTCAAGAAAATGCAAAATTGTCTAAATAAATTATCATATAAAACAACTAAATGCGAAACTTTTATTACTGATAGTTTAAAAATCAAAGGTACAATACGGAAAATCATGAAAGAACTTGAAAATAAAACAAACACAAATAAAACAGTGGGTTGCCTCCCACCAAGCGCTTCCGTTTTACGTCGGGGCTCGACGAAAGCAAAACTAACTAAGAAACCACTAATCTACGTAGATCTCGTCCCAATCCACTAAGCGAATGAGATGTCGAAGCATGTCGATAGCCGGAGGGAAGTCGTACTCATCCCGCAAACACCAATCCTCACCACCTACCTCAACACCTCTAAAATGCTCACCCGCAGCAAGACTAGTGCCAAATCACGTCGAGATAGGATCATTAAGGATCGTGTAAGGACGCCCTATGGCCTCCTGCAACTCCTCGATCCGTGAAATCGCCGCCTCCCGAACAAGGCGGAACAATGATAACGTGCGTGATGGTCTTAACTCGAGTGCTAATGTCGAAATCTACATGAAGAACTATAGTGCCTCCTGTCCATCATCTCTTCGTGATCGGCGGATCCGACTAATGAGTGGGAATTCCTCGAGGCGAACTCCGTAAAGATCCATATCTAGAAAGCAACTCTCGACAGAGAGAAACATTAAAGCTTAGTAAATCTAACTAAAACAACAAAGCACAACAAAAGAACTAAGGAAAACCAAAACAAGATTGGATATCTAGGATGCCCCCTAGTGGCGCTTTTGGTTTATGTCGTTAGCTCGACACCATTTAAACTCAGCCTGGGTCAGGCCATTTTGACTTTTGGCTGGTCATCCTATCGGCGTAAGTCTTAACGCAATTATGACTACGTAAACAATGTGCAAACTCGGGATCCGACCCACCCATCTCTCCCAGGCCTGTTTGATCTTCTTTCTGACTGTGGCTCTTTTCCGTGCTTGATTCTTCTTCAAGGCCACTTCCTTCCAATATTGTTCCATGTCCCACTTCCGCAAAAACTTCACCGGTGATTCAAAGATAGCATCGTAAAATAGGTGCAGGGAGAACTCGTCGCAATCATCGACTCCTCGACGTGATACAACCAAGCAAATCAAGGAATTTAACTATCTCGGTGATTCCTTCGGTTGGCCAATGTAGTGTTTGCATCGTTGACCATTTACCTTGAAAGGCTAATCACCAATCCTTAAGTTCCAAAACGCCGCTAGGAAAGACAGACAGGACCTCAAATGGACCGGACCAACGCGCGTCCTTAGCTTTCCAGGAAAAGATGCAGCCTGGAATTGTATAACAGTACCAGCTCCCCTGCGTGAAACTCCCTTTTCTTGATCTTTTTATCATAAAGGAATTTCATCCTTTCCTTGCTTATCCGTGAACACTCATAAGCTTGGAGCCTGAACTCGTCCAATTCATGTATCTGCTGGAGCCTACGTTCTCCACAAGCTTGGGAGTCGAAGTTTAGGAACTTAGTTGCCCAATAAGCTCTATGCTCCAATTCTACTGGCAAATGGCATGACTTTCCATAAACCATTTGGTATGGTGATGTACCCATAGGGTTTTGTATGCGGTCCCGTAAGCCCACAAAGACATCATCCACTTGGACTCCAATCCTTTCGATGGGAGTTGACGCTTTCTCGAGGATTTTCTTTATACTGACACTACGCTCAACTTGCCCATCGGTCATAGGGTGATATGGTGTGCCACTCTTATGCTTAACACCATACTTAGCTAACAGGCTATCCAGGGGTTTATTAATGAAGTGTGAACCTTCATCGCTGATCAGAGCTCTAGGGCAGCCAAACCTGTGAAAATGTTCCTCTTCAAAAATTTCATGACCGTTTTATGATCATTCAGTGGAGTTGCGACAGCTTCTACCCATTTAGATACGTAGTCTACACATGACTGAATGTATTTATTTCCGCATGAAGATGGAAATGGTCCCATAAAGTCAATGCCCCATACGTCAAACACTTCACATTCCAAAATGGGTTTAAAGCGGCATATCATACCGCTGGTCAAAGTGCCGGTCCTCCGCACCTATCACACGCCTTTGCTGAAAGCTTGATATCTTTAAAGATTCAGGCCAAGAAAACCACATTGAAATATTTTGGCAACGGTTTTCCACGGATTGAAATGGCCACCAAGGTGGGACCACTATGACATTGCTCAATAATATCCCGTTGCTCGGATTCGAGGACACACCGCGAAGCAACCCATCCTTGCAGATCTTGAATGAGATATGGTTCTTCCCGCACATAGTACTTTAGATCAGAGAAGAACTTCTTCTTCTCCTGGTAAGAGAATTCAAAGTTCAGATAGCCAGAGTGAAGATAATTGACAATCGAAGCATACCAGGGAGGGTCGGGAGTGTGGACATCCATGTTCATAGCGCTCTCGAAGGGGTAATAAAGATCAATGTCCTGGGAGTCTTCCTCAGCTACTAGCAAAACTCTCGAAATATGGTCCGCTACGGTGTTTTCACTACCCCGTATGTCCTTGATGCGAACATCGAATTCTTGTAGTGTAAGAATCCATCTCAGCAGTCTCGGTTTAGCATCCTTCTTGTTCATCAAGTAACGCAAAAGCCGCATGATCACCCATACAATCACCTTGGCACCAAGCAAATAGTCATGAACTTATCCATGGAAAACACAACCGCTAACGCTTCCTTTTCCGTAGTGGTATAGTTTGCTTGGGCTGGATTCAAGGTATGACTTATGTAGGAAATAGGTTGGAACTTACCATTAATCCTTTGCCCCAATACAAAGACCAACAAATGTAATTGGAGGCATCACACATTAGTTCAAATGGCATGTTCCAATCCGGAGAAATCGTGGATAGGGCGAGAGGTTAAACATTGCTTTAGCTCTTTGAAGGCATTTTGACAAATCATTCTCGAAATTGAAAGTGATGTCATCTTTCAAGAAAGTTGATAAAGGTTTAGATATTTTGAAAAATCTTTTATAAATCTCCTATAGAACCCCACATGACCAAGGAAACTTCTTACTTCTTTCGTGTTTCCAGGGTAATTCATCTTTTCAATAGCTTCTATCTTAGCTTTATCAACCTCTATGCCTTTAGCGGAAATCTTGTGACCTAAAACAATCCCTTCGGTTACCATAAGATGGCACTTCTCCCGATTGAGAACCAAGTTCTTCTCCACACACCTTTGCGATTTTGTCTAGATTTTCAAGACAATCCGTAACGATGTGCCAAACACCGAGAAGTCGCCCATGAATACCTCCATGCATTTCTCTATAAGTCCATCAAAGATAGCCAACATACATCTTTGAAATGTAGCTGGTGCATTACAAAGTCCAAAGGGCATTCGCCTATAAGCGAAAGTACCATAGGGGCAGGTGAAGGTTGTTTTCTCTTGATCTACTGGGTCAATAGGGATTTGGAAATACCTGAATAGCCGCCCGAAAAATAAAGAGAAAGCATGCCCCGCCAAACTTTCCAACATTTGGTCTATGAAGGGAGAGGAAATGGTCTTTTAAGGTCACCTCATTTAGCTTCCTATAGTCTATACAGACTCTGTACCCAGTGACTAATCTGACCGCTACCTCCTCACCTTTGTCATTCTTTTCAGTGGTAGTACCTCCCTTTTTAGGTACTACCTGAGTGGGAGACACCCAATCGTTATCAGCTATCGCATAAATGATCCCCATATCCAACAGCTTAATAATCTCCTTCTTCACCACTTCCTGCATGTGTGGGTTTAAACGTCTCTGCGGTTGTCTTATACTCTTTGCACCTTCTTCGGTTCTAATCTTATGCATACAGACGTCTGGAGATATTCCTCTTATATTCCCTACCTGCCAACCGAAGGCTTTCTCATTTTTCTTCAGAACGTCAACCAACTCATCTTCATCTTCTGCCGATGAAGTAGAGGAGATAATCGAGGTAGCGCCGCTTTCTCTCAAGAAGATATACTTGAGATGCCGAGGTAGAGGTTTTAGAACAAGGTCCTCGTGGGTTCCTCTAAGTCGGTCTTGGCTTCTCCTTGTTTTAGATCTTCCTCGATATAGGTCAAAAACTCTTGCCTCAAGCAAATCGACTTCTTCTCGAGGGGGAAAGAGTTCTTTCAGAGAGCACTGTGTCCTCTTCAACAAGCTCTTCTCCATAAGCACCTCTAGCTCGTCCAGTGTGTGTAGTCTGAAATCGTCTGACGTTTCAATCACAAAGCCTGAGGATTTTCGTGAAGGTGCTCTGAGAGCTTTAACTACATCAGTAGCGCACTTCCTCGTCCCCAACACGTAAAGTGACAAATCCTACGTCGCAATCTATAGAAGCTCTGGCAGTGGATAGGAAAGGTCGTCCCAGGAGGAGGGGAGTATCTTCTTCTTTAGTGTCCAAGACGTACCAATCCACAGGAAATGTAAATTTGTCTACTTGGACCGTAAGGTCTCTAAGCACTCCTTCGGCTCTCTTGAAAGATCCATGCCTCATAAGTTTGATACTTATGGGGTAGGCTCCAATAGATGGTCAAGGTGTAGTCTCTTTGCGCAGGTGATAGAGACATCGACTAATGGATGCTCCTAAATCACACAGAGAGTTTGGGAAACTTAAATCCTTGATCTGCAGAGTTAAGACAAACTTTCCCGGATCGCGCTTTCTTAGAATTTCTCCGTCATTGATAGCGGAGCATTCCTCTCCCAATTTTTTCTCCATTTCACCCAACTTCTTCTTTGAAGAAACAACATCCTTCACAAACTTGGCGCATTTAGGCATCTCAACCAACACTTGAGATAAAGGCAAATTTACTTGGGTGTTTCTTAGTAGGTTGAGTACCTTCTTCGCATTTTTGTCTTCAGATAATGAAATGTTTTGCTTTCTTGGCGGAAATGGGAGCTTATTCAGCTCTTCTTCGAAAAGACTCTTCCGGCGAGGAAGCGCTTATAGCTTTGTCCTCAAGATCCTTCCACCTCACCATCTTTTCTATCTTTTTTACTCGCCGAGAGGATCATTCGCTGAGTGACTTTATCCGGTTCATCATTTTGGTTTTCAATCACCTGAGATCTCTTTCCGCTTCAATCTCATTTTCATCTTTCTCTTCATCCAGTCGTGGATCATGATTCTTCCCTCCTACCGAATCGGGTATATGAGGGTTTACTCGTTCCTGTTCTGCATCAGTAACTGGTGTTGTTGCAATTGTGTACCGGATCTCGTGTTCATAGCATTTGACTCCTCTTGTCCATAGGGAGTAATGGGTGCGAGCTCGGCATGCGGTGGTTTGTTTCGCTTCCGCTGGGCCGCATGCCCACTTTAGTGGTTTTTTTCTCAGAAACTAGGCAAATGACCTTGAGGTCCAGCAACTAATTGTTCAACCAGTTGTCCTAACTGCCTTTCTAAGTTCTTCATCGTCCTCTCATTGCTCTTCATACTCGCCTTGTAGGGGTAGTACCATAAGTTGAGGAGTCCTGAGTAGGCGGTTCTGCTGTGAGTTTTGAATAGCGGGCCAGGTGGATTTGTTTTTGGTTGAGAATTTGAACTTTGACTCGAGTTGGGATTCGGTAGTAGGTATTGCGAGTGGTATTCTGTCCCGAATTTTGAGTGCGGTTTTGGTCAAAACCTTGATTCTGAGCATAATTTCTATTCTGGTTGTAGTTCTGACCTTGAGAGTTATTCTGGTTTGAAAATCTCTGGTTCTGCGGGCCAGAAAAATTGTTTCTCTCATTTCCACCATTCAAGGGGCATGTTGCAGAAATGTGACCTCTAAGCCCACAGGTATAGCAGTTCACCGAATCATACTGCCTCGTTTGTTGGGCAGCATTGGCTTGAAAGGTGGGGATGGGAGTGTACTGACAATGGTCACTGATGTGACCAGTCTGATAACAGTTATCACAAGAGAATACTTGTGCATTCGTTGGAGAGAGGGCTGATTTTGATTTTTACTCATGGTCAAAGCAGAAAGTTGAGTCTCGGGGTCGCAATCATTTGACCATGATTCTGGTTGTTGACTTCTTCGATTTTAGGTGCAGCAGGGAGCGTTGGTGATTGATACGTAGGTGCATAGTTGTACCTAGCTATATCTTCAAATAACTCCCACCCTTGCTGTGGGGTTTTCTTCAAGAAGACTCCTCCAGATGAGGAGTTGACCATTCCTTTAGTGGACTCATTCAGACCACTGAAGAAAATATGGACCTTTCTCTGCAATTCCATTCCATGATGGGGGCACTTGTTCAACAAAATTTTGAAACGCTTCCATGCTTCAAAGAACGATTCATCACTCGATTGATGAAAATTTGAGATCTCGTTAAGACATTGAGTCATCTTAGATGGAGGAAAATATTGGGCCAAAAATTGACTTTTGAGCTGGGCCCAAGTTTGGATGGATTCAGAAGGAAGAGATTTAAACCATTCCATTGCTTCTCCACGGAGTGAAAATGGAAATAGTTTCAGCTTAATGATGTCTTGAATGACATCCTTAATGCGAGTAGTATCGCATATACCCAGAAATACATAAAGATGCGTATAGGGGTTCTCAGATTGATACCCATAGAAAGTTGATGCATGTTGCACCATCTGGATGAGGGCTGGTCTTATCTCAAACGGGTCAGATCGGTAGGGATAACCACAAATTGAGCCGAATGTTCACATCACCGGGAGTGGCATAGTCTGCCAGGGTGCGGTTGGCTTGAGCCATCGAAACAGTAGTTTCTTCCTCAAAGAAAAGGTTGGAGAAGAAATTATCCTCAGAAGAGTTTTCACTCGAACTCTCTTCGACTTCCTCTTCGGGAACCGAAATGGGCTCGGGAACTTTTCGTTTACGGTTTACTCGAACTATGTCTCGTTCAAGCTCAGGTTCAAAATTAATCGCCCTTGTTTACTTCGTGTTTGCATACGGCGAACTAAAACTAAGGAGAGAATGTAAGAAAGGAGTTAGGACAATGGCGGGCGCCCAAGGTCCCGGGCGGCGCGCTCGCCTAGAAATTGAGCTAAACGGGCGCCTACAAGTCCAAACGCTCGTCCGGTTAGTCGAAGAATCGGACGGACGTCCGAGTGGGATGGACGCTGCTCGATTCGATGACGAATGATCTAAGCCTATGCTAAAAACACATAAAACCGTGCGGTTCCCGGCAACGGCGCCAAAACTTGTGGTGGATTTTTGTAAACGAAACAAAGAGACAAGTAATAAAAATCCGTTAGTCGCTCCAAGTGCAAAGCTTGTAGTAAAGCGATTATTCCGGTCGATCCTACGAGGAACATGAGGTTGAATGTGTTTTTAAGTTTAAGCTAAACGTGTCACGAATTAATAATTTAAGGTTTACCAAATAATGGGAGAAAGGCGTATTTAACAAGGATTCACAATTCAAGAAAGCAATAAAGGCTTCTAATTTCCTACGCATGCAAATCAACTAAAGGCCAAGATTAACCTATATCCAATGCAAATTACTAATTTCTTAGATAATTTGTTTATCAACTTTATCAAACATTGATTCTTCAAGCACGATAGGCATAAATTCTTTCGAATCTATTATCTAGGTTAACAATTTGATAACTTTCGCTTTTAGACAAATTGATTAAATCCGAATACTATTACGGTGATCTAGAGTCCATTCAACTATCGTCAAACAAATATCACAGCTTTATCTATCGATATAAAGCACAAAATAAACGCAATAAAAATCTGACCTTTTATTGATTGCAAAACGCAGAAAATAAGAAAACCAAACACCTCTTGAATCGCTTCACCCGTTCGTCCAACCCAAGAGTTTAGCTACTCATAATAATCTTCAAATCAAAAAGGTGTTTTGATTGCATAAAAACGAAAAGAAAGAACAAAGTCAAAGCTGCTATGAAATTCGGGCGTAAAAAAAAATGTATATCCTAGGGTTTGGGCGCCGCTTTGCTAAATAGGAAAATAAGTCGGCTAGGTCAAAACTAGGTCGGTTGCTCGCTCGCCGGGCGCTGGGCGCCCGTTTGAAGATCCGGACGCCCGTCCATAATGTCGGACGCTAGCAAGACGCTCGCCCGTATGCCGTCCCAAACTCTCTGCTCAACTTTTCTCCCCGACGCCTGTTTACTTTATCGACGCCCGTTTCTAATCGGGCGCCGTCCACCCTATCTCGACGCCACCCATCCTTTGTCGAAATCTTGATGTTTCCATCTTTATCTTCTTTTCTTCTCTATCCAATTCACCATTTTCTCTTTAACTTGAATTAGCTCGAAATTCATCAACATTTGATCATCAATTGAGCCACATAACTGTACCTACATGACATCAAAAACACCGCAAAGCATAACATAACTCCAATAAACATAAAATCATAATTAAAACATATGAATTCACCAACTTTGTGATTAACTCGTTAAAAATGTCATTTGTTCAATAATTCCATCTAAACACGTGATTTCCATGCAATTCATACGAATGTGGGGGAAAATATTATAAAATATAGCGTTATAACCCAAGTAAATTCACCCTTAACAACCAGCCGTGCTTTGAAGGTTTCGACCTTCCCATCTACTCCTCTCTTTCGGTTGTAGAGCCATTTACATCTAATGGGCCTTTCACCCTGAGGAAGTTCTACAAGTTTCCAGGATCGAGTTAGAGTACATAGACTCCATCTCTTGATTCATTGCGTCAATCCATTTATCCTTATCGTGATCCATTAAGGCCTTCTTATAGGTCGGAGGATCATCTTCCACCCCATCAGAGGCGACTACGTTCGTCTCTAAATCCATGCCGTGCCGAGCCGGTGGCGAACCACTCGCAGATGCGTCTGGGTGGAACAGGAATGTCGGAAGTGATCGTTGTATTAGTAGTGTTGTTTACAGAACATCAACAGCCACAATAGGCCTGACGTCATCGGAGAGTAATTCCTCTAGTACAATTTTACTTCGAGGTCTATGGTCTTTCATATAACTTTCCTCCAAAAACGTAGCGTTAGTCGAGACTAGCACTTTGTTATCTTCCGGATCGTAAAATAGACCACCACGTGTACCTTTTGGATAGCCTACAAAAAAACATACTTTCGTACGCGATTGTAGCTTGGTAGTCTTGTCCATCAGCAAATGTGCAGGACAACCCCATATGCGGAAGTGACGCATGCTTTCGCGACGTCCGGACCACATCTCAACGGGTGTCTTTTCGATAGACTTTGACGGTACTGCATTCAAAATGTAGACCGCTGCTTCTAGAGCATAACCCCAAAAGGATATAGGTAGTGAGGCGTAGCTCATCATTGATCTAACCATGTTAATCATTGTCCTGTTTCTCCTCTCAGCAACTCCGTTTTGCTGAGGTGTCCTAGGCGCTGAACGTTGGAAACAAATTCCTTTTTCAGCAAATTGTCCATGGAACTCAGTATCTAAATACTCACCTCCACGATCCGAGCGAAGGCATTTCAATGACTTGCCTAGTTGCCTTCGGCTTCCTTGCTTGGAACTCCTTGAACTTACCAAAAGCCTCGGACTTCCTATGCAGCAGATAAAGATAACCGAATCTCGAGTAGTCATCAATGAAAGTCACAAAGTACTCGTATCCGCCTCTAGCTTGTACGTTCATCGGACCACAAAGGTCTGAATGCACTAAGTCTAGAGTTCCCGTGGCCCTATTACCCTTTGATGAGAAGGGAAGCTTGGTCATTTTTCCCTCCAGGCAACACTCGCAGACAGGCAGTGTGTCAACAGATGACTCACCTAAGGCATGAACCTTTTCTAGTCTTTTGAGTCTTTCCAAGGAAATATGACCGAGCCTCAGATGCCACAAGTATGTTTTATCTTCTTTTACTTGAGAAACTTTCTGCCTTTTAGCAGATCTTTGATGAGCAGTTTTAAACATTTCAGTATTAAGTAGGGGAGCTTTATGTGGTCTTACAAAATATAAACCGTTTTCATTCGTAGTTGAACACAATTCAAAGCCATTCTTCGAAATAACAAATTCACCATTCAAATTTGAAATAGAAAATGATTATTCAACTAAGGTAGAATGCGAAATTAAATTTCTCCTGAAATTCGGAATAAAATAAACATTCTCTAAATGTAAAATTCTATTATTAAAATGTAAGTCCAGAGCTCCCACTGCTTTGGCCGAAATGAGCGCCCCAGTGCCTACTCGCATCACTTGAGAACCCTCTTCCAGCTCCTTGTGCGAACTAAGAATCTGCAATGAAGAACATAAATGGTTAGTAGCTCCAGTATCAAGTATCCAAGTGGACACATCTTTAGCTACATTAAAAGATTCCAAGAATTGTAATTCCAAATTACCTTTCTTATCTTTCCCAGTAACAGCCTTGACTTTGCCATCCTTTACATCATAAAGATATTCCGGACAATGGCGTTTCCAATGTCCTACCTCCTTACAGTAAAAGCACTTGCCCTGGGCTTGGCCTCGTCAACTTTCTTGGCTTTCTTTTTCTTCATTTGCTTGGGCACAGGTGCAACACTACCCTTCTTCTTTGGTTTGGCCTTAGGCTTGTTTGATGGCTTAGCTTCGGCCATATTTGCTTCAGCTTTCTTATCCCCTACTTGGACCTTATCTTTCGATAGTAGGCCCTCGTAGATAGTCAGTTCATTAAGCATCTGTGTCATGGTCAACTCATGTTTGCCCATCAGATACTGAGTTTTGAACAGGATAAACTCAGGAGTCAACGATTCCAAAATCATTGACACTTGAGTTGCTTCATCGAACATCGATCCATGAATACCGGCGTCATTGAAGTAACTGATCATATTTAGAACATGACCATTCACTGCTTGACCTTTCTTCAATTTCGTGTTAACAGCCATTCTGATGGCATCGTGTCTTGCTTGGTTGCTAGGTGATCCAAACATCGAAGTAAGTTTGTGCATGATATCTCGTGCAGTCTCAAACTCTTCAATCAAGGTCCTAATAACCTCCGACACTGCCGCCAGGATGATCCCACGAGCCCGGTTATCTGACTCGATTCAGCGATTACGCTGCTCAATCTCAGATTTTCCGGGTTTTTGAATCACCACCGTAGGGCATTTAGAAGTGAGTACATGTTGCACATTCTCGTATGTGAGTACCACGTTTAGATTACTCTTCCATTTCTTAAAGTTGTTTCCCGATAATTTTTCAGACAGTAAAGCAGAAATTTGAGCAGACATTTTTGCTGAAAATAAAATGACTAAAATTATACAAGTTTATTTTAGGAATTGTAAACTAAAATTAAGTCTACTCTACCATTCCAAGGTTTTAACCTCGCATCTCAGTGCCGCCGTAGGGTAGGTCAAAGAGATGACGGTTAAATCGAGACAATCTCATCAATGAATAACTTGTGAGAATCGAACATCCCACGAGAATCGAACATCCCTTTATTCATTGACTACCTTTCTTTTTTAGCCTAGATATTATCAAGAATACCCTTGATGGGTGTGACCTACTATATTGGATCTCTTAGGTACGCCCCGAGTGTGCCGTCGTAGGATAGGTCAGTGACCCGACGAGTACCCGGAAACCCTATCCTTTCGGAGACAAAGCCATGAATGTTGATAGGGGTGAACACCATCCGTAGGGGGACGAAATCAAAGCGCCGCGAGGTGTCACCCTTCTCTCACTTACTTGTATCTATAGTAGAGGCCGTGGGGTTGGCTGTCGCCTCCTCCGCTCCCACTCAATATTTTGGAAGTGGTGGTGGGTTAACTAACCACATCTTTTTGATGTTAACATAAAAGCACATCAAATCAAGGATTCCGAATGGTGTCGGTAACTGAAGAGAGTTTGAGAATGTGATGAACACAAGAGTAAACTTCAACTTAGTTTATTCATTGAGTAAAAAGATGTATAAATAGATACAATTGAGATAGAGAGACTAGCTAGCTAGCTTGGGCGGCCACTTGAGTATGTAGATGTGGCGGTAAGCATGCAAAAGTAAAAGTAAAAGTTATGTCTATGACATAAAGTAAACTAGAGTTTGACATATTAATTGTTTATATGAATCACAATTAATATGTCTTTACAATTAAATAAGGTGTACAAAATATTATGCACGAAATCCTCGAGGCTCAAAGATAGTCTCACGAGTAATATTAATAGTAATATTAATATTTCCACACCCCCCCTCAAACTGGGCTATATATGTTGATGCAGCCAAGTTTGCTACTTAGTCTCACGAACATAAGAGGTGGAATAGCCTTGGTAAGAATATCGACGATTCGATCTGCTGAGGAACATACGGAGTTGAATAATCTTGGCATCAATCTTCTCCTTCGTAAAGTGTCATCAATTTCCACATGCTTGGTTTTATCATGATGGACTGGATCTTCTGCCATGCATAAGGTCAAATTATTATCACAACAGAGTGTGATAGGTTCTTTGTCTGATTCTTTGAAGTTCGATCAAGCACTTTTTTAGCCATAGAGCTTCACAAATGCCAAGTACAAGTGCCCTTAGTTCACCTTTCAAGATCGCTTCTTGACACAGAGGGTTGTTTCTTGCTCCTCCATGTAACCAGTTTCCCATATATATGAGCAATAGCCTGTGGTAGACCTCCTGTCAATGTGACATCCAAATTTAATCAAGATCGGTGTAGACCTTGATTGATCTATCGAGTAGACTTGGTGAAGTGCGTGCCTTGGCCAGAGTGGATTTTAAATACCTCAAGATCCTATTCACTTGCATCCCAATGTTGCTCAAGAGGGCAATGCATGAATTGACTGACCAGGCCCGACCCCATATGCAATATCAGTCTTGTGTGAGAAAGGTATATGAGTTTGCCTACAAGTCTTTGATATTGTTCTTTCCTCGACAAAGAATGTCACCATGCAATGAGGGTATGACCGGGGTCTCTCTGAGATACAAAGAGTTTGCATCCCATCATGCCGCTTCCTTGATGAGTCCAGACATACTTCCTTTGGGAGACTGAAATGCCATTGGTGTTTCTAGCTACTTCCATACCAAGAAAGTACTTGAGGTAGCCCAGATCTTTAACTTGGAACACCTTTGCCAGTAGAGTCTTCAAGTTCTGGATCTCAGTAGAGTCATCTCCAGTAAGGATGATATCATCCACATATACAATTAGAATGGACCTCCTCTGGTTGGTTGTCTTGACAAACATGGTGTGATCAGAGTTGCATTGATGATATCCAGCAGCTTTAACCACAAGAGTGAGTTTTCCAAACCATGCCCTTGGTGATTGCTTCAGCCATATAGAGATTTCCTCAGTTTGCACACCTTGCCTTGAGTATGAGGATTGATAAAACCAGGGGGTACAGTCATATAAACCTCCTCAGTGAGGTCCCCATTTAGAAAGGCATTTTTGATGTCCAATTGGTGAAGAGGCCAGTCAAGTTGGACAGCTAGGGAAATCAATGCTCACAGCGGTGTTGAGCTTTGCTCTTTGGTGCAAAAGTTTCCTTATAGTCAATGCCATAAGTTTGAGTGAATCCCTTGCTACCAATCTGGCTTTATACTTGTCAATTTGACCATCAACATTGTATTTGATAGTGAATAACCATCTGCATGAATAAATCGTTTTCTTGCCTTTGGGAAGAGTTGTGAGATCCCAAGTATGATTATCCAGAGAGCAATCATCTCTGCTTTAACAAAGACCTTCCACTTATCATTTTGAAGGGCCTCCTGAATATTTCTAGGGATAGAGTGAGAGTCCAGGTCCTGTGTAAACATGGCAAAGACAGGAGACAACTGATCATAAGATAAATAAGTATGAATAGAATGATCGATGCATGATCTTTCCCTTTCCTTAGAGCAATAGGTCCGCATCCACTTGATGACGGCCGAGATTCATGGCCGAGGTCCAGGACTCTGCCCAAAGAGTTGCCGAGGTTACGTTCCGCAGAGGCTCTGGGTCGCCAGACCGCTGAGGGTCGATGAATGTGAGTATCCGCAGGATGCTTTGAAGGTTATGAGTCTGCTGAGGGTTAGGACTCTGCTGAGGGTAAATGGTTTGCTGAGGGAACGGATTTAGTTCAATCTCAATCAGGTTTCCATCAGGGACTGGCCAATAGGTTTGCTTGTAATATGGAGTCCTTTCAAAGAATTTCACATCCATAGAATTGTAAAATTTCTTTTCAGTAGGAGAGTAACACTTGTAACCTTTCCTGTCATGTGCATATCCAAGGAAAATGCACTTATGAGCTTTAGGATCAAGTTTACTTCTGTGTTGAGCATGGATATAAACAAACACAGTACAACCAAAGATCTTTGGAGGCAATTGGGTAATAAGATGAGAGCAGGAGTGTGTGGTCAGCAGGGTTTGGAGAGGAGTTTTGAACCCTAATACTCTGCTGGGAAGTCTGTTGATTAAATATGTTGCAGTCAATATAGCTTCACCCCACATGTATTTAGGAACATGTGTACTTGAACAAGATTGATCTCGGCCATTTCCAAAGAGATGCCTGTTCTTTCTTTCAAAGAACCCCATTCTCGTTGAGGTGTTTCCACACAACTACTGATATGAACAATTCCTCTGCTTTGTCAAGAAGTTACTGAGGTTAGACTCATAGTATTCCAGAGCATTATCAGTCTTTAAGATCTTGATCTTAGTATCAAATTGGGTGGAGACCATGTGATAAAATTCTTGGAAGATAGGTCCAACTTCAGATTTGTCTTTCATTAAGAACAACCAAGTGTTTCTGGTATGATCATCAATGAAGGTTACAAACCACCTTTTTCCTGTTATACTTTTCACTCTTGAGGGTCCCCATACATCACTGTGAATTAGGGTGAAAGGGGAAGAGGGCAAGTGAGGTAACTTAGCATACACAGATTTGGTGAGTTTAGCAAATTGACAAATATCACATTGAAGATCATTAAGATTACATCCTTTAAACAATTCAGGAATTAAAGACTTTAAATAACCAAAACTTGGATGTCCTAGTCTATAATGCCATAACATGATATTGTCTAGGTTTTGAGTGCAGTCACTTGAGGCGGTCTGTCTTCGATCTCTGTCTTCAAAGCAGGTTGATCACAAACACCTGATCTGGTGGTTTAGCTTGCCCAATCACTTCTCGAGAAGAAAGATCCTGGAATGTGCACCGATTCTTATTAAAAACAACAAATCAATTCAGATCTTTAGTGAGTTTAATTGTGTATATAAGGTTACTGATCTAACTTTGGAACAAACAGACATTCTGTAGATATATCTCGATTAGTAAGTTTAACCTTCCCAACACCTTTTGCATAAGAAATGTAACCATCGCCAGCCTTAATTCAGTGAATTTGGTTGCATGGCATATATTGGGTAATAAGGTTTTATTACTAGTCATATGGGAAGAAGCCCTGGAATCAACAATCCAAGTCTCATTACTAAGAGGTGAGTAAAATATACCTGTTTTAGCATGAGTGGCCATTTCATAGGGAGCTACCTTCCGATCTTTGAGCAATAAAGGCTTTAAAGGCAACAAACTGAGCATTCAACTTCATGTCATTCTCTCTCTTCACCGACAAGTTTGCCTTGACTTTCCTCGGTTGGTTTTAAGGTTTTAGAGGGGTAGGTTTGCCATGTAGCTTCCAACAATTGTCCTTGGTGTGATTTGTGTGTTTGCAAAGTGATCACGAGAACAGCTTTCCAAATTTCTCTCAAAGAAGCTTCCTCAGACGTCCCAAGAACCTCGCAGCCTTCCCGACATTCAAGCAGGCGCACCTTCAGTAGGGTTATCAGCAGGGGTGTTCAGCAGCATGACTTTCCTCCTGCTTTCTTCATGTTTGACCTCAGCAAACATGGATTTGAGATTTGGGAGAGGTTTTGTGGCAAGAATTCTCCCTCTAACATCATCAAGAGTAGGATTCAGTCCAGTGAGGAACTTGAATACTCTCTTCTTTTCTATGATGTCTTTATAGAGAGCAGCATCCTTGACATCATTCCAGGTGTGAGTTTCCAACATATCTAGGTGTTGCCATGCCTTAGATAGTTGATTGAAATATTGAGTTACAGACATATCTCCTTGTCTGCAGTTTTGAATCTGAGTTACCATGAAGAGAGTTTGAGAATGTGATGAACACAAGAGTAAACTTCAACTTAGTTTATTCATTGAGTAAAAAGATGTATAAATAGATACAATTGAGATAGAGAGACTAGCTAGCTAACTTGGGCGGCCACTTGTGTATGTAGATGTGGCCGGTAAGCATGCAAAAGTAAAAAGTAAAAGTTATGTCTATGACATAAAGTAAACTAGAGTTTGACATATTAATTGTTTATATGAATCACAATTAATATGTCTTTTACAATTAAATAAGGTGTACAAAATATTATGCACGAAATCCTGAGGCTCAGCAGAGTCTGCTGAGTAATATTAATAGTAATATTAATATTTCCACAGTAACGTAGGCAAGCCTACCCGTCCTATTCGTTGGAACATATGTGACAGTCGGACGATATCGGGTCAAGAGAGCCCCATTGAGAGAAGAAGGAATCACCCATCCGCTCGCCGATGGAGCTTAGTCTTGCCGGACCCCCGTGCATACATCACACTAGGAGGGTTACGTCGGTCGAGCGAAGCTCAGTTGACCACCCAACCTATAGGCGAACCGTTTTTATCCAAGATTTATTGTTCTTTTACCATCATTCAATCTCGTGGACATTACGAATCGAAAACATGATCTCGTTTGGGCTTTTAAGGCGGTTCACCGAGAACACACACCGAAAAGGCTTAACGAATTCATAACCCGTCCTCGGATCTTTAATTAGTTACTAAATTAATTAATTACCGCGTATTAATTAAATTTCAACTAATTACGCGAGTTTGTATACATGCCAATTTTAATTACCAAAAATTAAAATTCTACATGTATGCATGGAGTGGATTTATGATATGATGCATGTCATGGCAATTCCGATTTTATATCTATTTTATGATCAAACACATAAAAAATAAATTACGGAAAATTTAAACACCGAGATGGATCGTTGGTACCCCCGTATCTAATCTATCCTAGGAAAAAAAATAAATTACAATCTTGTTGTCTTCATGTCTTCGATCTTCGAACCTTGAACCACGAACCGTGAACCCGAAAGGAGAAGGGGCCTTTATTTTATAAAATAAAATAATTTTTTTTATTAAAATTCTGCTGTATTTTTATTCCAGAAAAATAATTAAATTTTTTTTTTCAAAAAATGCCGATTTTATAATAATTAGGGTTTGATAAAAAAAAATCAAACCCTAGCCGTGTGGTACAAAAAAAAATTAACAAAAAAATTTCTGCCCCGACTCCTATTCATACCTCGAGTTCCGTCTTCATCTCGTGTTCTTCATCGTTCTTCGTCGTTTTTCCGGAATTACAAAAAAAATAAAAATTTCCGAAAAATAAAGAAATAAAAAACAACAACTTTTACATCAATCCTATGCTCAAACGATCTAAATCGAGAGAGCTTACAATAGATCTAACGAGTAAACAGTACTAACCCCAATCCATCTCTTCAAACCACAACAATCGCAACATTAAAAAAAAAAGAACATATGCATCGGCCCCAAGAAAAAAATTGGGACACAAAAAACTACATGTTTTCCACTCCTAGATCTAATATTTTATACGTATAAATATAGATCACCAGGCGACTGATACCACTGTTAGTAATATCATCCGCAACGGAAGCGATTTAAGGATCTAGATCTATAAATTACACGTAATAAAATAACTAAATCTACTCTACAAGGGGGTTGTAGAACATACCTCTTGGATCTCAAAATCCAAGTAGAAGAACCGCAATAGGAATAACAAAAGATTGTGTGAAGAGCACCATGATCTTCCGCACGTTTGATCCGAGCAACTTCCGGTGGAAGGAAATCCTCGTCTCGAATCCTCCCGGTATGCTACCCGGAAAACCTCCAAGATCTCCCTCTCTTACTCCCTTGGCCGAATTTTTCTTTCTTCTCTCTAAGAGATAGAAGTCGAAATTTTGTGTGTGTTTTAGGCTTGGGAGAACTCTCTTTATATAGGAGAGTAATCATTGTCCTCCAAGGATTTCATCTTACAAATAAATAAATCCAATAAATAAAAGATTATCCCAAAATATTCTAGAACAAATCTAGAATAATCTTTATCTTTATTTCTTACCATAAAATATTTATCCAATAAATATTTTGTGCACATGTCTTATTAATCCACAAGAAAACAATTTCTTGTTCACTAAGACAAGCTAGGGGCCGAAAATTATTGCTTGTGACCTTGTCACAGTAATTTCGACTATACACTCTAAATTGGGCCAAGATTATGAAAAATGTCTTTTTCACATATTTAATTATTTAGCCCAACTAATTTAATAGTCCACTAAACAATAAATTCACATATCGTTTTAATTAAATTCTAATAAGAACTAAATTAATATTATTAGGATTCGACGTCCGAGAATAGCTATGCTATATTGGAGGCACGTCGGGGACCATGGACTAATAATCGTGACTCCGATAAATCAAATAAATAATTATTTTACGAATGTAATAATTATATTCGATAAATCAATCACGGAATATGCCACCATAATCCCGTGATCGCACTCCTCCGATTATGAGATTATATTTATCTCCTCACGAAATTATAATAAGCATCCATTGATATAATCATTACATATGGATTAATCCTCCATTGATTTGCTCATTCTAAATCGGGAAGTTACCGTTAACCCTTTTAGAACCTTTTATCCTTATTTACCATTAACCTCCTAGTGATCAATTAATTCATACAACTCATTTGGTAGCTAATCGATTAAATATGAACTCGCATTTATCGATCGCTTTCTAGGATTAACAAATAAGGGAATCGTCTATCTACTTCCATAAATGGAAGGAATGGATTCCGTATATGTGATAACACGTACTACTCACTCAATCCAAAGATAATGCCAAGATGGGGTAATTCGGATCACGGCACTCGGTGTAATCCTTAACCGTCAAGTCAAACCTCATATCTTGATTCAAGCGGTTGACTCGTGATCACCTCGTGATTAAGATATATCCATAAATATGATCATCGATTAATTCGATTAGACTTCTCGATTAGGGAATTATATCGTGAACTCTAATCAAATCGGTCCAAATTTAGCCCTATATGATATATCTATCATATATAAATGCCCCACTAGGTTCTCTTAACCGAAAGTCCGGATAAGTCAATCACACCTATTGTGTTCTGGGCACATTAATAGCACGTTAAAGGAGAGACCCGATACTCTCGATTAACTTCACTACGGGCTAATTGTATTTTAAGTACATCTTTACAAACTCAATCCTCCCGTGTATATCCCATACACTGAGTTAAGTGATTACATAAATGATGAGAGATAAATTTATGATCATTATTACGACATTTTACCCCAATATTGATACCATTTTGAGCATTATTGTATCAAATCAAGTCAAAATTACTAAGTTTTATTCAAATGTATAAGTAGTAGTTATTATATAAATTATCGTATTTTTATAAGTTTTTATAAGTTTTGTACCGGTTTAGTAACCGTGTGTGTCGGATTTCAGTTCGTTAGGTATTTTGGTGGTTCATTGCGGATTATATATTGACCAAGATTCCACGTAACGACATGTTTTGAAGCCTAAAAGATGGATTTTGAGGATAGAAGAAGATGCCACAAGCTTACAAGTTCAAAAGCGGATCAAATTGTTCTACGTGCTTCTACCGTAACCAGTTCTCGATGGAAATTTGACCCAACTTAGAGGCGTTTTCTGGGGAAGAGTTCTTGATGAAAGTTGTAGATACTAAAATCATCTTTCCAACGCATTTTGAATCACGTCAATCGGAGATCTACAACTCAAGTTATGATTTTTATACCGAACAGCTGAAACTTCGGGACGAACCGGGTGATTTTAGGGAGGTTCCTTGCATGTTCCTTGCATGTTACTTGCATGTGGCATGTAATGATTTCTTGTAACAAACTTCACATGCTACTACATGACTCACCACCTCCACATGATGACAAATATTCTCCAAGATTATCCCACATGCTAAATGGAGATAATTCCTCCCCAAATACAACCTCCTCACAACAAACTTCTCACCTCTCCCAAATAAACCTCCCCATATACACCCTTCTCTCTATATAAACTCCTCCATCTCCATTGATCTTTCTTGCCCCATCTTGGCCACTCTTGGCCAAGATCTCTCTCTCCACCTCCTCCCATTTCTTCCATTCCCTCTTTTTTTCATTTCCGTTCTTCATCTCTTTTCTCGTTTTATTTTATTTTCGGGCCCGTATATACATATGTCTATGTATGTATATATGTTTTTATAAATAAAAGTAGTACTGTTGTAATGCTCGAGAGAATTACCGAGAAAGTTGTTATTGAAGAAGTTGTTATTTTCAGAGAATACGGCTTTGATTTGCACTTAACGGGTAATTTTATCAAGTTATTACTTTTGTTGTTTATTTATATCTATCACTATGTTAAACTAAAAATATGTCTAGCCAAGATATGAATCAATTAGTTAATCTTTTGGTAAAATGAATGATCGACTCAGTAATCATGATTAAAACTAATTATAATGAATCTTTTTCTATTTTGCAACGTATTGATAATATATTCGAATGGACGTAATCAATCATGATGAATACCACATATAACTCATGCGATGTCTTGACTAGAAGTCGGGATATGAGTAAAAATAGAAAAACCGGAGGGTAAAAATGGCCGTCTGATTAACGGAATCCTATTTCCTACCCGGGGGCAGATTTGTCCTAGAAAAACAAATCTTATTAACTTTGTAGTCGAGATCTTAATAATGTTAAAATCAGCAGTTTAATTGAAACTACACCGTTTGTATTAAATCGATCCGCTTGACAACCGGAGCCTCTTGAATAACATCGGCCGTCTGACGAACGGAATAACCTCTTTTATCCGGGGTAGATTTGTACTCGGTACCTGTTTTGACTAACTAAGTTTAGCATGGGGCAGTTGTGGACCTTGGACTGATGACATTTGACATATGACAATTTCATACGCTCGTGTGAGGAGGAGTTGTCTAGCTTAGGAGTACACCGATTCATATATAATTTACACCTTGAATAAAGGAAGATCTGTCTCATTTATTTCTACTAAAAGATATTGATTCAGTAAAGTATTCTTGGCTAGATCCAAAAATATATCTATATATCTATTTGTATTTATTTACTGTTTTACTAACATCTAACTCTAACAATCTAACTACTAACATAATCTAACCCAGGAAAAAGTAAAAACTGCGACTTAGATCGAGTTAATAATAGCTTCTTGGTGTTTAACCCCACTTAAAAGAATTACCATGTTTTCCTGTGGATACGATACTCTGACTCACCAGACTAGAGCTACAATTTGACCCGGTACACTGGCCGGTTAGGATCTGTATAGCCTAGTTAATGTCCGTCGGCTTTCTGGCCCCGTTCCAAGGTTAGGTTTAGGTCTGTCAGTATTTTGGCGCCGTTGCCGGGGAAACGACGCTAATTCATTGTGTCTATGGTTACTACTTGTATTAGCTCAAAATTCTCGAGGATAAGTCAACACTCTTCTTATCACATTTCTTTTTTATTTTTCCGTTGGTACCTACCTTCTTTTAGTTACCAATTTTCTTCTTCTATCAATTTCGAGTTATTTTCTATTGTCGATAGTAGAAAGTAAACGTGGTCATAACAGCCGAGGATAAGTCAACACTTTTCTCAATTTCATTTTTTTATTTTTTTATTTTTTATTTTCTGTTGGTACTCACGTATTGGAAAGATACCAATTTATATATATATATATATATATATATATATATATATATATATATATATATATATATATATATATATATATATATACATCCTATATATATATTTCACCTATTGGTAAGATTCCACTTTTAAAAATAAAAAAAAAAATATCGCACTCGGTAAATACCGAGTGGAGTCGGTAATTACCGGGAGAGAGAAAAAAATGTGGTTTTTTATCGATTTCGTGTTATTTTCTATTCGATATTTTCTATTCCACAAGAATTGTCAAATCGAGTTATGAAAACGGCCGAAATCGATAATGAAACACCATCCGATTCGAGTTTTATCTATTTCAAGTTATTTTTCTATTTTTCGATAGTTGATGACCCGTATGGTAAGGCCTCACTCACTCCTTATAGGCCTGATTTAAACACTTACGAAAGACGAGTTAGAGTAGTAGAGAGTAAACGCGGTCATATCGATCGTGGAAATCCCGACCAAGTATCATTTTCAAATCGAAATACGAGAATGATCAAACTAGTGATGAAACCCCCTGAGCGAGGGCTTGATCATGCCCAAGGAATATTAATAAATAAAATAAAAATAGAAATAATCGAAATTGAAGCAGGTTGGAAGGAACCAAGTTTGAAAGGGCCAATTCAAACCGAACCTTATCCACTCAACCCAAATTCATCTCGGTTCAACCAGATAAGGCAACACCATATCCAATGCATATTTTGAAGAAAAAAGGTACGAATGATGAAACACGGTCATTCGAGGAAGCTTTACCATATTCATCTAATGACAAGGGTAAGGGAGGTATACATTCTATCCCTATTACAAAGATGAAGTTGGATAAAAGTATGTATGTTTTCTTGACGATTTTAGTAAGGGAGAAGTTTGGGAGTTAATCATGAGAGCGTTGTCTTCAACACTTACAATTCATTGAAATATCCATGCATTACACTAAAATCTTGTTCTTGTGTGTACACTTTGTGTTTTTTTTTTTTTTTTGTGGATTGTACTAACACGCAGTAATTGAAGAAGATGACTTCATAATAATGTGAAAGCTCATGAACCTAAAGCTCGAAAATCAAAGGAAAAGGTCAAGAATCGTTTGGATTGGTGGGAATTGTCTAACCTATGTTGGAAACCGGTATTGAAGAAGGATGCGGTGCGTGAGGATGACCCACCACCAATGCCTTAAAAACTGAAGCACGGTAAAGTCTGGCTATAGACTATAAATGTAGTCAATGACGGGTACTATCCTTCCTTTTACTCCTTAAGCATTTATTTTTAGTGGATTATGTGCTTAATTGTTACGTGCTTTTGTGAGTAATTGTTAGAAGTATCCCGTTTTGTTTAGTATATTATATTAGTTAATCCTTATCATTTTGGTCGAGCAAAGACACGTTAACCAAAAGCGCTACCGGGAGGCAGACCGTAAAAATGTTAAATATAATAATTACTCATACTTTGGATGATACTTTGCTAATACTTAGGATTGATTTTCATTTTGTTTCACCAAGTCTTAGGATGAATGTTTGAATGACATTAAACGGGAACGATTAGGTGGTTATCCGAAAATCCTGATGGAAAAAAAAGAGAAAATTCAAATGCATCATTTCTTAGACTTAGGTTGTTAGAACGAAAATAACCTTTGAGGATCTGGGTATAAAAGACTCAGAGTTAATATTTTGTCACACATTTCATATCATGATCTAGTCTGTTTTAAATTTCAAATAATGTGTGACATGTATTAGTTCAACTATCATGGAATATTGTGTGTTTTAAATCAATAAAAGTTTATGTGGTGTGTTTATCTACCCTTTTGCATTACATCATCACACTCCACATACTTTTATTTTATTTGCACACACAACGGTCATAACTTTGACCCACCCACCCACCCTTTTTTATCATCCGAGTATTTGTTTTGACTTGTTTTAGTGCACCATTGCTTTCCCAACAACTTTTTTACACTCACTTTACATTGGGGACAATGTAAGTTCGTAAGTGGGGAGTGGAGCCGTTGGTCTAAGAATGGAATTAATGTTTATTTTGTATCAATAAATCCCTTAGTTTTCGATCTTTTTCGAGCATTATTTAGTTGATTAAAATAAACTGTATAAGGTATATATTTCATGGATTTGAAGATGTAATGATCAATTTGGATGTGTATAACCAACGTGAATCGTAAGTGCATTGTAATTCCAAATATATTTGTGTAACATGAATTCCTTCACGTAAAGCCTTTGATATTGAAGCGGAAAATTTTAAACTGTATCCATTCAGTATCCTAGTGGTTATTCTATAGATAATTGCAGTAACTTAGTACCTAATTTTTGAACGTGTACTGTGAATATCTGAAGGTTTGAATGTGATAGAAAGGATATAAGTTAAGGAAGAATACCAAATTAAGATGAACTATATATATGTCGGTTGTAGCTACCAATGATTTGAGTGCAGTAGGGCGTTATCACGAAACGTCCTATATCACTATGAGGTTTAAAAGCTCCCGATTGCTGATGATAGAAGTCCAAACTAGGTGTTATCACGAAACGTCCTATTGCTTTGGGAATGAAGGCATATGCTACACATGTGAAATTAAGTTCATCAAAAGAAAAAAATAAAAAAATAAAAATAAAATAAAAAATAAAAAATTTAAGCGTGGTTGAAAACTTAGCTATCTTCTGACTATCCCCAGTATAAACTAAATGATATGCTTTAGGATTATCCTAATAAGTACTCGGAAGAACTTTGTGTGGAATCATTCTCGCTTATACCTAGGAAAGTCATTAGGGCTGTCCTGAATGGATATTTGTGTGTTTTGCTTGATTTATTCAAGAGAGGATAGTGGAAATTGAAAAGGCTTGTCACACACACACTGCTATACATTTATATTGAGGTTAACGCCCGGTTGTAATTCTAATGGTTGTATTATCTAGTTGTCCCTTATATCTTCTATCTTCATGAATTTATCTCTCATTCATTTTGTTTTATCGTTTGTTTTGATCGAGGGCGACCAAAAGCTAAGTAGGGGTTGTGATGAGAGATAAATTTATGATCATTATTACGACATTTTACCCCAATATTGATACCATTTTGAGCATTATTGTATCAAATCAAGTCAAAATTACTAAGTTTTATTCAAATGTATAAGTAGTAGTTATTATATAAATTATCGTATTTTTATAAGTTTTTATAAGTTTTGTACCGGTTTAGTAACCGGTGTGTCGTGTCGGATTTACGTTAGGTATTTTGGTGGTTCATTGCAGGATTATATATTGACCAAGATTCCACGTAACGACATGTTTTGAAGCCTAAAAGATGGATTTTGAGGGATAGAAGAAGATGCCACAAGCTTACAAGTTCAAAACGGATCAAATTGTTCTACGTGCTTCTACCGTAACCAGTTCTCGATGGAAATTTGACCCAACTTAGAGGCGTTTTCTGGGGAAGAGTTCTTGATAAAAGTTGTAGATACTAAAATGATCTTTCCAACGCATTTTGAATCACGTCAATCGGAGGTCTACAACTCAAGTTATGATTTTTATACCGAACAGCTGAAACTTCGGGACGAACCGGGTGATTTTAGGGAGGTTCCTTGCATGTTCCTTGCATGTTACTTGCATGTGGCATGTAATGATTTCTTGTAACAAACTTCACATGCTACTACATGACTCACCACCTCCATATGATGGCAAATATTCTCCAAGATTATCCCACATGCTAAATGGAGATAATTCCTCCCCAAATACAACCTCCCTCACAACAAACTTCTCACCTCTCCCAAATAAACCTCCCCATATACACCCTTCTCCTATATAAACTCCTCCATCTCCATTGATCTTTCTTGCCCCATCTTGGCCACTCTTGGCCAAGATCTCTCTTCTCCACCTCCTCCCATTTCTTCCATTCCCCTCTTTTTCATTTCCGTTCTTCATCTCTTTTCTCGTTTTATTTTATTTTCGGGCCCGTATATACATATGTCTATGTATGTATATATGTTTTTATAAATAAAAGTAGTACTGTTGTAATGCTCGAGAGAATTACCGAGAAAGTTGTTATTGAAGAAGTTGTTATTTTCAGAGAATACGGCTTTGATTTGCACTTAACGGGTAATTTTATCAAGTTATTACTTTTGTTGTTTATTTATATCTATCACTATGTTAAACTAAAAATATGTCTAGCCAAGATATGAATCAATTAGTTAATCTTTTGGTAAAATGAATGATCGACTCGTAATCATGATTAAAACTAATTATAATGAATCTTTTTCTATTTTGCAACGTATTGATAATATATTCGAATGACGTAATCAATCATGATGAATACCACATATAACTCTGGCGATGTCTTGACCGGAGAAGTCGGGATATGAGTAAAAATAGAAAAACCGGAGGGTAAAAATGGCCGTCGATTAACGGAATCCTATTTCCTACCGAAGCGATTTGTCCTAGAAAAACAAATCTTATTAACTTTGTAGTCGAGATCTTAATAATGTTAAAATCAGCGGCTTTAATTGAAACTACACCGTTTGTATTAAATCGATCCGCTTGACAACCGAGCCTCTTGAATAACATCGGCCGTCCTCGACGAACGGAATAACCTCTTTTATCCGGGTAGATTTGTACTGCACTTACTGTTTTGACTAACTAAGTTTAGCATGGGGCGGTTGTGGACCTTGGGTCGATGACATTTGACATATGACAATTTCATACGCTCGTGTGAGGAGGAGTTGTCTAGCTTAGGAGTACACCGATTCATATATAATTTACACCTTGAATAAAGGAAGATCTGTCTCATTTATTTCTACTAAAAGATATTGATTCAGTAAAGTATTCTTGGCTAGATCCAAAAATATATCTATATATCTATTTGTATTTATTTACTGTTTTACTAACATCTAACTCTAACAATCTAACTACTAACATAATCTAACCCAGGAAAAAGTAAAAACTGCGACTTAGATCGAGTTAATAATAGCTTCTTGGTGTTTAACCCCACTTAAAAGAATTACCATGTTTTCCCTGTGGATACGATACTCTGACTCACCAGACTAGAGCTACAATTTGATCCGGTACACTGCCGGTTAGGATCTGTATAGCCTAGGTAATGTCCGTCAGCTTTCTGGCACCGTTTCCAAGGTTAGGTTTAGGTCTGTCAATAAACGATATACTTCAGGGTTTTCTGTAGTGTAAATACTATTGTCACATCGGTGAATATGAGAATAATAAATATGAATAATAATATCATTTCATTTATTAAATAAAACAATTACAAAATTGTCTTTCGGGCATTACACCTAACACTATGGGTTACCAAACACAACCATTTTATCAGTTCAACCCATACGCCACATCATACGGGAATGCGTGGGATAATGCCCCAAGTTACTATGATCAATAACTCGACACTCTTCCACCTCCGCCTCAAGAATCAGAGTCTTACATGGAGGAAACGATCCATGAGGAAAATCTAGCTTCTTTACGGAGAATAGAAATTCTACTAGATCAACTGATCGAGAGGAAGGAGGCTGGGAGGAGAGAGCAAGAAAGTATGATTGAAATCACCCCGGAGGAACACTACGAGGATGGTATGACTCTTTTATCTATTGAGTCACCTGTTCCGTCTTCATTTAGTCCTATTGTTATATCTTCGGGGGTGCAACCTATTGAGTTTATTGTTGATGTTGAGCCTAAATGTGCATACTTGGTGTTAGAGTTGTTGTTAGTTGGGATATGTTTTAGTTCGGGGAAAGTGAGTTCGTTGTTTTGTGCAATGGACTCATCGAACCAATCTTGGTGGTGGGGATTGAGCCCCATGTTTTATGTATTTCACTTTCAAGGGGTGCTCAATTCTTACGATTTTTGTAGGGAGATGCAACGGTTTGCTCTCCTATGGTATAGCTATCCTTGACATGTTTGGGGGTAGAAGGTCAAGCTGAGGACTATAAACTCAGAATGTGTTTTTATTGCTTTTCCTTTCCCCTCGTGTTTCACTGTGTTTCTTTAGTTTGTATTTTTATACTTCGGGTAAGTTTTGTTGTAATATAACCCGAAGAAGTGTGTTTTGGGGGGGGGTCTAGTGTGGTGTTTTTGGCTTTGATGAGTTGTGGTAATCCGGGTAGTTTTATTGTGTTATACTCCATACTTGTACACCTTTGGTGTTGGTTGTGTATATTTTATAAGTACGGGTACCCTGGGAGTTCATTTTACGGATGCCACATGATCGTACTCGTGCCTTTTTCCGGTTGTAAGCTAACTTTTCTACCCTTATCATTCGTGTTTTAAAGTAGGGGTGGTTGGTTTAGCTTTAATGTTTCGTTTTCATGTCAAACGAGTTATACTTAGAGATTGCTATCCCTTTGGTGTAAATGAGTCGGTTTTTAGAAATTTTGATGGCTTTGACATTGTTGATGATACATTGAGCCTATAGTATTGCTTTGATTAAACATCTAGTGATTGTACGAATGCATTTCATTTGAGTTGGGATCTTGTATTGAGAATGGACTAGCTTTTTCACGTTAGCTTCGACTTCATGAATCAGCTTGACTAGTGAACGATTATGGTAGCTATTAATGACCTGGTTACCTAGAACTTATATTAGTAACTTAAAGGCGAAATAGAATGGTCGTCGTTGTTAGGTACGGGATGACGGTTATGGCATTTCTTTGACCCGATCAGAGCCAAATGCCATCCCTTATATGTATATCCTCAGTTCCCCCTCTAAGCCTTTGTAGGGTGGTTAGACCGCCACCCGAACTAACCTTTTGTGCCACTAACTCATAATTACCAATGCCCTTAGCTTTTATTACGGTCTACGTTTCCTTGACCACCTTGCAAGATTGAGCTTATTGTTTTCACATTTTCTGATATGGTGTGGAGTGGTGGAGGGCGTATCTTTCGAGTGGTGTCGGTAAAAATGAGTATATCCTGGAGGAGGTGGAATGTTATGGCTTTTCGGTCTTTGATCGTTTTTGTGGTTTTGAAAAAAAAGAGAAGAAAAGAAAACAGAAAAAGAAAAAAAGAAAAAAAGTTGTATATATATAAGAGTTCTTGGAATGCCAATTTTTTTTGGGGTTTGATTTTTGTTGTGTTGACGTTGGTGAAGGGGTATTTCTTCTAATCTAGTACGGAGAAGGAGATGTTGTTGTGTTCTGTAGCGGTTTGTTCCTGGTTGACGAGCTTAGGTATGAACTAGACCTGGATATGACGTATGTCTCCAGCTTGTGGAATGATGAGGAGAAGTGGAAGGTTGGATGAATTATAGGTTGAAACTCGGTTGATGGTTTTTACTATTCAGGCAAGCATCCTTATATGGAGTTGAGTCTTCCGTCGCTACGAAGGGAAGATCGTTGGTTTTATTGTTCGATGTTCGGTAAAGCTCACATGCACTTTCTACTTTCTATTTTATCGTAAATATCCCACTCGTTAGCCCCGACCCTAGCTTAACATTACAACCTATCAAGTCCTACCTGACCCTACTAGACTTTGATAGACCTTGATTAGTGGAGATGTTTACGACGTATAAGCCTATGGTGTAACCTCGGTAAATTATACGTCTATAATCTAAACCGGTCATTGGTGATAAATGTCGAAGAAGCTATACACACACATTCTTTTTCGAAATACAAGGTTGAACTTAAATCTTATGCATTTGTGTCATTTACTTGTGTTTTACCATTTCAATTCTTTTAGACTTGATGTATGATAGCAATGTTGGCTCCATCTTTATTTTTGAATCGCTAATTTTTGCTCGAGGGCGAGCAAACGCTAAGTAGGGGGTAGTTGATGAGAGTCAAATTGGCTATCATTTTCTATGTAATTATACCCTGTTTATACCTCGTTTTATATGTTTTCTGAGACATTTGGTTGTATTTTGATGTATTTACACCTTGGTTATCATTTCGTGACCTAGGACGTAAAGTCCGGGATTCTCGGTATTTTTTGGTGTAATTTACTATACTCTCGGTCACCCTAGTGTCCTGTAGGGATTATGTGTGGTATTTGTTATGATTTTGTACATGAATTAGGTATTTGAGATGTCCGGAAGGTGAGATACGAGGATTGGAACGTGTTCCCGAAGCTTAAACGTTCAAACGGATCAAAACGCAGTGGTACTACAACCATACCTTCCATTGATCTGCATTTTGATCCACCTTAGAGGCATTTTCTGGGCTGGACATCTTCATGAAGGTTGTATAAAATTTCATTAGCTTTCCAGCGGATTTTGAATCACACAATTTGGAGGTCTACACACAAAGTTATGGCCGTTTTTCTGACGGTTCTTGGCTCAGAAAGATGCTGATGGGTTTTGTGAGGGGAAAAATCGACGATCGGCCGCTGTCGATCTGAGGCGCCCCGCCTAGCAGTCCAGAACTCATAAAACACTATAAATACCCCCATTTTGGATCTTGATCCACACCACCTTCTTCCCAACTCGTCTTCTGCACTTTTTCTGCGATTTTTCCTTAGTTTAGATTAGTTTGTAGATATATTAGCTTAGATTATGCTTAGACTTTCATAATCCGTTGATTCTCGAAGATAGCTTGACGCGTTATTGACGGGTTTTCGTTCAGTGGATCGATTTTCGACGGCCTATAATATATTTGGTAATTCGTTTTCCTTTCTTGTTATTGCTTTTAATCTTGTTTATGTTATTTTTATTGTTGATTTCTTGTTGTTTTTGTTGTTAGAATGAGTAGCTAATAGCCCGATAGTCGAGATATGTGATAGCCTTCAAAATCGAATCCTTAGCTCGTTGATTGAAGTGTTTTGATATTATGATTGCTAGATTCTCGGTGTTGTTATCGTTCTAGAACTTATTCTAAATGACTTTTGTCGAATTAATTACTCGATAATCGTATTTCACGTGTCTTCTTTACATATGTATTTTGCGACAGGATACGGGAAAAGGGGTTCTAGGATCACCCTGTAAAACAGACTGAGTTGTTCAGATTCGGTTTCATGTGTGAGGTTTATATCATTGTTAATGAGCGTCTCATAGATCGTAGACCGTGTCGGGTCGCTTAAATCCGGTCGGGATTTGTTGAACTGACATAGGAGGGTAGATTATTGAATTAATGTCTATACTCGGAATTAGGAAACGACACCCTTTGAGTGACAACGAGGCGGTATCGCTGAACCTAACATAAGAGGGTAGATTATTGAATTAATGTCTATTTTCGGAAATAGGAGACGACACCCTTCAACGATGCCGAGAACATTAGAGTTTGTCGAAACACTTCCGGAAACGAGTTAGGGTTAGAGAGTAGTTGGTTAGATCATAGCTCGGCTATCTTGTTTTTCATAGTTTAAAATCTTTTCTCTTATGTTTATTTAGTTGTTAGAACCGGTGATCTGACAAATCACCATGTTCAATTATTGTGTTGAACTAGGGACGAGACCGACTTTGGTATTCGACCAGATTCCTTGTGGGATACGACCTTGACTCATCAATTCTAGGCTACAGTTGACCCGGTACACTGCCGGTGAGATTGGACACTTAGAAAAGGCCGATCAGCAATCCATTATGGGATTCCGGCGGGCTGTTTGTATGGACTAGCGGTAGAGGCCGAACACTTGGGCGGCTTTATGCAGAACTACTCTCCTTAAACGGTCAAAGCATCGATCTTTTAGATCAAGCAAGGTAACCACCATCTTTAACTTATTTGTTTATTGGTTAAACGAAGTCGATCCTGGTTAAAGGTAATAAATTTTTGAATTCCACTGCGTTCCCGTGTAGATTTCCTAACATCAATACCATTAACAATATCGTGGGTGGTCCTAGCAACACATAGTCAGCAGCCCTAGAGCCCGACCTTTGGGCACACAGGTAAACAGAGGAGGTCAAGCCCCTGCTCGGGGAAGTAAGTTATGGGCCTAGGGATCCGCTCTCGTTGGTCTCGAATAATGAAGGTTTAGTCATTGAGGCGGTGGTAAACAAGAATCTAGTAAAGAGGGTTTGCGTTGAAACAGGTAGTTCTCTACTATTTGGCTTTTCAGTCAATGAATCTTATGGAGTCAGAGCTTACACCGGTCTCAACACCACTGTTCGGGTTCGCCGGTCCCCCAGTTCATCCTACAGGATTGGTTTGATTCGCCACCACTTTAGGAAAGGAACTCAAGGGAAGGACACTTATGGTCACTTATGTCGTAGTCAAGGCCTCGTCGGTATATAATATCATCTTGGGGCGGCCCGCCCTGATCGACCTCCGAGCCATGATCTCTCCGGCTCACATTAGTCTGAAGTTTCCAACGCAGACGGCTCGGTCGAAATCAAGGGCGATCTAGAGGTCGCCAGAAGCTGCTACACGGCCATGATAAAAATGAGTAGTCTTAGCTTGAACAGCTCGGCAAGTTCCCTTTACCTGTTGTTTTCAATTTTCGCAATTTCATTTACGCTCGCTTTTTCTCTGCTTTATTACCAATCCTTGATATTTGGAACTTTGTGGAATAAATTTCGCTCTAGGAGCGCTTAGTTTTCAATTTTGATGACATGCTTGTTTATATTGCCTTATTATTTACGAGCGACCCTGGGGACAAAATGAACCAAGCTCCCTTAAACACATTAATGCGAGAAGTCAGTCCAACCTGGCCCCGCTCGCCCTTTCTTAAAAAGAGAAGTTAGTCTAATCTGGCCCTGCTCGTTTAAACATATTAATATGAGAATTCAGTTTGACCTGGCCCCGCTCGCCCTTTCTTGAAAATGATAATTTAGTCCAATCTGGCCCTGCTCATCTAAACACATTAATATGAGAAGTCAGTCTGACCTGGCCCTGCTCGCCCTTTCTTAAAAATGAGAAGTCAGTCCAATTTGGCCATGCTCGTCTAAACACACTAATGCGAGAAGTCGGTCCGACCTGCCCCCACTCGTCCTTTTTAAAAAACGAGAAGTCACCCAATCTGCCCTCGCTGCCGTAAAACACATTAATGCGAGAAGTCGATCGACTGGCCGCCCCGCCGCTCTTTTTTCTTAAAAACGAAGTAAGTCCACCGCCCTGCTTTCGCTTAAACACATTAATGTGAGAAGTCAGTGTGACCTGGCCCCGCCTCACCTTTTCTTAAAAATGAGAAGTCAGTCTAACCTAGCCCTGCTCGTCTAAAACTTCGACGCGAGAAGTCAGCGCGACCTGGCCCAACTTGCCGTTATTTAACAACGACAAGTCAACAAACTCTGACCATACTCGACACAATAGAGGCCAGTCTGACCTGGCCCCGCTAGTTGTGAACTAAACACTAAACTGACCTAGTTTGTTCATATCTGGTATCTGACCTATAAATGTCCAAGCACCGCATGTCGGGCTCAGCCTTATATGTACAACACGCACACTATAGCACAAGTATGCCATCCAAAAACATGGGTTAAAGAATGGCATACTAAGGGGCAACATACCCCATCAACAATACAGTAAGCAGAAAATTACTCAAAGAGAATGCACTAACAAAAAAGCATTTTCATTATCAAGAGAAGTTTACAGTACAACACTGAAATTTGTAAGCAAAATGTGTTGGAAAGAAAATTTATGTTTTGATGATGATTCATCGCTTAATCAGTTATTGTTCTAAACCCCATTGATGAAGTGTCATAACTAGCTGTTATAGTGCAAAGCAAAAGATGTCTAGATATCAATGTATAGGATTTTATAGAGTTCGATATTTGTATAAGGTAAATCGGATAAGCAATCGTAATAGTTCTAGGCCAAGAACCGAGAATATAAGAAACCGAGATTTAGTTAAACCGAGATTCGATAAGGAATCAAAACAGAGCACACCAACATGAAAAATCGAGAAGGTAAGTTCATTGAGGTTCTGAGACTCGCTTGGCTTATCCAGAAGATCAAGAACGAGGGATCAAACTCGAGTGAGATGAAGAATGTAGGTCACTGACTTCGGTTGTAGAAGATTGAAGAACCGAGGTTCAAACTCGGTTATGAAGATTACTAGTCGAGATCAGAAAGTTAGACTTCGAGCAAGATTGTGGTGACTCGAATCGACTTTAGGGATCGTGTATGAAGACCTAAGAATCATAAGGATAATGAGTTTTTAGATGATAATGAGTCATGGTGTACTCTGATTAAGTCAATTATAATCAGATGAAAACCGGAGTACTGATATTTGAAGAAGAGTAAAATCTCAGTTAACGCTCCAAGTCAGTCAAGAAACTGACAAGTGATAAACTCAGCATAAAACTGATAAGGAAACCCAGTTTTATGTAGCAATCATTCAATAAACTGATCGTATAGTTGAACGTTATAAAGGAAGCGATTTAATTGGATGAAATACTGACACAGCAGAACGGTCTGAAAATATAGCCGTTACAAGATTCAAGCAGGATGAAAGTTGAATAAACCCATATAAATAGACTACTTCTACAACAACAAGAAAGGGGGGAGCAGGAGGAATTAAAACAGATTTAATTATAAGATCTGATTGAGTAGGAAAGCCAATTTCGAAAGAATTCCTACTAAGTACTTAATTACAGATCAAGAAAATTTCTTCAAGCACATTCAAGCAAAATCAAGATCTATCATTTGAAGAAACTCAAAGCCGTGCATAATTTATTTATCCAGAAGAAAAGATGTAATCACAATTGAATCATAGTTATTGATTCAAGTCTCAACTTTGATTTTATCAAAGGTTTAGACTGTGAAACACCAAGAAGGTGTGAAGGACAGTTGAGTGCAGTCAGGAAGACTGTGTTTGTGATGAGCTGGTGAAGAGGAAATTATACCCTTCAAGGACCAGTGTTTCAAACAATTGAAGAGCAGCAATCCTACCGGTTCTACAAGTGTTTAGATAGTGAAGCTAGGGATTAGTCAAGGACTATCAATTTAGAACTTTTTGTAACCGGGTCATCTCAAAAAAGTTCTAGTGGATTTTTCCTCCGCATCACAGGGGAAGAGAGGACGTACAGGATTACACCACCTGGAACCTCTATAATTCTTGTTTATTTACTTTATGCATTCATTTACTTTATTGTAGTTATATGTATCTGGTTTTCACTCTAAAACTAAGTTAACTAGTTGTTAAAGGCAAAAATATACGCTGCCAGTTAACAAGACTAAATATAAGTCAGTATTGACTTATACTCAGTTGAGTTAGCTGAACTCCGTCCAAGTTAAAGGACGGGAACAAAACTGAGCTGAACATCAGTTTGAGTTTGGTAAAAACTCAGTTCCTGGGGTACTTTCAGTTTTGGGAAAGATTTTGGTGACAAGTTTATTCACCCCCCCCCCCCCTCTAAACTTGTGTTAGCCTTTCCAAGGGACCAACAATTGGTATCGGAGCAAGTTCTTCCTTTTGGAGGAGATCCGAGTTGTTACTGCTCAAAGAGATAACTGTGCATCAGTTATTTCCGATACCAACAATTGGTATTGGAGCGGTGCTTCTGTTTTGAAGAGATCCATTACTGAACCTCAGTATCATAAGATATCTTATAAACCAATTGTTGAAGACCCCTTACTGAAATACCTTAGCAAAATTAAATGGACACGTCTAGAATTAGAAGCTGGCTAAATAACCCCTTGACTGACTACTTGCATAATGTTGTCTATGATTTCCAGGATCAAGTATTTGAAAGATTCAGTACTACAAGCTCTCACACAAATCCGGAACCTCATTTCAGTTATGATGAAGACATTGAGTTTAATGCGAAAGTTGATGATGAATCCAGAGGATTTCCATCCCTAAGCGATCTTTCAGAAGAAGCAGAAAGAGAGTTACTACGAGTAGCTAATTATATAGAAGAAAAACTGACCAAAGATCCATCCAGTGCAAAAGCCAAAGATATTGATGAGACTCTACCTACAAGTCATGGAGGTGAAAGTGATGAAGAAATCATACTGCTAGGAGCTACACGGGCAAATGCTACTGATAAAGGAAAACAAGTTTTAATTGATGATGATTCCTCGACAGAAGATCTACCTATCAAAAATCAGGAGGTAATCGCATCTACATCCAGTACTCACACTACCATAAACAATCAAAGAAATGATGATTTCAATAAAACCTTGGACATACTCATAAAGGAATTTGTGGTAATTCAAAAGAATTATGAGAATGTCAAAAAGGAGAAAAAGTTATTGAAAACTGAAATTTCAAGATTGAATGCTGAAATCAATCAAATCAAGGATAATAATGGAATCAGGGTAATTCGACCAACTGATGAACCAACAAAAGCAATAAACATCACAGAATCATCAGTTGATCCAATTTCCAGAGTTTAATTCAAACCAGGAAAACCATTTGGAGATAGATCTGGTTTAGGGTTTGATAATCAGTATAATTCTATGTTCAGACCAAGATCAGTTGCAATAAAATTTGTGACTACTCAAAAGTCAGGAACTCAGAAAACTGATAAAATTATTAGAACTGACAAAAACTCAGCACAGCCAAATGCACAAACTGATAAAACTGAAAAATCAGTTTGTAAAATTCACCAAGCCAACAGATTTTACAGAAGACACGATAAGTCGAAATAAGAAAATGATCCGAGATCGGTAAAAAAAATCTTCAAGTCATATCCATCTAAGAATGAAGATCATTCATGGAATAATAAACTCAGATGGAAAGGAAGATTATCTCCCATTGATGAAGATTGGAATGAACCATCACATCATTTTCACAAACTGAACAAACCTAAAGTCATTAAGACAAAACAGAAAAGTTTGTGAAAGTGACTTTACTCACCAAAATATCAAGAAAGGTATAAAGTTAAAAATAGAGTTGTATCATCGAAAGCTAATCAGTTAGGACCCAAACAGATATGGGTACCAAAAATTTCTTATTTTGTTTTGCAGGAGAAATATCACTAGCTGAGAACTAAGGAGCTTAATTCACAAAACTGAGTTGTATTTACAACTGAGTTTTTGAATTCAGCACAAGAGCAAAACTGAACGCATACAGCTGTTGATATACCGTACCTACTCTATTTACTATTCTCTAGCCACAGATGTCAAGAAAAGACGTGGTCCCTCTCAATCTAAACCGTCCATATTTTCCACTCATCCACATTTTTCGCAATCTCAAAATATTTATGACAAGACGTTTTAAGTCCCACTCAATTCTTAACTACACTTGCTACAAATTATAAATACCCAGAATTTTCGTTTATAATTCTTTACGCTTAAATTTTGAATCTACTCTCTGAATCTCAAATTTTCAAAACTCTCATTCAAATCCAGAAGAATGACTTTCACACTTGTTGAACCCGGAATGATCGTATCTCTTGACCAGTATATTGCAAAGTATATTGATCAAACTCTAGTCAATTAAATTGCAACAAAAATCCGAAAAATTAAAGGTTTGGATGCTATATTCAACATCGATCTGAAAAGTGTATGTCTAGAAAGCATTGGAGACTTCTATGAATTTGGAGGTACAACTGTTGAAGAAGAAGACACACTTACTTATACCACTACCGTCAACGGTAAGCGTATTATGGTCACCAAGATCTAATTGCGTAAATCTTTGGATTTGACAAATCCGGAGGATCAGCAGCCATCAAGCTAACTAAGGAACAAAAGGAGAAGCTATGGAAAGATATAGCGATTAATGGAGAATCTGCTGTCTCACAGACCGGGAGCACAAGCTTACTCAAGCAAGAATTTAATTTTCTCTCAAAGATGTTAGCAAATTGCATAATTGGAAATGCAGGAAACTTTAGCAATCTATCTGGAGCAAAATTAGATTTGCTATATGTGATTTGGTTTGAAAAAAGTTTCAATTGGCCAAGGTATCTGTTTGATCAATTGACGGCACAATCAATTGACTTACCCAAGAAGAAAACTGATGTCAAAAATGGTCGATTTTATCACAAGAAAACTCTTGCATTAGTAGTCCAAAGAATACTAGATCATTTTGGAATTGCAAAGAGAAAAGAAACACCAGTTGCTGATGGGAAGGTTGTTGTTAAGGAAGAAAAAGCTGGAAAAAGGAAAGCTGAGAAATCTGTAAATGAACCTAAAAAGAAGAAAAGCAGGAAATCGAAGAAACTCACAGCAGAATCGGAGATGAAGTTTTGGAACAGATTGAAGATCTAAGGAAAAGAAGAAAACAGTTGGAAGACACAGAAAAAGGCATAACTGATCAAGTTACTGAGAAACCAACAGAAGTGTCACCAACACCAGTAGTAAGAACTGAAGCTACTCTCACCGAGCCTACTCCAGCTTTTGGTAATCAAGTATTAACAATTCAAGAACCACTACACAAATACAAGAAAAAGAAGTGACAATGGAAACCGAAGTTGTCAACAAAGAACAAGTTGTTGAAACCGTCATACGTAAGGAAAATTTGAAACTCGGGGAAACAGACTCGAGAACTGAGCATGTTGATGAAGAATCTGACAGTGATGAAAGAATGATTGATGAAACAACGCTGAATATGCTCATGTTGATTTCAAGATCCAAGTCTACTTCTCAAGAATCGGCCCCCAGATTGGAACACGAGGAAACAATAAAAGAATTTTCACTCCTCACCCCGAGGAAAAAGAGGTCAAGAGAGAAAAAAGAATCAACCAAGGTTATTCACTTGGATGAGCAAATCAATGAAGTAGAACCCACTGAGCATACAATGAATGAAGTTCATGTTACTGAATTGGAACTTGAACCTAGTGAAAAACAAGTTCTTCAAGAACTTGTAAGTGAGAAAATTTTGGAAACCGAGCCGATAATCTCGGTTTATATTGAAAAAGACACATCGGATCGTCCCGCACAACTCGCCGAGGAGGAACCAAAGAGAACCGATCTTATGCAGACTGATCCTATGCAAATTGATGATTCTATCCCAGAAGAAGAACAAGAGATCACAAGAGAATCAGAGGACACTCTCACACCATTTAAATCCACAACTGATCATAGTGAACTAATGACAGCTGATTATGAGTGATTGAGCAGATATCGAACTTGGAAACTCAGTTCCATTGCCAATCAAAGAAGTCTGCAGGCAGAAATGGAAATTACCGAGAAATGGGTATTTGATTTATACAACATTACAAATCTATCGGAGATAATCAATACCGATGAGTTCTTAAATCAAGGGTATGCTACCGATCGTAAAAATTATTGGAAGGAAGCCACAGCTGGTGGAAGTTCCAAAAAGAACGATGATGATGATGATGATTTTCAGGAAGATCCTAACTTACAAAAAGGGATTCTTGCCTCTCTACAAGAAATTGAAACTGCAACAGAACATAACACTGATGATGATTCTAGTAGTTCTGGTGAAAGCAGTGGAAGTTCAAGTTATGAAAGTGTATCTCAAAACACAAAGAAGATAAAGAACAAGAAGGAGGTTACCAATCTCCCACCGACAAGTCTACACTTAAAATAGCAAGAATCAGGCAAACATGCCCGGAGAAGAGTCGATGATGAACTCAACGTACATCCATCACCGCAAAAGTCATTGACCCATCAAGCTTGGAAGAAGCTAAGAAACAATCTGAAGAAAGAAGACAATCGGCTGAATACAGAGAAAAACGGAAGCAAGTTGTTCTCTCACCTCTAAAGCAAGCTAAACCAACTGAGGCTGAGACAAACAAAAGAAAAGAACAACAAGCTGGAAGTTCAAAAGATTTACCCACTCAGTTGATCTCATTAAGTTTTTTCATAATGAGATAATCGAATTCGAAAGACGATAATGAATTATTTGGAAAGGTTCTACATGCCTTAGAAGCCAAAGAAAGATGAAAGAAGCAATCTTGAAAAGAAAATGGATATCGCCACGATAATCACAAAACACCACGCTTGAGCTTCGGAAAACAACCATCGAGCATGATACAAGAAGAGATGAAACTCAAGATTGATGGGAAATTATTCTTAACAATCTGGTAGATAGAATGATCTTAATGGAACAGGGCATGAAGGACTCAGTTGTGGCTCAAATCATTTTAGCATCAACTCAACAAACATTGAACGCTTACATCAAGAGCCTGATTCATAAAGATGATGTCAATAAGGGGGAAAGTTTGGATATCTTAAAAGTCCATGCAGCTGAGATGCCACAAGTCCTTACAAATGTTGATGATAAATTGAATGAACTGAAGAAAGCAAGAGGAGATTTCACTGATGAAGAAATGAAGCTGATTGTTAAATACTCAGAACCAACTGACAAGAGAGTTGGTTTGGATTCTCGACTATACAGTTTATTTAGAAACTTACCAGAAAAGAAAGGAGTATCAAGAGAAGAATCTCTAGAATCGTTCCTACACATGCAGAAGGTACTCATGCACTATTGGAGTAAACTGAAGAAATGGGAAGCAGATGGTATTATAGATAAACAAACAGAGAAAATTGAAAAGGCTGAACCTGAATTTGTTCAAAATCTACTGAGAACAGCCACCAATGAAAGACTAAGGGCAACTGTCTTCACTTTCGCAGTTCTTTTCAAAAACAAATTTTTCAGGAAGCACAATCTATCTGAATCATGGAACATTTGGGCAAGCATCCATGGAATTGAAAGCTCAGCTACAAATGATACTATGAGATCTGTTGCAGAAACTTATGATAATCAATTTTCTCTATCTGCCAAGTAAAAAGAAACTATCTTCTAGTTCTTTTTATTATGTTGTATTTTATTACTCTATCTTGTAACTCAGGTTATCAAATAAATTCTCGCCTCGATTCATTGCCTTATTTATCAGATTGTGTTTTATCTTTTTGCATTGCTTTTAAGGAGGATATTGACATCATCAAAAAGGGGGAAATTGTTGGAAATAAAATTTATGTTTTGATGATGATTTATCGCTTAATCAGTTATTGTTCTAAACCCCATTGATGAAGTGTCATAACTAGCTGTTATAATGCATAGCAAAAAGATGTCTAGATATCAATGTATAGGATTTTATAGAGTCTGATATTTGTATAGGTTAAATCAGACAAGCACTGTAATAGTTCTAGGCCAAGAACTGAGAATATAAGAAACTGAGATTTAGTTAAACTGAGATTCGATAAGGAACTGAAAAACAGAGCACACCAACATGAAAACTGAAGAAGGTAAGTTCGCTGAGGGTTACAGACTCAGTTGGCTTATCCAGAAGACTGAAGAACTGAGGGATCAAACTCAGTAGATGAAGAACTGAGGGTCACAGACTCAGTTGTAGAAGATTGAAGAACTGAGGGTTCAAACTCGGTTATGAAGATTACAAGTCGAGACTGTAAAGTTAGACTTCAGGCAAGATTGTGGTGACCTGAACTGACTTTATGGATCTTGTATGAAGACCTAAGAATCATAAGGACAATGAGTTCTTAGATGATAATGAGTCATGGTGTACTCTGATTAAGTCAATTATAATCAGATGAAAACTGGAGTACTGATATTTGAAGAAGAGTAAAATCTCAGTTAACGCTCCAAGTCAGTCAAGAAACTGACAAGTGATAAACTCAAATATAAAACGATAAGGAAACCCAGTTTTATGTAGCAATCATTCAATAAACTGATCGTGCGATCGAGCGTTATAAAGGAAGTGATTTTATTGGATGAAATACTGACACAGCAGAACGGTCTGAAAATATAGCCGTTACAAGATTCAAGCAGGATGAAAGTTGAATAAACCCCGATAAATAGACTACTACTACAACAACAAGAAAGGGGGGAGCAAGAGGAATTATAACAGATTTAATTATAAGATCTGATTGAGGGGGAAAGCCAATTTCGAAAGAATTCCTGCTAAGTACTTAATTACAGATCAAGAAAATTTCTTCAAGCACATTCAAGCAAAATCAAGATCTATCATTTGAAGAAACTCAAAGCCGTGCATAATTTATTTATCCAGAAGAAAAGCTCTAATCACAATTGAATCATAGTTATTGATTCAAGTCTCAACTTTGATTTTATCAAAGGTTTAGACTGTGAAACACTAAGAAGGTGTGAAGGATAGTTGAGTGCAGTCAGGAAGACTGTGTTTGTGATGAGCTGGTGAAAAGGAAATTCTACCCTTCAAGGACTAGTGTTTCAAAAAATTGAAGATCAGCAATCCTACCTGTTCTACAAGTGTTTAGATGGTGAAGCTAGGGATTAGTCAAGGACTATCAGTTTAGAACTTTTTGTAACCGGGCCATCTCAAAAAAGTTCTAGTGGATTTTTCCTCCGCATCACAGGGGAAGAGAGGACGTACAGGATTACACCACCTGGAACCTCTATAATTCTTGTTTATTTACTTTACGCATTCATTTACTTTATTGTAGTTATATGTATCTGGTTTTCACTCTGAAACTAAGTTAACTAGTTGTTAAAGGCTAAAATATATCCGCTGCAAGTTAACAAGACTAAATATAAGTCAGTATTGACTTATACTCAGTTGAGTTAGCCGAACTCCGCACAAGTTAAAGGACGGGAACAAAACTGAGCTGAACATCAGTTTGAGTTTGGTAAAACTCAGCCTGAGTACTTTCGCTTTGGGAAAGTTTTTGGTGACAAGTTTATTCAGCCCCCCCCCCCTCTCTAAACTTGTGTTAGCCTTTCCAAGGGACCAACAATTGGTATCGGAGCAAGTTCTTCCTTTTGGAGGAGATCCGAGTTGTTACTGCTCAAAGAGATAATCGTGGTATCAGATTATTTCCGATACCAATTGTTGGTATCGGAGCGGTGCTTCTGTTTTGAAGAGATCCATTACTGAACCTCAGTATCATAAGATATCTTATAGACCAGTTGTTGAAGACCCCTTACTGAAATACCTTAGCAAAATTAAATGGACACGTCTAGAATTAGAAGCTGGCTAAATAACCCCCTGACTGACTACTTGCAGAATGTTGTCTATGATTTCCAGGATCAAGTATTTGAAAGATTCTGTACTACAAGCTCTCACACAAATCCGGAACCTCATTTCAGTTATGATGAAGACATTGAGTTTAATGTGAAAGTTGATGATGAATCCAGAGGATTTCCATCCCTAAGCGATCTTTCAGAAGAAGCAGAAAGAGAGTTACTACGAGTAGCTAATTATATAGAAGAAAAACTGACCAAAGATCCATCCAGTGCAAAAGCCAAAGATATTGATTAGACTCTACCTACAAGTCATGGAGGTGAAAGTGATGAAGAAATCATACTGCTAGAAGCTACACGGGCAAATGCTACTGATAAAGGAAAACAAGTTTTAATTGATGATGATTCCTCGACAGAAGATCTACCTATCAAAAATCAGGAGGTAATCGCATCTACATCCAGTACTCACACTACCATAAACAATCAAAGAAATGATGATTTCAATAAAACCTTGGACATACTCATAAAGGAATTAGTGGTAATTCAAAAGAATTATGAGAATGTCAAAAAGGAGAAAAAGTTATTGAAAACTGAAATTTCAAGATTGAATGCTGAAATCAATCAAATCAAGGCTAATAATGGAATCAGGGTAATTCGACCAAACCAACAAAAGCAATAAACATCACAAAATCATCAGTTGATCCAATTTCCAGAGTTCAATTCAAACCAGGAAAACCATTTGGAGATAGATCTGGTTTAGGGTTTGATAATCAAGATAATTCTAAGTTCGACCAAGATCGGTTGCAATAAAATTTGTGACTACTCAAAAGTCGAACTCGTAAAATCGATAAAATTATTAGAACTGACAAAAACTCAGCACAGCCAAATGCACAAACTGATAAAACTGAAAAATCAGTTTGTAAAATTCACCAAGCCAACAGATTTTACAGGAAGACTCAGAAGGCTGAAAACAGTAAAATTGATCCGAGATCAGTAAGAAAAATCTTCAAGTCATATCCATCTAAGAATGAAGATCATTCATGGAATAATAAACTCAGAGGGAAAGGAAGATTAATTCCCATTGATGAAGATTGGAATGAACCATCACATCATTTTCACAAACTGAACAAACCTAAAGCTGTTAAGACAAAACAGGAAAAGTTTGTGAAAGCTGACTTTACTCAGTCAAAATATCAAGAAAGGTATAAAGTTAAAAATAGAGTTGTATCATCGAAAGCTAATCAGTTAGGACCCAAACAGATATGGGTACCAAAAATTTCTTATTTTGTTTTGCAGGAGAAATATCGCTAGCTAAGAACTAAGGAGCTTAATTCACAAAACTGAGTTGTATTTACAACTGAATTTTTGAATTCAAAGACAAGAGCAAAACTCCTAACGATATCAATTTGTTGATATACCGTACCTGCTCTATTTACTATTCTCTAGCCACAGATGTCAAGAAAAGACGTGGTCCCTCTCGATCTAAACCATCCATATTTTCCACTCATCCACCTTTTTCGCAATCTCAAAATATTTATGACAAGACGTTTTAAGTCCAACTCAATTCTTAACTACCCTTGCTACAAATTATAAATACCCATAATTTTCGTTTATAATTCTTTACGCTTAAATTTTGAATCTACTCTCTGAATCTCAAATTTTCAAAACTCTCATTCAAATCCAGAAGAATGACTTTCACTCTTGTTGAACCCGGAATGATCGTATCTCTTGACCAGTATATTGCAAAGTATATTGATCAAACTTTAGTCAATTCAATTGCAACAAAAATCCGAAAAATTAAAGGTTTGGATGCTGTATTCAACATCGATCTGAAAAGTGTATGTCTAGAAAGCATTGGAGACTTCTATGAATTTGGAGGTACAACTGTTGAAGAAGAAGACACACTTACTTATACCACTACCGTCAACGGTAAGCAGATTATGGTCACCGAAGATCTAATTGCAGAAATCTTTGGATTTGACAAATCCGGAGGATCACCAGCCATCAAGCTAACTAAGGAACAAAAGGAGAAGCTATGGAAAGATATAGCGATTAATGGAGAATCTGCTGTCTCACAGACCGGGAGCACAAGCTTACTCAAGCCAGAATTTAATTTTCTCTCAAAGATGTTAGCAAATTGCATAATTGGAAATGCAGGAAAATTTAGCAATCTATCTGGAGCAAAATTAGATTTGCTATATGTGATTTGGTTTGAAGAAAGTTCCAATTGGCCAAGGTATCTGTTTGATCAATTGACGGCACAATCAATTGACTTACCCAAGAAGAAAACTGATGTCAAAAAGGGTCGATTTTATCACAAGAAAACTCTTGCATTAGTAGTCCAAAGAATACTAGATCATTTTGGAATTGCAAAGAGAAAAGAAACACCAGTTGCTGATGGGAAGATTGTTGTTAAGGAGGAAAAAGATGGAAAAAGGAAAGCTGAGAAATCTGTAAATGAACCTAAAAAGAAGAAAAGCAGGAAATCGAAGAAACCTGCAACTGGAGATGAAGTTTTGGAACAGATTAAAGATCTAAAGAAAAGAAGAAAATAGTTGGAAGATACAGAAAAAGGCATAACTGATCAAGTTACTGAGAACCAACAGAAGTGTCACCAACACCAGTAGTAAGAACTGAAGCTACTCTCACCGAGCCTACTCCAGTTTTGGTAACTGAAGTATTACCAATTCAAGAACCACTCAGATCACAAGAAAAAAAGTGACAATGGAAATCAAGTTGTCAACAAAGAACAAGTTGTTGAAACTGTCATCACGTATGAAGTCAAACTCGTGAAAACAGACCACGAGAATCGAGCATGTTGATGAAGAATCGACAGTGATGAAAGACTGATTGACGAAACAACGTTGAATATGCTCATGTTGCTTTCAAGATCCAAGTCTACTTCTCAAGAATCTGCCCCCAGATTGGAACACGAGGAAACAATAAAAGAATTTTCAGCTCCTCACCCTGAGGAAAAAGAGGCTGAAGCAGAAAAAGAATCAACCAAGGTTATTCACTTGGATGAGCAAATCAATGAAGTAGAACCCACTGAGCATACAATGAATGAAGTTCATGTTACTGAATTGGAACTTGAACCTAGTGAAAAACAAGTTGCTGAAGAACTTGTAAGTGAGAAAATTTTGGAAACTGAGCCGATAATCTCAGTTTCTGTTATTGAAAAAGACACATCGATCGTCCCGACACTCACTCTTGAGGAGGAACCAAAGAGAACCGATCTTATGCAGACTGATCCCATGCAAATTGAAGATTCTATGAGATAATCAGAATTCAGAAAGACGATAACAGCTTATTTGGAAAGGTTCTACATGCCTTAGAAGCCAGCAAATATGAAAGAAGCAATCTTGAAAAGAAAATGGATATCGTCACTGATAACTATCAAAACACCCTGCTTGAGCTTCGGAAAACAACCATCGAGCATGATACAAGAAGAGATGAAACTCAAGATAGATGGGAAATTATTCTTAACAATCTTGTAGATAGAATGATCTTAATGGAACAGGGCATGAAGGACTCGGGCCAGGGCTCAAACCATTTTGGCATCAACTTAACAAACATTGAACACTTACATCAAGATCCCGATTCATAAAGATGATGTCAATAAGGGGAAAGTTTGATATCTTAAAAGTCCATGCAAATTTGAGATGCCACAAGTCCTTACAAATGTTGATGATAAATTGAATGAACTGAAGAAAGCAAGAGGAGATTTCACTGATGAAGAAATGAAGCTGATTGTTAAATACTCAGAACCGACTGACAAGAGAGTTGGTTAGGATTCTCGACTATACAGTTTATTTAGAAACATACCAGAAAAGGAAGGAGTATCAAGAGAAGAATCTCTAGAATCGTTCCTACACATGCAGAAGGTGCTCATGCACTATTGGAGTAAACTGAAGAAATGGGAAGCAGATGGTATTATAGATAAAAAAAAACAGAGAAAATTGAAAAGGCTGAACCTGAATTTGTTCAAAATCTACTGAGAACAGCCACCAATGAAAGACTAAGGGCAACTGTCTTCACTTTCGCAGTTCTTTTCAAAAACAAATTTTTCAGGAAGCACAATCTATCTGAATCATGGAACATTTGGGCAAGCATCCATGGAATTGAAAGCTCAGCTACAAATGATGCTATGAGATCTATTGCAGAAACTTATGATAATCAATTTTCTCTATCTGCCAAGTAAAAAGAAACTATCTTCTAGTTCTTTTTATTATGTTGTATTTTATTACTCTATCTTGTAACTCAGTTATCAAATAAATTCTCAGTTTCTCAGTTCATTGCGTTATTTACTGTATTGTGTTTTATCTTTTTGCATTGCTTTTAAGGAGGGTATTGACATCGTCAAAAAGGGGGAAATTGTTGGAAATAAAATTTATGTTTTGATGATGATTCATCGCTTAATCAGTTATTGTTCTAAACCCCATTGATGAAGTGTCATAACTAGCTGTTATAGTGCAAAGCAAAAAGATGTCTAGATATCAATGTATAGGATTTTATAGAGTCTGATTTTGTATAGGTTAAATTAGACAAGCACTGTAATAGTTCTAGGCCGAGAACTGAGAATATAAGAAACTGAGATTTAGTTAAACTGAGATTCGATAAGGAACTGAAAAACAGAGCACACCAACATGAAAACTGAAGAAGGTAAGTTCGCTGAGGGTTACATACTCAGTTGGCTTATCCAAAGATCAAGAACTCGAGGATCAAAATCAGTAGATGAAGAATGAGGGTCACAGACTCAGTTGTAGAAGATTGAAGAACTGAGGGTTCAAACTCGGTTATGAAGATTACAAGTCGAGACTGTAAAGTTTGATTTCAGGCAAGATTGTGGTGACCTGAACTGACTTTATGGATATTGTATGAAGACCTAAGAATCATAAGGACAATGAGTTCTTAGATGATAATGAGTCATGGTGTACTCTGATTAAGTCAATTATAATCAGATGTAAACTGGAGTACTGATATTTGAAGAAGAGTAAAATCTCAGTTAACGCTCCAAGTCAGTCAAGAAACTGGCAAGTGATAAACTCAGCATAAAACTGATAAGGAAACCCAGTTTTATGTAGCAATCATTCAATAAACTGATCGTACAGTCGAACGTTATAAAGGAAGTGATTTTATTGGATGAAATACTGACACAGCAGAACGGTCTGAAAATATAGCCGTTACAAGATTCATGAAGGATGAAAGTTGAATAAACCCCTATAAATAGACTACTTCTACAACAACAAGAAAGGGGGGAGCAGGAGGAATTAAAACAGATTTAATTATAAGATCTGATTGAGGGGGAAAGTCAATTTCGAAAGAATTCCTGCAAAGTACTTAATTACAGATCAAGAAATTTTCTTCAAGCACATTCAAGCAAAATCAAGATCTATTATTTGAAGAAACTCAGAGCCGTGCATAATTTATTTATCCAAAAGAAAAGCTCTAATCACAATTGAATTATAGTTATTGATTCATGTCTCAACTTTGATTTTATCAAAGGTTTAGACTGTGAAACACCAAGAAGGTGTAAAGGACAGTTGAGTGCAGTCAGGAAGACTGTGTTTGTGATGAGCTGGTGAAGAGGCAATTCTACCCTTCAAGGACCAGTGTTTCAAACAATTGAAGAGCAGAGAATCCTACCGTTCTACAAGTGTTTAGATAGTGAAGCTAGTGGATTAGTCAAGGACTATCGCTTTAGAACTTTTGTAACCGGGCCATCTCAAAGAAGTTCTAGTGGAATTTTCCTCCGCATCACAGGGGAAGAGAGGACGTACAAGATTACACCACCTTGAACCTCTATAATTCTTGTTTATTTACTTTACGCATTCATTTACTTTATTGTAGTTATATGTATCTGGTTTTCACTCTGAAACTAAGTTAACTAGTTGTTAAAGGCTAAAATATATCCGCCGCGATTCTAAGACTAAATATAAGTCAAGATTGACTTATACTCAGTTGAGTTAGCTGAACTCCGCACAAGTTAAAGGACGGGAACAAAACTGAGCTGAACATCAGTTTGAGTTTGGTAAAAACTCAGTTCCTAGGGTACTTTCAATTTTGGGAAAGTTTTTGGTGACAAGTTTATTCACCCCCTCTAAACTTGTGTTAGCCTTTCCAAGGGACCAACAAAATGAAAAAATCCCTAAACTCTAGGAATCTGGAGTCGGACTCTGCTGCGGCTCGGAATGAGAAGCCAAACTGGAGGCAGCAGCTGATTGGGGGGAGTACTTAGACACAATGTCCACTCCCACCTTGAAGTCCTTCACACGCTTCATCATAAACCTTGCTCATCCCTTGTTTGTAGTAAATCTTCTTGGGAAAATTGTCCTTAACAAGGGCCGAAAATGGATCATCATCGCCGCCCCACGCCTTGGGTATAACCGTGGTTTTAGACAGGATAAGCAAAATCTTCAAAGCAATGTCAAAATCCCCCGAGGCTTTATACTCCTGAACAGCTTTGGCACACCGAGCTGGAATTGTAGCTTCTAGCTCAGACACCTTCGCCTGGAGGTCATCGACAGCCTGTTCCTTCCCTCTCTTCTTCTCAGCGAGCTCGTCCGCCAAAGACTTCAGCTCGGCCTCTCGGGCGAAGAGTTGGGCTTGCATAGCCTTGATCTCCTTATCCTGGAGCTCAGCAGCCTCCCGGAGCTCTCCCCGAGTTTGCCTCGGCTCGGCAATCTTCTTCGGCCGAGTCAGTAGAGGCTTTCCCCAACCTTTGGAAAACCTCATGGCCGACCAGGGTTCCCTGCATGATCAAACAAAAAGAGTTAATAAGGTCCTCCAAAATACATAGCCTCAAAACAAGATGTATGACCACTTACAAATTCCATAGATCTAAAGCCGACAAAGCAGCCTGGCTTCTTCGTCTCATCTTGTCGGGCGATCCGCTATCGCTGGACGCTGCCTTTCTAAGGACGGGATTTGTCTTGTGCTCCCCCTAGAGCCTTGGACTTGCCTCTTTTTGAAGGCCTACTCTCTTGAGAAGCCAAGGTCGTCCGGGATCTCCCATTCTTCCCGAGATCCCGTTCATTTGTCTTCTCTGGATCAACATTGTCCAGAGGGTCCAGATCTGCATGTCCCTGAGGAGGGATGGAAGTGGAGATGCCCACCGAGGTAGCATCCTGAGGAGGCTCCTCGTCCACTATGTTCCCGGAAGAAAGGGCCGGCTCAGGTTGCCTAACCCCAACTTCACCCTCGGCACCAGCTAGAAGATCAGCAAAGTCCGCCACTAAAGCATGAGAAAAGTATTAGTCAAACAGAAGCATAAACATCACAACAAATGTATAAAGGAAAAGACCCTACAGGACTTCAACTCAGCCTCCTCAAACTCCTTGTAAGGGTTGGGCCCGGCGTCCTCTAACCGAGCTGCCCTGATCAGCTCATCGTATAAGTCTTGCCACTCGATGGAGTATCCAGATCTATGGATCTTGTCCAATAGCTTGTCATCCAGATGGGGACGCTCATCCTTATCCATCTCGTCCATGTTCCACCGGCTCAACTCAGGATTATTCTCATGACGAACATTTCCTTCCATCGCTTGTAAGAGTCCTTACCTTTGGGGATAATGGGGACGTCAGCAGAATGACCCGTCCTCCGGGAAAAATAATACCGGTAGGGGTGGTCTTTTACCCTAACACGATGATAGAAATACCCGAATTTCTTCACGTTAAATCTAAGGTTAAGCATCCGGCACCATATAGCAAACCCAATGATGGCCCTAACACCATTGGGGGCTATCTAGGAAAGCCCTAGTTCATAATACCGAAGCACGGCGAAGAGAGCCGGGCAGAAAGGTAGCCTCAGGACCACCTCAAAGTACTCCCTATGAACCACGCGGAACCCCGCCGGTGGGTTAGGTGTGAAAAGGTGCGGATAAGAGGGCAATTAGGGGGCATACCTTTCCTTATCGACCCCATACAACTCACATACCTCATCCAGGTCCTTTTGACTAAGAATGGATTTAACATCCCTACTATCGGCAATAGCCATCTCAAAAATCTAGGGTTCCGGTGAAGTTAGTTTAGAATGGCTTATAAAGATACTAAAAAGTAAACTACAAAGCTAAATTGCGAAGGGATACAGAGAAGCAACTTACTTGCAACGGAAATTTGAATATTGAAGGAAGAGGAATAACAATCGGCAGTCGGAGGTAAATCTACTGTTTTAATAGCAAGTAGAGCAAGGAAACGATTGATATGACGGGTTTTACCCCCCCACTCAACTCGAGAAACGCCCTTAACCAGAGTTAGCGGGCAACAACGCCTCGATTCTCGGGGTCATTATAACGATGGCTGTTTTGACTCTTGATAAACCTAAATCGTACCTCTGCCCACGGATCCTTATTCGGGTCTGTCTGACCCTCAAAACAGTGGATAAACCCACCGGCCACCACAATCTGCGAACTCGCAGGCCCCCAGCCTGCTCCAAGCCTTTGGTTCTATGCGACACTATCAGGCTAGGGGCCGGCCCGTGAACCCCAGGTCATTAGGTCCGCCAGCGACCTCGCCCATGACAGAGAAAGAGACTACCTCTGGTTTGGCAAGACAAGGATATAGATACAGGGATCAGCGAGGCCATCAGGAGCGCAACCTATCGGCTCTGCGATGAGCCCGCTACTGTAGATAAATATCTATTTTGTACTATATGTCCTCACTTGTAAATAAACCGAGATTTAGTCGGTGGATCCCCTATAAATAGGGCAGTGTGTAACCTATTTGAAAGGGGGATCAATGAATAAAACACAAGGCAAAGCCAATTTGTCCACTCTCTCCTCTCTTATTAAGCACCACCGCCGGAATCCTCTAGCACCGGAAAACACCACTTTAATACACTTTTTATAGCCAGATATCCCCCACACAAACACCGTTAGACAACCGTGATAATTTCAACGTTATCAGTTGGCTCCGTTACCGGGAAGGCAACAAGCTTTTCGGTCCTTCAGACGTGAAGAGCGCCTAGAAAGCCTACGCACTGTGGAGTTGAAGATCATCATCTTCATCGTTTCTTCAGATCCAACAGGGTTTTCTTGCTCAAAGGAGAGGTCTCAGAATCCATCTCGCCAAAAAGGAAAGACAAAAAGAGGTAACATGATACAGTGAGGATGCAAGAAGTAATTAAGATGATGGTTATTTTTGTCTATTTATGTTATTTATATAATGGAGGGTATTTTGGCATTTTGTTGTGTTAAACATTAGGTATTTAAACCCAAACTCTTTCCCAGATAGAGTAGTTTTTGGATATTTCTATTGTAATCAAATTTGTTGAGTATTCCAGCTTCTTCGTTGATTCTCAATTGAATAGCTTTACATCATCTGGTTATCAGAGCAAGGTTGAAGATTTCCTTCACAAGCAAGATGACTAGCCTGAATGCTAAAGGGAGCCGGTTCTCTGACGTAGATCGAGATCCAATGTCCCTTTGGGATGCTGTGAAACACAACTTTGATAAAGCCAAGCTCGACAGACGCCGCTCGGGACGAGACTTTCCTCGTACACTGCCTGGTGAAGTCAGCAAAATCTTTTATGTTCACCATTGCTTGAATTCAGGACACAAGTACCTTACGAGAGACAACGGGTTATCCAAGCAACAAACTCATCAAAGGTTCACTTTTTTTGGGTCGTACATTTCCAAACCTGAAGTGGAGTTGCCGACCTTTAATGGATCTTCACTTAATCTAGATTTTTTGGATAGGATCGACACTTTTGAGGACTATTTTGAGACAGTGAATATACCCGAGGCTGTCAAATGTAAATTGGTTGCTTCTAAGTTAAAGGGTGAAGCACGATCGTGGTGGAAAGAGCTACAAAGTCATAGATTGTTAGAAGGTAAGAACTTAATCACTTCATGGCCGAGAATGAGTAAGCTTTTGATTAAAAAATTCTTGCACACCTCTCGTTTGTCATATCTCCACAACCAATCAATCAAGCCAGCAAATGAAGGAAATGCGAAGCACACCAACTGCTTGATGAAATGCCCATCAGAATCTTACAACAGCCCAAGTGAGAATTGTGTGTATGATTTATCAAATGGACTCTACCACACTCCGGCAACTACTAAAAGTGATGCAACAGCAGCAGCTGAAAAGAAACATACTGTGGAAGAAGCAAAGAGCACTAGAGATGAAAACAAAGAGGTTGCTTCAAATGAGAATTTTACTGTTGAGCAATCAAAGGAAATGGTTGAGGTGAAATCTTCCAAGTGTTCGACGAAAGTCCCCTTTGAGCCATACATCAACAACCATGATGGGGGAAATGATCGACGGTCTCTTATGGTGTCTGGGCTAATTTCTGAAGACAACGGCATCGAAACTTGGAAGAAAGCTACACCATATTCTCACCTTATGGAGGAATCTGAACTAGAATACCCACCGTCAATCCGAAAACGCTGTGTCAAGGCTGTAACTCTTACATGCCCAAATTCTGAGAATAGGAAGATTGACGAAAAGTCCATTGATAACTTGATTGAAGCACAGTTAAGTGAGTTGGAAATACAAACTCATGTAATGCTTGGTCCGGTTTTGAGTGACGATTTTCAAGCAGGTAATGCTTTTTCTGCTTTCAAAGAAGTGCCGAAAATAGGCCCGTATGATGTCAATTTCCCTGTTAACAATACGATAATGCGTAATTTTGATCCTGGAGGCACACAGAAATGGATTAGGAATGATAGACAACGACAATTAAAATTTCTGGTTTGTCTTGTCCTTAACTTATGGTTGGTGGAAAATGTTTACCCACATCAATGTTATATATTTGGCAAATTGTTTTTGTCCCAGATGGTCTTTGGCAATCGAGAGCAGCGTGAACTCAAGTAAATAAAACCACCACTTAGAAAAATCAAGTCTTGTTGACATGGTTAAGCCTTTATATGTTGGGTCCGATTTGTCAGTATGTTGGTTCTTGGCACCGCTGTTTTCAAAGGATAAATCGAAGATTAACACTGAGTCCATCCTTGTCTTTCCTAGTACTAGATTTTATGAACAATCTCTCCCCTGTTTACGTGAAGCCTTGGAATAATATATTGGCCAACCTTTGGCATTGTAAATTTAAAGTTGGCATGTGCATGTTTATGGAAAACAAGATGTCTAGCACATTAGTTACATCTCATTCATCTTTGCTACAATAGGATGTGCGTGTTAATTATCAGTACCACAAGTCCCTGCACATAGATCCCCAGGTCATTATGCGGTTGTTTTCAAAAGTGATTAAAACATTGGCTTCAATCAGGGAATTGGTGGAACTTACGAGGTGTTGGAGAATCGGGTTCATTTGAAAAGCTGGCACTCTATCTAGTGACACTAATGTTATTTGGCACCCCGCGCGAATAAAAAATACACGGCTTGTGCTTTTATTTGATTCGGGTGGTTGTCCTAGTTATCAGAGATATGGAGAAGCAACTTCACTTGTTACTGGAAATATCTCTAGTTTGTATTTGTATTCCGAAATCGGGACACTACCGAAGGAACGGGAGAAATTGTTGGTGAAGTATGCATCAAAATGCAAAATGTTGGGCTACCATGAACTTTTATCAACAACATCCAACTTCAAGGATTCCATTTCAAGTACAACCATAGATTCTTCCAATGGAGTTGCAGTTATTCTCACAATTTGTGATACCTCTTGAGGTGATCGATTGAAATTGGGAGGAAAAAGTGTTGAAGAAGCAGCATGTTGGATTTGTTCATCCAAATATACAGCTTTGAAGGGGGACAGAACCAAGTTGTTTCTAATTATTCCTTATTTGAAGCACAACCTCTGAGTTCACATTACTCCAGTCAATATAACATAAGAGTTGTAGTTAAAGCAAGAGATGCAATGGCTTGTGATATACTTACTCTGTTTATAGGGATTATTTTTGGGTCCAATGTTGCATAAGGAAGCTAAATTTGATGGGGGCTGGAACAAGCATTTTGCCATAATAGCTATTGGAATAGTTGATGCTTCCTCTGAAATCAATTTTCAAACAAGTGTGTCCCTTGGCACTTTAAGAGCAGAGTGGGACTTGTGTTTCAACAAGAGGAATTTTATTGAACATCTTGATAGTCACAAAGTTATAATTCATGATTTGTTGCACTATAATTGGCTACCATGGGGTATGCAATCAAATGAACTTCTTTACGGCAGTATTGGGGACGGGAAGATGACGCTACACACATATTATTCACCGATGAATTTTGTATAATTGGGGAACATGACGAGGTGCCCGAAGAATATTGGCAATGCAGTCTTCAAACGGACATCGGACTTAATATAACTCGTGAACGAGTTATTCCATGGGAGCATTGGAATGATACGTATGACGCTAATATGGAAAGAAAGCTCATGTGCGAATGTGAGAATGTTTTGTGGAAGAATAGACAATTGAGAGAGTATTTGAAATTGTTTCACAATGTGGTGAATGGGCTTGACCCGTCGGTAAATCTTGATAGTGCTTGTGAGGCCTACGAAATTGATTTGGCCGTTGCATATCCGATTTTCAAGACTTCATTGTTGCCGACTCAACTCTTTATCACCCATTGAACGATGCTCAAACAAGAGGGACCAAACTCGAGGACGAATTTGTTATTTTGGAGGCGGATGGAGATTATGCAGTGAGGATGCAAGAAGTATTTAAGATGACGGTTATTTTTGTCTATTTATGTTATTTATGTAATGGAGGGTATTTTGGTATTTTGTTGTGTTAAACATTAGGTATTTAAACCCAAACCCTTTCCCAGATAGAGCAGCTTTTGGATATATCTATTGTAATCAAATTCGCTGAGTATTTCAGCTTCTTCGTTGATTCTCAATTGAATGGCTTTACATCATAACATTAACAAAGCTTGCACGAAACTCACAAGTTAGCGTTTGAGAAATCACCTCTCTCGTAGTGTTCTTCACTCAAGTTCTTGTTTTTAGTTAAGCTTTTGCAATCATGGAAGCTATGCGCTTTGTGTTTTGTATTAGAAAGCCTGAGATATACCGAGCTTGCGTTTGAGAAATCACCTCTCTCGGTGTCTTTAAGGTCGAACATCATCATTTCGCCAACAAACAGCCAAGTTATAGCCTTTTAGCTTTTATCTTCCGGAAACTACTTTGTCAAAAAGAGGCCACCTTGTTTTCTTGATAATACACCAATTTTCGAAAGAAAAAATCATACAAATTTCTGGGGTTTTTGCGTTTGAATCATCACCTTCTTCACCTGAAATTCATATTTCCGGCCACTATAACATCTGAGCAGTCACCATCCAAAAGATCTTCGTCCAAGCTGCCCAAAAGTCAAAAGAAAGTACGAAGTAGTTGAGGTTGTCAGAAAATATCGGATCGTGTCAGAGAGTCGGTGGCGACCAGAATAACAATCTTATCTCCAAGCAAAACTAGCTCGCGCGTCGCACCATGGCAGGTAGCAAAAATTTACAGTTGGTCCCGCACACTCCAACCAAAGGGGGTACACACGATCAGCCCCATACTGAGGGTGGGGGGGAACTTTTGATAACCCCACAGCAGATTGGGATAGATCGCAGAAAGAGGCTATACCCACTAGCGAAGCCAGAAATGTCCTGAATCAAAAGACAAAATCTAAAGAGGCCGCCATGCTCTAGAAATGGCTCGCAATGAAAAACAACAAATCAGTAGGACAAGACCGCAATGCAAGCCAAGAGATGGTACTGTAAAGGGTACCCGGTTTCCAAGAGTACCGTGAGGTCACAGAAATGACAGAATATCCCAAGTATGCAGAGAGAATGTATCTGACCAACTCTCGACTGGTAGCTCTGGGCCAGGAACCCTTATCGGTCCGGGAAGCGATCCCGTCAAGAGGTGAGATCAATCCAAGGGCGCTAGAAAGAAGTTGCTAGAGTGAGCCCAAGAGGGTAGCAATTGAGGAAAGCATTCATTCGTCGGATCGATAGGGCCACCGAAGAGAGCGAGAGGTCGCTCAGCCTTCAATCCAATACGACCATGAAAAATAGCCAAAAAAAAGCGAAGGAAAGGGGTCTGCCTTGAAAAGGTTTGGCAAGAAAGAAAAAGGTTCGGTCCTGAATCGTCTAGGTCCCTCGGAAAGGAACGTAACGCCTAGACAAGAGGGGAAGAATGAAAAAGATGCTCGTTTGATCATAAGAGAAAAACGGGCTCAACAGGAGGAGTCGCAAAACTCAGGACGCAGGTAAGAGCGAATAGCGAGATCACCTCCAACAAAATGAGTGATCGACCCCGCTATGGCCGAACAAATGGAAGTAATGAGAAGGGAAATCACAGAGCTGAAAAAGTCAAGGCCTGCTGAAAAAGCTACCCCGATCTTTAGGATCGATGTACTCGCCAAGAGAATCACCAAAACTCTGCCAAAGAAGAAAGAAAAGGTTAGTTATCCCAGTTACAATTACTACAATGGGAACACTTGTCCATATGATTGGCTCACCTCATTCCTAGGTCGCGTCACTTTAGCGACCCAAAACAGATCAGCCTGGTGCATTTCCATAGTGGGCAGCATGCAAGATTGGGCCGCGTCCTGGGTTCGCGGGATTTCTCGGGGTTCGGTTGAAAGCTGGGAGGATCTATCTCAAATGTTCGTGAAAAGAATTTGAATCGGCGAAAGCGTGATCAAGAGGACCATTGAGGACCTTTATGAGGTCTGCATTGGAGAAAATGAATCAGGCAGGGGCTATTATGAGCGGTTCATCAAGTGTTGGAAATATTATTTATGTTTTGATGATGATTCGTCACAAAATTAGACAAATCACTTACAACCCATGATGATGAAGTCGTAATTCAATCATTATAGTGCATAATGAAAGAAGAAGCAAGAAATGGTCTAGAGATAAATGTATAAGTTCTATCTAGAGTCCGAACTTTGTATAGGTTGTTTCTGCATAAGCATTGTAATAGAATAGGAACTAGGCGAACAAATTGAGTCACAACAAGAAAACTGAAAGTTATAGCAAGAAAACTGGATATGCATATAAAGAATCGAGGGTTCAAATTCGCTTATGCAAGAATCAAGAAGATAAGTTCACCGAGGACACAGACTCGGCTGGCTTATCTAGAAGAATGAAGAACCGAGGACACAGACTCGATTATAAAGATTGAAGAACTGAGGTGGAAAACTCCGCCAGAGGTCGATTAAGTCGTGACTATAAATCGTGATTCGTGCAAGTCTGTGGTGACCAAACTCGAAGTTATAGATCATGTAAAACTCAATAATCTTAAGGACAAAGATTATCACCTACCGGAAAAGAAGAAATCGAATGGTGTACTCGACTTAGTCAATTGAAGTTAGATATTAAGTATACAAGGTACTCGGGTTTTGAAGAAGAGTAGAAAAGCGAGTTAAGGCCTTGTCAAATTTAAACCGAGTATACGACAAAAGATCGTATATGTGAACGTTGGCTAAACGACAAGTGTAACGACTACAAGAGCTAGTGACCGTTACATCACCCCTATAAATACACAAAAGAATCTCTTGGAGAAAGAGTGAGGAGGATCGTAAAAGAGCTTTACAAGCATATATTCAAGATCCAAATCCAGATCCATAAAATCGATATATATCTAAAAAAGGAAGCCAACGGAATTGCCTTGAAGACTTCAACGAAAGATCTAGTAACCCATTAAGGGGGAATGAAGGCATCTTGAAGCTACAGAGTCGATCCGAAGAATCAACAGCGACTCACCGAATTAATCCTTGATTAATTCTAAACCTAACCTTTGTGAAAAGTGGGTTGGTGTGCATAGTTTGAGAAAAGCAATTCTACCTTTTCTCATACGGTGTGTTGCTAACAACATTGGTGTAGTCTCATGGATCGTGTATGTGAGTGGTGAGTCGGTGAAGGAGCAATTCCGCCTCCGAAGATTAGTGTGCAAAATGAAGGAGCAATCTCACCTTTCTTCATTTTGTGTGTAGACAGTGAAAACTAGGGTGTCGTGAAGGATCATCATAGTGCTAGGATTTTGTAACAGCTTATCTCATTATTCTAGTGATACCTCCTACGCCACAGAGAGAGGGGAGACGTGCGGGATTACACCACCCGGAACTTCCATTAACAAATCATGTGTTGATTTACTTTATGCATCTGTGTTTGTTTTCTTTATTGCATTATCTCTCAAAGAAACACTGTATAATCGAGTCAAGACAAAATCGATACATAGAAGGTCTAGTTTTCTATTTACACATCTATTGCACTAAAGTCTAGTTTTATCCATTGCCATTAACGAGACTAAATATAAGTCGGTAATAACTTATATTCAGCTTGAGCTAATCGAACTCCGCACAAGTTAAAGGGACAGAACAAAATCAAGATCGCCTAAGTTTCAGAGAAACTCGCCTCTGGGACTTTTCCACTCGAGATTAGTTTTTGGTGACAAGTTTATTCACACCCCCTCTAAACTTGTGTTAGCCTTTCAAGGACCAACAATTGGTATCGGAGCAAAGGCTTCTTACTTTGAAGAGATCCATTATCTGCTTTGAAGAATACCTTCTTAAACCAGCTTGTTGAAGACCCTCAATCATATCGGTTCACTTAGTTTCAATGTCTACATCTAGAGCTAGAAGTTGGCTTATTCACCCCTCGACTAATTGCTTGCAAAATATATCCGATTTTCAGATCAAATGATCGAAAGGTTCAAAGTCATGTGATTTATATACAAATTCGTAACCTCAACTCGGTGATGATGTGGATACAAACTTCAATATTCATATTAACAAATCCAGAGGAGTTCCATCACTAAGAGACCTCTCAAAAGAAGAAGGAAATGAGTTACAAGTGGTTGTTGATATTGAAGATTCATCACAAAGAACAAAAGAGTGTACATTCGAATCCTAAAACGCATCAAATCATCAAGGAAAGGTACATTCTTCAAATCGCTTATCATTTGTCGAACTCACCTAAAAACTCGATCTTGTCAAGTAAACTCAAAAACTTACGTTGGAACTAAAATTAAAAGATAGAGAACTTGACAAAGCAAAAGATTGGAATGAGTTTCTTGAACCGAGGTGTCAAATCTAGCCGAAAGATTAATGTCCAATGAATTTGACAAAAGCAATGATAATCCCACACCCTACCCAGCCTTGAGACTTCAAAAGTATAAACTCTAGAAATCAAGATATCGGAAGATCTAGTGGATTACACAAGGAAACTAAAAATGTTAAATCTAAAAGAATCCTTGTGAAATCAACTAAGATTGAGCGTAATGGTTTATACGAAAAAAGAGTTGAGAAGGTTTAATTCTCTCAACAAAGAAACTGAAAGTAATATTTCAAGAAACTAACTCAACCGGACCCAAAAGGTATGGGTACCAAAGAAAACTTAAACTGCTTTGCAGAAAAGTCATTCACTTTGCAAAATCCTCGTAAAACTGATGTATATTTGAAACCGAGAAGTCAAAGGTGATGAAGGACAAATTGGTCAAAATAAGTATAAACTTTCCAATACCATCCGACGCTTGACCGACAGGAGCAAATCACTCGGCCAAGTGTCAATCCGGGAGAAAAAGTAGATGTACATCCCTACATAATCTCATTGATTATGACACGACTCTCACTTGAAAACGATTGCAAAATCTTGACAAAATCCCGCCACCCAAAATCAAGCATTCTTAACTCAAAAATCAATGGAGCGATACAACATTGACGATGGAATCACCACCAGCTTGGAAAAACTCTTTCAAAAATTCTCAAACTCCACTCTTTCAATCCAAATTACAAAGAAGATCAAAAAGATTCGAGGATTGGAAAATTTGATTGATACAAAGGTCACTACTTTTTGTCCAGATGGCATCGAGATTTCTGCCGTAAATGCCAAATCATCAACAATGGAAAAAGCTTCAAAACGATCGCTCAAGATAAAAGCTTCACCGTTGATGAACAGCTTGCTTTCCCTGGTGTTCCGCTTAGATATAATTGGAGGCTCTTCATCTTTCACATTCGAAATGAAGAAAAGAGCAAACTTTGGAATGTCACCGCAATCAACAAAAGGAGAAGAACTTCATTGGCTCCATCTATCAACAAAAGAAAGAATTCGCACCTTTGACAATACTTCTTACCGTAAACGTTATTGGTCACGTCAAATTTCTACACTCTCTCAACCGATAAAATGAAGATGATTTATGCTATTTGGTTTGAGAAAAGACTGATTGGAATAAATTTGTTCTCAATCAATTGATAAAGCAAATATCGACGAGAAGGAAAGAGTCAAAGAAAGAAAAGATATTGGAGAATCATTTTTACTTGAAAAGGATTTCCTTATCTAGTGCAAAGGATACTAGATCATTTCTCCATATCAAAATTCACGAAACCAAAGCAAAACTCAAATCAAGCCCACCGAGACAAAGAAAAGAAAAATCATTGAAGAAAAATTGAGTGAAGTTTCAGATTCAAGTTCAAGTGGAACTGAATATAGACGAAAGAACCCCGAGAAGGCGAAGAGGTTGTGGAACAAGCTTCACCAAAGGGAACTGGAACCGAGAATGTGATCCAGATTGAGGATGATATCAAGAGAGTGAACCGAATGAAGATGAGGATAGTGAAACTGAAAGAGAGATTGAAGAATCAAGAAACTCAAATCGATGAAGAATCAAGGAAAGTGAATTTCCTACTACCATGTATAGGAATACATCAAGAGAAAAGAGAAGCCGTGGAAGATGCACTGCACAAATTTGTATGAAAAGGAACCGATAGCCTCGATGTTCATTTTACTATCCTGAGGCCAAGATCTCATCTCAGGCTCATGAGGCACCCACATGCAAATCGAAATTGAAGAACCTCTCGGCTCAAGAAATCAAGCGTAAAAACTGGAAAATTTGAAGGATTTCATTGAATGTTTAATACTGACTCTATAGAGAAACTGCTCAACTTTGCATGAATTAATTGGAAGAATACATTATTCAGTTTGAACAAATACTCAAACATCATCACCCTACGTAAGTTATTTGAAGATTGCTTTCGCTTATCTTCAAACAAGGGGGAAGATGAAGCTGTAGGTGATGAAGCTGTAAGAGAGGATGCAAATAAAGTCAAGAGGCTTATGCCGATAACGATGGAATATCAAGACGCATACAGTAGATGTTGATCTACTAACTACTCAACTTGATGAAGAAGCGCTTGATAGTCCTGCTTGAAGAGCCGATTGCGTAAGGAGACTTTAAAGAAACAAGAACCGAGGATGATGAGGAAGCCACAGCTTAAAGCAAAGGTTGAGTATCGAAAGAAGCTTGTAATCATGTCAAATCTCTTGAGAAGTCGCGGCGATAAGAAGACACAAACAAAGGGGGAAACCGAAAGAAATCGAGAAGTAAAGAGGAAAAAGAAAAACTTAATCTCATTTCAAAAGAAGAAGAGAAATTGATGGAAGAAGAACTCAAAGAAATTCTGATCAAGTTCAAAAACCAAGAGAGTGAAGAAGGAAACAGACTGCTGAATGAATATCTGGAAATCAAGCCGAGAGATGGTGAATCAGTTGAAGAAGGAAAAGAAAGAAGACTTCTGGAAACGAAAAGGAGTATCTTTGTTGGAGAAAAACTGCTGAACTTAGAAAAAGACAATATGTAATTCTTTTATGTAACTCAGCTTATTGTGACATAATGAACTCAGCTGTTCTAGTTTGTTTTCTTTATTTGTTTTGTTATGATTTCTTGCACTATTCTTTCATTATTGCTTTTAGGGAGGTTTATGATACATCATCAAAAAGGGGGAAATTGTTGGAAATATTATTTATGTTTTGATGATGATTCGTCACAAAATTAGACAAATCACTTACAACCCATGATGATGAAGCCGTAATTAAATCATTATAGTGCATAATGAAAGAAGAAGCAAGAAATGGTCTAGAGATAAATGTATAAGTTCTATCTAGAGTCTGAACTTTGTATAGGTTGTTTCAGACAAGCATTGTAATAGAATAGGAACTAGGCGAACAGCTGAGTCTCAACAAGAAAACTGAGTTATAGCAAGAAAACTGGATATGCATATAAAGAACTGAGGGTTCAAATTCAGTTATGCAAGAACTGAAGAAGATAAGTTCGCTGAGGGACACAGACTCAGTTGGCTTATCTAGAAGAATGAAGAACTGAGGGACACAGACTCAGTTACAAAAGATTGAAGAACTGAGGTGGCAAACTCAGTTAGAAGCTGATTAAGTCGTGACTATAAATCAGGATTCAGGCAAGTCTGTGGTGACCTGAAACTGAGTTATAGATCATGTAAAACTGAATAATCTTAAGGACAAAGATTATCAGCTACCTGGAAAAGAAGAAACTGAATGGTGTACTCTGACTTAGTCAATTGAAGTTAGATATTAAGTATACAAGGTACTCAGTTTTGAAGAAGAGTAGAAAACTGAGTTAAGGCCTTGTCAAATTTAAACTGAGTATACGACAAAAGATCGTACATGTGAACGTTGGCTAAACGACAAGTGTAACGGCTACAAGAGCTAGTGACCGTTACATCACCCCTATAAATACACAAAAGAATCTCTTGGAGAAAGAGTGAGGAGGATCAGAAAAAGAGCTTTACAAGCATATATTCAAGATCCAAATCCAGATCCATAAAATCAGATATATCTAGAAAAAGGGGAAGCCAACGGAATTGCCTTGAAGACTTCAACGAAAGATCTAGTAACCCATTAAGGGGGAATGAAGGCATCTTGGAGCTACAGAGTCAGATCCAGAAGAATCAAACAGCTCACTGAATTAATCCTTGATTAATTCTAAACCTAACCTTTGTGAAAAGGGTTGGTCACAGATAGTTTGAGAAAAGCAATTCTACCTTTTCTCATACGGTGTTGCTACAGCAGTTGGTGTAGTCTGCAGACTGTGTATGTGAGTGGTGAGCTGGTGAAGGAGCAATTCCACCTCCGAAAAATCAGTGTGCAAAATGAAGGGAGCAATCTCACCTTTCTTCATTTTGTGTGATAAATGAAACTAGGGTGTCGTGTGAAGGACCGTCATAGTGCTAGGATTTTGTAACGGTTATCTCATTATTCTAGTGATACCTCCTACGCCACAGGAGAAGGGAAGACGTACGGGATTACACCACCCGGAACTTCCATAAACAAATCATGTGTTGATTTACTTTATGGATCTATGTTTGTTTTATTTATTGCATTATCTCTCAGCAAACACCAGACACTGAGTCAGCACAAAACTGATACATAGAAGGTCTAGTTTTCTATTTACACATCTATTGCACTAAAGTCTAGTTTTATCCGCTGCCAGTTAACGAGACTAAATATAAGTCAGTAATAAATTATATTCAGTTGAGCTAACTGAACTCCGCACAAGTTAAAGGGACATGAACAAAATCAAGATCGCCTCTAAGTTTGAGAAAACTCGCCTCCCTGGGACTTTTCCACTTTCAGATTAGTTTTGGTGACAATTTTATTCACCCCCTCTAAACTTGTGTTAGCCTTTCCAAGGGACCAACAATTGGTATCGGAGCGTGGCTTCCGCTTTTGAAGAGATCCATTACTGTTTTGAAGAATACCTTCTTAAACCAGTTGTTGAAGACCCCTCACTGTATCAGTTCACTTAGTTTCAATGTCTACATCTAGAGCTAGAAGTTGGCTTATTCACCCCCTGACTAATTGCTTGCAAAATATATCTGATTTTCAGGATCAAATGATCGAAAGGTTCAGTGTGACAGATTTATATACAAATTCAGAACCTCAACTCAGTGATGATGTGGATACAAACTTCAATATTTATATTAACAAATCCAGAGGAGTTCCATCACTAAGAGACCTCTCAAAAGAAGAAGGAAAGGAGTTACAAGTGGTTGTTGATATTGAAGATTCATCACAGCAACAAAAGAGTGTACATTCGAATCCTAAAACTGCATCAAATCATCAAGGAAAGGTACATTCTTCAAATCAGTTATCATTTGCTGAACTCAGTCTAAAAAACTCTGATCTTGTCAAGTTAACTGAAAAACTTACGTTGGAACTAAAATTAAAAGACAAAGAACTTGACAAAGCAAAAGATTGGAATGAGTTTCTTGAAACTGAGGTGTCAAATCTAGCTGAAAGATTAATGTCCAGTAAATTTGACAAAAGCAATGATAATCCCACACCCCTACCCAGTCTTGAGACTTCAAAAAGTATAAACTCTAGAAATCAAGATACTGGAAGATCTAGTGGATTACACAAGGAAACTAAAAATGTTAAATCTAAAAGAATCCTTGTGAAATCAAATAAGATTGAGCGTAATGGTTTATCCAGAAAAGAGTTGAGAAGGTTTAATTCTCTCAACAAAGAAACTGAAAGTAATATTTCAGTAACTAACTCAACCGGACCCAAAAAGGTATGGGTACCAAAGAAAACTTAAACTGTTTTGCAGGAAAAGTCAGTTCACTTTGCAAAATCCTCAGAAAACTGATGTATATTTGAAACTGAGAAGGCAAAGGCTGATGAAGGACAAATTGGTCAAAAGAAGTATAAACTTTCCAGCTACCATCTGACGTTTGGACTGACATGGCAAATCACTCGAAGCCACGTGTCAATCTGGGAGAAAAAGTAGATGTACATCCCTACATAATCTCATTGATTATGACATGACTCTCACTTGAAAACGATTGCAAAATCTTGACAAAATCCTGCCCACCCAAAATCAAGCATTCTTAACTCAAAAATCAATGGAGCGATACAACATTGACGATGGAATCACCACCAGCTTGGAAAAATTCTGTCAAAAATTCTCAAACTCCACTCTTTCAATCCAAATTACAAAGAAGATAAAAAAGATTCGAGGATTGGAAAATTTGATTGATACAAAGGTCACTACTTTGTGTCCAGATGGCATCAGAGATTTCTCAGAAATGCCAAATCATCAACAATGGAAAAAGCTTCAAAACAAGCTGCTCAAGATAAAAGCTTCACCGTTGATGCACGATGCTTTCCCCTGGTGTTCCGTTTAGATATAATTTGAGGCTCTTCATCTTTCACATTCGAAATGAAGAAAAGAGCAAACTTTGGAATGCCACTTTGCAATCAACAAGAAGGAGAAGAACTTCATTGGCTCCATCTATCAACAAAAGAAAGAATTCGCAGCCTTGACAATACTTCTTACCGTAAATGTTATTGGTCACGTTAAAATTTCTACACTCTCTCAACCGATAAAATGAAGATGATTTATGCTATTTGGTTTGAGAAAAGATCGATTGGAATAAATTTGTTCTTAATCAATTGATAAAGCAAATTTGAGACGAGAAGGAAAGAGTCAAAGAAAGAAAAGATATTGGAGAATCATTTTTACTTGAAAAGGATTTTTCTGTATCTAGTGCAAAGGATACTAGATCATTTCTCCATATCAAAAGTCACGAAACCAAAGCAAAACTCAAATCAATTGCCTTGAGTCAAAGAAAAGAAAAATCATTGAAGAAAAATTGAGTGAAGTTTCGATTCAAGTTCAAGTGGAACTGTGAATATAGGCAGAAAAGAACCCCGAGAAAGCGAGAAGAGGTTGTGGAACAAGCTTCACCAAAGGGAAATGGAACCGAGAATGTGATCCAGTTGAGGATGATATTGAAGAGTGAACCGAATGAAGATGAGGATAGTGAAACTGAAAGAGAGATTGAAGATTCAAGAAACTCGGCTCGATGAAGAATCTGAAGGAAGTGAATTTCCTACTACCATGTATGGGGAATACATCAAGAGAAAAGAGAAGCCGTGGAAGATGCACTGCAGTCAGCCGAGTATGAAAAGGAACCGATAGCCTCGATGTTCATTTTTACTATCCTGAGGCCGACATCTCATCCTGGCTCATGAGGCACCCACATGCAAATCGAAATTGAAGAACCTCTCGCTCAAGAAACCAAGTAGAAAAATGGGAAAATTTGAAGGATTTCATTGAATGTTTAATACAGAATCTCATAGAGAAACTGCTCAACTGCATGAATTAATTGGAAGAATACATTATTCGAGTTTGAACAAATACTCAAACATCATCACCTACGTAAGTTATTTGAAGATTGGTTTCGCTTATCTTCAAACAAGGGAAAGATAAGTATGTAGTGATGAAGGCAGTAAGAGAGATGCAAATAAAGTCAAGAGGCTTATGCCGCACAACCGATGGAAGATCAAGACAGACAAGTAGATGCTGATCTACTAACTACTCAACTTGATGAAGAAGCAGTTGAGCTAACTGAACTCCGCACAAGTTAAAGGGACAGAACAAAATCAAGATCGAGTCTAAGTTTCAGAGAAACTCGAGTTCCTCGACTTTTCCAAATTTCGAGATTAGTTTTTGGTGACAAGTTTATTCACCCCCTCTAAACTTGTGTTCGCCTTTCCAAGGGACCAACATCAAGGTCTACGATGAGACCAGAAACATCCCTGACGACGCCATCATCACTTGTTTTTTAACAGGAATAGCGAGGGGTCCATTGAAAACAGAGTTCAACCTTCGGCCACCTAAATCGAGCCTTAGGGAGATGTTGGAGAGAGCCAGAAGGATCGGCCTGAGTGAGGCGCCATTTCCCTCTAGGAAAGGAAAATCAACCAGAGCACCACTCACAAAAAGAAGAGTTATGATTTTAAATTGTTTTTTATGGTTAACGGGAAGCTTTTATCAAAGGCTCGGGATGATTGGTAGCGGTGAAGTTCACAAGGTCATGTCATTAGACCGCACAACGTACGCTCTTGAAGAAGATCGAATTCAAAGGTCTACGAGATTACAAATAAAGCCGGCATTGCTCCCAGAATGCATAAATGGTTTACAAGATATGAGTTCGCCAGACATGGGCCCGCCATCGACAAGATCTCTTATTACGAGCTCTCCAGTTAAATCAACATCAACAATTGTGCTTTGGATTTGTACAAGCACTCAATCTGCCCACTAAAGCGGGGCGGGGCTAATTAAAATCCGGTTTTCATGATTATCATATATCTACCTTTTGAGTTATACCATGTCCATTCTCAAAGTGTTTTTGCCCCTGATATCGACCTCAACATTTGTTTCAGACAAGTTACTCGCGATCTCAATCTTGTCCAAAACAAGGGGCCGCACTATTGATATTTTCAAAACAGACCGAGTTTTTGATCTCGACATCTATTTCAAACAAGCTCGCCGGAAAACGCCCTCAATCTTGTCTGAAATAAGGGGCCGCATATCGGAATTTTTGAACTAGTACTTTGGTTCTGAATTTGTTTCCAGCAAGCTCGCTACGGCATAGCTCCGATCTTACTCAAAACAAAAGGACCACACATCGGATTTTTTTATTCAGTCGTTAGAAACAAGTAAGGCTTTTTAGCTCAATTATTTTTCGCAAGATCGATGCTTTAATGTCCTCGGCCTCGCTTAAAAACAAGGAGGCCATATACCTATATATATATATATATATATATATATATATATATATATATATATATATACAGAATACGCCACAGAATCGTTGGACCCATATAAGCGGACTCAAAAAAGATGATCATCCTACAAGCCGGGATTTTTAGTCATCAATACGATACGCTCAAAAATATAAAATTATAGAATTTATTACGGAAATAAATCAGCACGGAAATCAAGATGCTAAAATCAAGGACTTTCCTAAACGAATGAATCCGGAATCGGATCTTTATTGAATCCGGAAATGAAATAAGAAAAATGCGGAAAACGTGCAAAAGTCTTCGGTGTCCGAAATGGAAGGGAAAACAGCTTATTTTGGCTTCAAAACGGCCATGAACCGCCTTCGGCAATTCACCATGTCGTCGGCATCGGAAAGGGCTTTCCAAAATGGGGTCCTGTACGCGAAACGGACATCGGGGCCTAATGTTACGGCCAAAATACTAGCACCTATCCAAACGCTCCCCTTTTGTCCACGTATTCGACCACAATCAATGTGGTATCCGACAATTCCGCATCAGATGCGCCTGTATCGAAAAATAAAGATGAAAGCTCAAAAATACTTTGGGAAAATCGTTACAAAAGCAAAATAAACATACATTCAAAGCCCAAATCAGTGGCCACAAGTTAGGGGCGGAAAATTAAAGATTATTACAAACAGATGGAAATTCGAAAAAGGCCAAAAGAGCTCATTTATTACAAGCTTCATAACAGCGAGCTCTTTTATTATAAGCTCTCTATCAACGAGCTCACTTATCACAAGCTCTCTTATTACGAGCTCTCCATCAATGAGCTCTCTGTTACAAGCTCGCCATCAACAAGGATTTTCTCTTCAACAAAATCCCGTCCGCTTAATAGCGCGGCACAAACAAGCTACAAGCCACCAAAAGAGGCTTTAAGCCACAAAAGACCGTCCACTTAATAGCGCGGCATCCGGGTCCGTCCGCTTCATAGCGCGGCCCCCGCAGTGAGACATTTGACATCACAAAAGCTGCAAAAGACCGTCATCTTAATAGCACGGCATCCGGGTCCGGCGCTTCATAGCACGGCCCCCGCGGTGAGACGCTTGACGTCACGAAAGCTGGCTAAGGTCGTCCGCTTTATAGCGTGAGCCTAAGAAATAAGTCACACAAAACGACAAGGTCGTCCACTTCATAGCGCGAACCTTAAAAACAAGTCGCACAAAACGACAAGGTCGTCCGCTTCATAGCGCGAGCCTAAAAAATAAAGTCGGACAAAACGACAAGGTCGTCCGTTTAATAGCGCGGCATCCGGGTACGTATGCTTCATAGTGCGACCCCGCAGTGAGACGCTTGACGTCATGAAAGCTGCACAAGGTCATCCACTTCATAGCGTGAACCTAAAAAACGAAGTCGGACAAAACGACAAGGTCGTCCGCTTCATAGCGCGAGCCTAAAAAATTAGTCTTCATAGCGCGAGCCTAAAAAACTAAGTCGGACAAAACGACAAGGTCGTCCGCTTCATAGCGCGAGCCTAAAAAATTAGTCTTCATAGCGCGAGCCTAAAAAACTAAGTCGGACAAAACGACAAGGTCGTCCGCTTCATAGCGCGAGCCTAAAAAATAAGTCACAAAAAACGACAAGGTCGTCCGCTTGATAGCGCGGCACAAAAAGTCTATAAGCCACAAAACAGGCTTCATATGCCGAAACTTGTAAGTCGACCTCTAGGTCGGCATCATATTTTGGAGTTCGCCTTGGAGCAAACCTTCTTGTCAGGCCGACTTCAGCTCGGCATCTTGTTTGGAACTCGCCTTGTTAGGCCAAAGGTTCTCAAGACACCAAAAGCCGCCACAGTACATCACGGCAACGGATCCGCGAACAGACCTTACTCCCTGCCTAACATTTTGAGAAAATGCTTAAGGAACGGAGTAGGGGGCCATTGATATACCTAAATCGCACCTCAGCCCACGGATCCTTATTCTGGTTCGTCCGACCCTCAAAATAGTGGATAAATCCACCGGCCACCACAATCCGTGAACTCGCATGCCGCCGGCCTGCTCCAAGCCTTTGGTTCTATGCGACGCTATCAGGATAGGGTTCGGCCCGTGAACCCCAGGTCATTAGGTCCGCCAGCGACCTCGCCCATGACAGAGGAAGAGACTACCTCTGGTTTGGCAAGACAAGGATATAAAAGATACATGGATCAGCAAGGCTATCAGGACCGCAACCTATCGGCTCCGCTACGAGCCCGCTATGTAGATAAATATCTATTTTGTACTGTATGTCCTCACTTGTAAATAAGCCGAGCTTTAGTCGGTGGCTCCCCTATAAATAGGAAAGTGTGTAACCTATTTGAAAAGGGGGATCAATGAATAAAACACAAGGCAAAGTCAAGTTGTCCACTCTCTCCTCTCTTATTAAGCACCACTGCCAGAATCCTCTAGCACCGGCAAACACCACTTTAATACACTTTTTTATAGCCAGATATCCACCACACAAACACCGTTAGACAACCGTGATAATTTCAACGTTATCAACGCGCCATACCGATCCCCGCCACCTGGCAATAAAAATTCAAAAACTCCAAGTCGATGACCGAGCCGACACTTGATCGATCCGAGTGACCTCTGCAGCTCAACTGGATCTGGAGGGCTTATGACGGAGGTCGGGTTAACACATCGCCACGTGTCATCTCCACAATGATCCAACTATAAATGAAGACAAGGAAAGGCCATCATGAGGGGGATAACCCCCAGGATCTGAGCTGTGCGCCTTCGGCTACACTCCTCCGACCTCCGCATGTCGGCCAAATGTTAAGGTCAACCTACTTGTATCCGACTTGACAGGTCGGCCTAAGTCCTTCTCGGACCAAATTCCCCGCGTGCACATTAAACTAGATAAATAGGGGAAGAATCTTAATTCATAACTACCCGATCCTGGCATTTAAATATGCCCATAATTATCTCTTAAAATCAAGGGGATCAAATCATCATTATCTTTTCCTTAGGGAACACGAAATTAGAGTCCACCATGGACACGCTATACGCAAACGCTAGGGCACAAGCCCCTCTATATAAACAGTCCTAAGGAACTACGAAGACTTGATTCCAATTCACATATTGGATACGTAGGCAACTTGAGAAATATCATCTCAAGTGCAGTCTAAACCTCATCCAACCCCCCTCTTTTATTGTTTCTTGTTTTTTGTTGTTCTTAGAACTTGTGCAGATTGTCATTAGAAAGAAAAGCCCCGGATTTGTTAAGACAATTTTCAAAGCATCGCCAAGATATATTCTCTCTCTCTTCTGTATTCATCCATTTTCTTCTTCTCCTCCCACCCACAGCCTCCTTCAATTCAATGGAAGATTGCATAAACTCAACATTTTTTTTTTCCATCATAAACATCACGGTAATTTATGTTATTATTTTCATAGTTTGCGTAAAAAATGTCAAAGGTTTTTGTTTCACTTTTTTTTTTTTTTAATGTAAACCATTCTGATCAAGGTAAGCATATTTTAATTTAGCTTAATATTCTTGCTTAAATTTTCCTAGGCGCGTGGATTTTGCTATAAAATTTAGTGGGTAGTTATTGAATTTGATTGTATGAATGAAATGTTTTATAAAAAAAATTGTTTTTGTAGGGTTTTGGTGCTAGAATAGAATATAATGTTTAACATCATTGAGGTGAATGGGATTGTGAATGTAATGCCACATAAGATGTTTTTTATGCTTTTGAGGCAAAAAAAACAATGTGTATCCTTTGGCCATTGTATGTACTCTAATTGATGCTGGAAAGTAAAGTGCTTGGTTTTGGACATCTAAAAGTAGATGTAGTGATCGAAGCACGTGAAAAAAGTGGTTGAAAAAGTGAGACACTACATGGTAATTGTTTTCTCTCAAATTTATCTTTTAAACTGATTCAGGGAAAAAACATGGAATGTAAAGCCACTACAACCACTTTTAGTATCATTGATTATGGTGAGTCTTACATCAATCACTACAACAAAAATGACTTTTTACGGCGTGCAAAATGGCTATTAGCAGCGCGCATTGAGCGCTGCACAATTCAAAGCCGCTAAAAGTTCAAGGATTTTTGCGGCATATAGTTGCACGCTATTTGGTTAGATCACTTGTTGTGATACATGTTGTCGCATATTTGGTTGTGGATATATTATTTTCCTAATAAATAAAAGTAGACATATGAAAAACACATTAAATGTTGTAATGGAACGTAAAATGAAACAATTGATTTGGAAATGTAATTGTCTCACAAAAAATGAAACAATTGATTTTGACAATTGCATCAGTAATTTGTGAACCAATTGATTTTGACAACTGCATTAGTAATTTTGGAACGGAAGGAGTAAGTATGGTAAGGATACGGACACAACAGTTTTACTACAACTAGTGACACGGTGATATTCACCGTTGATCATAATGAGTCTAAATTGATGATGATTTAAATCTAATATAATCAATGATACAGATCACTGTTGTGTCACTCGTTATGGTGCAACCGCCCGTATCATTACTCGAATAATAAACGATGGAGTCGTGATAGTACTACAACAAAATACACAAATACTTCTAGACCGTTGATTATGATGTGAAACGTACTGATTCAAATAGATCGCATAAAAATAAAGAATCAAAATGATTGTTGTGGTATTTGTTATGCAAATTTTATTCTCTTGCCAACATTTCTCAAAACTGGGTAGCTCTTCCCTTGTTAGACTTGAGCTCGTTAATTAGTGCATAAGCATCAGAAAACGAAGATCCGCCGTACTCCGCCGCTTTCCTTGCCTTCTCCGCCAAGTCTTTGACCCGCTTTCTTCATCTCCTCACTTCCTCATTCTCACCGCCATCAACCTACCCACAAAGATCTTCAACCTTCTTCCTCCCGATCACCACCTTCCTCTCGAAATTCCACGCCCCATTCCTCGCTCCCCGACACGAACTCCAATCTTTAATACCTCTGTCAACAGATTCTCATTGTGAAACTACTCCTCTTTGAGCGGGCACGTAATCATTGGAAAACCGGCACACACGGCTCGCCTATATGGCTCTCATCCGGTCCGACAGAATGACGAGTTTGTTCATTATGGCGACTCAACGGTACCTTCGGTGGGAGGACCAGGAGTCAGTGCTCACAAAGAGTCATCATGTATTTAGAGCTAACTCATACACTGTGGTTTTCGGGATTTAATAATACGTCCTTTGGTGCAATCTGTCACCCCGGAAATCAACTGAGCTACCCATATTCCTTGGTACACCACAAATAAATACAATAAATGTTGCGACAAGCCCTACGATACAAACAATGTTTGAAGTGATAAAAAAGAAAGGGGTTTTAATGGAGAGGAACAAAAATAACAGATTTAGAGAGTTTTGTCAAAGATCACTCAGTAGGAGATTTTTATTCTTTAAATTGACTTAGCACAGAACAATTATACTATTTTTCCTCTCAACTGCTAGATTTTTCCTTTTGTGTTTTGCTGCTAAGAAGCAGAGTTAGGTGTTGAGGTATCAGAACTTTTTTAAGGCGGGTTAGATAGTCTTTTGTACTTTCTTCATAGTTTTTTTTTTTTTTTTTGTAATAATTATTAAAACTGCAAAAGAAAAAAATTAAGTTTCATGTGTAATAGAAAAATAATTGTGTGTAGTGGAAAAAATGTTGATGTATAACGGGTTTACACTATAAAGCTTCTTAAGAGATTTATTCATTATGCAGAAAATGTTTATAGAGATGCTCTTAGCAACACCTTCGTTTTTACCATAAAACGCAAAGCACGTTAGAAGCAAACTTGGATGCATTCCGCAACACATATCAATGAGCTACATTCACACAAATGCCTCATCAAGTTAAAATTCAAATGCATGCAACAAAAGATAAACTACGTACTGAAATTGGGCTTTTAACAGTTTTAAGACCTCATGTTTTATCAGTGTGTCAAAATTGACCCTTATCTTTTAAAATGACAATTTTAGGACCTCATGTTTGTGGTTTTTTTTTTTTTTTTTTTTTTTTTAGGATTTGAAATTTCCGTCTAAGTTAACGGCAAAACATGTTAAGTTGGACGGAATATTTGAAATTGTCCTAAAACTGAAAAAAAAAAAAAAATTAAACATAAGGTCCTAAAATTGTTATTTGAAAAGATAAGGGTCAATTTTGACAAAATGTTAAAACATGAGGTCCTAAAAAGTGTCAAAATTCCCTTAAAAAGTGACATTTTTAGGATCCCATGTTTTAACTTTTTGTCAAAATTGACCCTTATCTTTTAAAATAACAATTTTAAAATCTTATGTTTGTGTTTTTTTTTTAGGACAATTTCAAATATTCCGTCAAATTTGACGTTAACTCAGACGGAAATTTCAAAATTGTCCTAAAACTCAAAAAAAAAAAAAAAATATATATATATATATATATATATATATATATATATATATACACACACACACAAAAATGAGGTCCTAAAATTGTCATTTTAAAAGGTAAGGGTCAATTTTGACACAATGATAAAACATGAGGTCCTAAACTTTTAAAAGCCCTATTGAAATTGGCAACACCCGTGCGTAAGCACGAGCGCCACAATTAGTTAATATTTGATATGTGATATTTTCCCGGGGCAACGGCTTATTCAATCTTTTTGACCAAAGAAATGGCTGATATAGTTGTTTCTTCTAAGAAAATGGTCTAAACAATTCGTGGCGTACCACTTTGTTGTCGAAATAACACTCTTATTTTCGCGTTTTTGGTGTTTTTGGAACCAAACTAAACCCTAATTGAGAAGGGGGAACCCAATAGGGGATTTGTGTACCTTAAGATCGTGCACATTCATGAAAAAAATGGGAGAAAATCGCGTCCCAAAATTGGCAAACAGTAACAGATTATATTGGCCATCTCTTTTCTAAAAGAGATTATATTTGTCATTGCCCCTTAAGGAATGAGAGAATAAGAACAACATTGCATTAATTATAGATTAGGAGTTTTTTTAGCCATGTTTGCATATTAAAGCATCAACTTACCTTATTAATATTCGTATTTTTGTCAACTGCATCAGTTATTTTGAAACAGAGGGAGTACTTTGGCCGATTCTATAACTATACACGTATAATTAAAAACTCTTAATGACACCACAATCATTCTATTTAGACATCACCTCACATCTCGTGTAAATTTGGATGTTACAAAGATTGAGATATATTTTCAACTATTTCGTGAGTCAAATTTTATCTATAAATGATTCGCTAATAAATTATTAAGTCAATTGTTTTAGACTGTCGTTATAAAAAATCGAGTTGATGAAAATTTTATATACCATATTTATATGAGAATAAACATTCTATTAATTTATCGATTGGACTTTACAACATTAATCCTAACTGCCCCTATCCCCATAAAGATAAATGATGTAAAAACAACTTGAGGTATTTTTGTTGTGAATATTTCGTTGTATTAATAAAAAAAATTTCTTATATGGATTATCATGACGTCTAAAAACATTAGTCAAAGTGATTGATTATTCAAACGATTAAATGGATGTCATTATCGGGTTTCAGCCCAGGAAGAAAAAGGAGGAAAAAATAAATAAAATTGGATTAGTCTAAGTTGGTGGCCAATTTTGCAACTGCTTCCTATTAATGAATTCTGTGGAGACTAAAATTGAAGGTGATGTGATGTCAAACAACACTATGCATTGCTTTTTGAATCGAGCTGTGGACGTTTGATTCTGTAAAATGTTGATATTATTAAAAATAAGATGTGTATATATAGATAATCCTTACGAACTGATTTACAGAAATTGTCTTTAATTCATATCTTATACAAACTTTAAAGACGTGACAATGGGTGCCGTTTCGGTTGGCGATCAACCTTTATGTTTCGGACATCCAAACGTACTACGAGAAAAAAATGTTGTAATGAGGGTAATTCCCGTCATTAATATCAGTTTCATATATATCAATAAAGACTTTTAATGACAATAAATTTCCCCTCATCGTCCCTTATAATTGTCTTCCAGGTTAAAATTATACAACGAGAAGAAAACGCATTTCCTTAGTAATTGTAGGCCATATCTAATGGCATCATATTCCCATCTTTAAAAATATCTTTTTATGTTGATCAAACCCCTCATTATAAGGTCAATTATTCTTACTAAATCATAATTCAATGACGACAAATTCCATCATTATGAATTATGCTTTATTGATAAAAGATCCCCTTATCATAGGGTCATTTACTTGTCATTAAATCATTAGTTTATGACGGAATATCCTCTCATTATAGGGCTATTTTCCCCACATTGAATTTTGATTTAATGATTAAACTTCCCTTCATTATAGACATACCAAAAGAAAATATAAAAAATGATCTCATTGTCTGAAAACTGAATTGGCCGGGAATATTTCCTTAATAAATAGAATGGTGATACATCTATAATCGTATTCACTACATCTTCCACTACATCTTCCACTACACACCCTTATAGTGGTAATTGTTTTCTCTCAAATTTATCTTTTAATCTGTGTCAGGAAAAAGAGATGCAATATATCAATCAGCCACCTCTAGCATCATTGATTATGATGAGCCCTATATCAATCAGTAGTCCTACACATTATTCGATGGGGGATTTTTCTGGGTTGCCACCAATTTCTGGAACAATTTGTGGATATACCACCCAAGGCAAAAAAACACAATTTTGGAACGCGATTTTCTCCGTTTTTCACCTTTGTGCGCGATCTTAAGAGTCACCCCTTCCCTATTGGGTTCATTCCCCAATTAGGGTTTAGTTTGGTTCCAAAACACCTAAAACGCGAAAATAGGAGTGGTATTTCGACAAGAGAGTGGTAGTCGCACAAGTGGCCTTCCAAAATAGTGGTAGATCAGCAAAGCTCCCGATTCAATGGTTAGATCACTTGTTGTGATACATGTTGTTGCATATTTGGTAGTGGATATATTATTTTTCTAATGAATAAATGTGGACATGTGAAAAAAAAAACAATAAATATTGTATTGGAATTGTAATTGTCTCACGTAAAATGAAACAATTGATTTGGAAATGTAATTGTCTCACATAAATTGAAACAATTGATTTTGATAACCGCGCCGATAATTTTGGAACGGAAGGAGTAAGTATTGTAATGATACGGAACGAGTAACATGTGATTTTCTCCGTTGATCATAATGAGCCTAAATTGATAATGATGTAAATCTAACATAATCAATGATATAAATGATCGTTGTGTCACTCGTTATGACGCAACCGCCCGTATCATTACTCGAATAATAAACTATAGAGTCATGATAGTACTATAACAAAAATGACCACAAAAAAATGCACAAAAACTTCTATATGAACATGATTGTTGTCTTAATTGTAATACTAATTTTGTTGTGACATAAACATTTATCTAAAATAGATAGCTTTCGCCTTCCTAGAGTTGAGCTCGTCAATGGTTAGGGTGAACCTCATATCAATCAAGTAATCCTACATACTATTCAATAGTTAGATTACTTGTTGTAATACATGTTGTGACATATTTGGTTATTGATATATTATTTCCTAATAAACGAAAGAAGATATATATACATAAAAAAAATACAATAAATACTGTATTGAAAATGTAACTGTCTTACATAAATTGAAACAATTGATTTGAAAATGTAATTGTCTCATTTAAAATGAAACAATTGATTCTGATTTAAGACATATTAATTCAAATAGATCTCATAAAAATCAAGAATGAAAATGATTGTTATGATATTTATTATACAAATTTTATCGTTCCAAAAACATTTAAACTAGCTAGGTAGCTCTCGCCTTGTTAGACTTGAGCTCGTCGATTAGTGCATGAGCATCGGAAAAAGAAGAGCCCCCGTCCTCCACCGCTTTCCTTGCCTTCTCCGCCAAATCTTTGACCCGTTTCTTCATCTCCCTCACTTCCTCATTCTCACCGGCAATCAACCTACCCACAGCATCCTCAACCTTCTTCCTCCCGATCACCACCTTCCTCTCAGAATTCCACGCCCCCCATTCCTCGCTCCCGACTCGAACTCCAATCTTCAATACCTCCGTCAACAGATTCTCATTGTGAAACTGCTCCGCCGTGAGTGGCCAGGTAATCATCGGAACACCGGCGCAGATGGCTTCTAGAGTTGAGTTCCACCCACAGTGTGTGAGAAATCCTCCTACAGCTTCATGTTCCAATATCAATAACTGTGGTGCCCACCCTTTGATTATCAGTCCTTTCTTCTCCTTTTCCAATTTCTCTTCGAATCCATCTGGTAAAATACTCTTGCCGCCTCCGTCGTTTTCATCTAGAATTTTCCGATGACCCATATGAAATAATGGCCGGAAGATTCTAACCCAAGAGCAATCTCATGGAGTTGAGCCTTGTTCAATCGTGCTAAGCTCCCGAAACTTACGTAGATAACCGAATCGGGTGCTTTTGAATCAAGCCAATTCAGACAACTGTGTTTATCAATGGCGGATTCTTGACCCCTGTCTATCTTATCTTCAAGATTCTTGTTGCACAGAGAAACGGGTCCCACAATCCATGCAATTTTTCCGAGAACATTTCTCAGGTGATCAACGTAAGCCGGTTCTAATTCGTAAAAGCTGTTAACGATTTGTCCATAGCTGTTCTTATCAACTGTTCCCGAGTTTGAGAAAAATCCTTTCCCTGTTCGAACAAATTCCGGCAGCTTTGAAACCGTTAATTCAACTTTATCGGGTAGACCCGGCAAAGAGAATGGCTCCGAATCAGAGCCCGCCTTTGTATGAGGGGAGTATTTCTCAATGCTTTCTTTACAACAGTTAGCGAAGCAAGAGCTTCCATTGAAGATGAATCTAGCTAATCCTATGTCATCGATGACATCAGCCGCCCAACGGTGGAAGATGTCGACGACTATGCAGTCAGGGCGGGTGTCTTCGAGTAGTTTCCGAAGAGGTTCTCCGAGAATGGATGTGTCGGTGATCGGAGGAGCAGACATGTCGACGGAGACGAGCGAAGCTGCTCCGGGAGGAAGTTGAAGGGTGACAAGCTTGATGTCGTGGCCGGAATTGTGGTTATCTCTGGTGATTGATTTTTGGAAGACGGCAACGTCGTTGGGGAAGGTGATTATTGTAGATTTGACACCATAGGAAGCAAAGAGTCTGGCGAGATCTATCATCGGAATCAAATGTCCTCCGCCGACGAATGGGAAGAAGAACATCTCGACGGTGGAAGCTGGGCCGGCCATGAATAAAATGGGGTGGGGTCACTGGGGGTGCCGGCCGGGGAGAGAGTGATGGTACAAAGTGACTGATGACAACATTGGAAGACCCATCCTATTTATAGAATTCGGCATTTAAATTTTTTTTTCTCTCTAATAGGTTCGAACACTGGTATTAATGTCAGATTATAATTTTGGTCACCATTAGATCCATACACCTTATGTAAGACGACATTTTTTTCCCTGCATGGTTAATTGCTCAGATATCACATTTCGGGTAAATTTCAACTATACATAAGTGGAAATCTGTTTTCAACCCATCTAACATCGAATTTTATGCACAAACACGATTTTCAAGATGGTTAAAAACAATTTCGACTTTTATAAATTTGCAGTATGCTGCCGAGAATAAATTGTTTGAGTGCCATTAATAATAGTGTCATTTTCTTTTAGTAATGTTTGTGTCACAACAAAATAATCACAATAATACATCAGTATACATTTTATACTATTGATTATAATGTCGAACATATTAATTTTTATGAATCGTATAAAGATCAATGATGTAAAAATGTATAACGATATTTTATTGTAATTATTTTGTTATAGCGATCGCTACTAAAACTCACAACCATCATAGGAATGTTAATTCCATGAATTTTATGTAAAATTTCCTATTATAAAATATACATACATGTATTATTTTGATAAGAAAACGCAAGTGTTACGTCATGACCGAGGTAGGTTAGCCCAGGCTTATGACATGCTAGTTCTAAGTTATATTCCTGTCATCTCCTAAATATAAATCATTCTAGCTTTTCAACTTTACGTTTATAATATGTCATTTACAATACCAAAAAGCGTTTAACATTTTTCCTCATCTTATCCCTAATCTATATCAATTCAATCATTTTACAATTGTTGCATTTATGATAATCAAAGGTGTATTAGGTATTTTAACCATACATTAATGATATTCAATCACTTTCTTAATATGTATTTAAAACTCTAAGATGAGCATATTTTAACACGAATGGAGTATTGTCTTGGTTCTTCAATATGCCAAATGCTTGCTTGGATGTATGTATGGCAAAGCTAGTTCACATATGTGAGTTAAGTAGAGGCGTGCAAGGAAGGGACAAAATAATATGGGTGTAAAAGCGGAGCTCAATGCACTACGGCCATGGTATAGTAGTGATGCTTAATGCACTATTGCCATATACTTGGTCTAGTACATATCTTACGGGTTGTTAGCTCTTCCATAACCAGGGCCAGTCCTGGTAATTTTTGGGCCTTCGGCGAAGTCGTCGACTTAGGCCTCGAAGGATTTTCTTTTTAAAATTACAAAATATTACTTCAATATCGCGCTTTTGACATCCGTAGATACAAAATTCAATTAATGGATAGTCTCAAAACATACCTACAAAGTAGTAAAATTAAACATCACTTTTGTTGAATATTTAGGTCTTTTAGTTATATATATATAATATTTTTTTTCTTCTGTGTCTTTGTCCAACTAAAAAAATAAATAAATGTATCATTGGTGAAATACGTCTGTCCACTGACGTTATTATCGAAAAGAAACGTTAGTGGCACCGCATTCCTAGTGTGATGCCGAAAGTATATATGTGTGTGTGTGTGTGTGTGTGTGTGTGTGTGTGTGTGTGTGCAAGAAGTAAATGAAAAAAAAGTGTTTCAATAAATATTATGTGGTGATTTTGCCTGTTAATGGCTTTTTGATTGAATAAAAGGATCATTTAGAAAAAAATTATGTGGTACCGATAGAAACCGCATATATATATATATATATATATATATATATATATGTGTGTGTGTGTGTGTGTGTGTGTGTGTGTGTGTGTGTGTGTGTTTGGGGGTGCTAATATATCAGGATTCAAAACTCCCAAAAGATGTTTAAATGAGTTAATGAATTAACTGGAATAATAAAAATAAAATAAAAACGATGTGAGTAGTAATTATATAAATGCCGATAAAAACCGCTTTATATCTATATTGGAGGTGATAATATATTAGGGTTCAAAATGTTCAAAAGTGGTTTAAAGGGCCAGGAGTAAATGAAAAAAAGGGTGTCAGTTGTAATTATGTGATGCCGATATATATATATATATATATATATATATATATATATATATATATATATATATATATATATATATATATATATATATATATATATATATATATATATATTGGAGGGTGCTCAGATGCTGCTAATATATCAGAGTTCAAAAGGCCCAAAAGATATTTAAAGTAGTCAAAAAATCGGCTAAAATAATAGAAACAATATAAAAAACAGTCTAAGTAATAATTATATGTTGCCGATAGAAACCACCTATATATATATTGGATGTTGCTAATATATCAGGGTTCAAAAAACCCAAAATGGTTTACAGAATATTCCGATTTTCTAAAGAAGAGACGTGTCATTTCTTTCAACGGAATATCGGGTTTGGTTCCTTTTATTCGGAGTTTAAATATTTTGTTAAATATATGTATATTTTCGAGAAATATATATGTATTTTAAGGAAAAGAATATCTGATTAGTAAGGGTAATTAAGGAAAATAAGGATTAGGTTAATTATTGGAATTTCCTATTTAAGGAAAATAAACCCAATCAGTTTTCCCTAACCTTTTGAATCAGATTTTCCACCTCCTAAATTTATTTCCTGCGTGTGAAGAGCAAGAATTAGGGCTGCGAGTTTTCAATCAGTTTCTAAGTCAATTCTTAACGGTTTTCAGATCAGAGTAGAGCATCGCAATCGTTTGAAGAGAGTGTCGATTCAATACCAGAAAGTTAGAGCTTTTCTCAAGGTAATTAATTTGACCTATCTGAGTTCTTGGTTGAGTTTTGAGGATCAAAACTCATGCCTTTCGTAGTTTATTATTTGGAATCGTGTGATCGATTTTAATGCGAATTCGAGTTTATCATATAGGTTTGCTGCAGAAAAGAGATCGCTTTTGCTGCTGTTTTCTGAGTTTTTGTTGTTGGAATAGCTTGCTAAAAGGTAAGAAACTCTTCCTACGATCTAATTAAGGTTTAGAGTAGTTAGAACATGTTTTTGAAGCGTTTTCATATCGAGGTTTTTCATAGATGATGATCATGGATCAAGGGATGTTAGGATCTGTGAAAGTTATGATTTTATGTTGTTTTTCTGCTATATTTCATGTTCAACATGTTTGGATCGAGTAGAGATCATCAAGGGATGAGAATTTGGTTATTAGGGCTTTTCTGCGCTGAATGCGTACGCATTCACTGGAGTGCGCACGCATTCCTGTTACAGGATTGCCTAGGATAGTTTCAGCAGGTTCAATGTGTACGCATTCAAGGGAATGTGCACGCATTGTTGGTTCAGAGTTGATCTGGATGCTCCAAGCACGAACAATGCGCACGCATTGGTTGGACAGTGTCTTTTAGCTTAGGTTCTGGTCAGGGAATGCGCACGCATTGTTTGAACAGAGAGTTACAACAGGTGTTTAAGCAGGGAATGCGTATGCATTCCATAAGGATGCGCACGCATTGCCCCATATTTTTTTAATAAGTTGTTATTAAGCTATGTAATGGGGTTTTAAACGTTGTTTCATGATTCAATAACATTAAATAAATATGAACAAGCCCGGACGTACTCTTAAAGGGAGTTGAAGTTCGGGACCGTCGGAAGGGCATGAAAGTGCTTGTGCTTTGATGATCTAGAGTTCATCAATGTCTGTGTAATTGATAGGATGTGAAGTCTAGTTGTCTAAGCGAGGGAGTAGAGTTGATAATGTGAGTTTTATTCTGAAAACTCTTAGGTGGTTAGTTAATACACGATAATAATTACATAAGTGTAGTAAAAGCTAAAACGTCAATTATTCTCGGTTAGGCACTGATTCATATCGGCGATGTGATACGTTCATAAAAGGTGGACAACGTTAGTGGCTCAAAAGGCTGAAGGGTAGTGGAGGAAATCCATCGAACGTATATGCATACCGTGGAGATCCCGGGACTATCGGTGCTAATCACCGTAGTTGGAAAGTATATCTCGTGGTGGAATTTTTATCATGCATAGTGTCCTTGAGTAATGATGTAACCAAGATAAGCTAAGCTAGAAACGTATAGTCATGACGTGTCGATGGGCATGAAATGAACCCTAGATTGAGTCGGCCTTACAAAGATAATTCTTTTATTAAAACTTAATAATAAACCTTAGTTATATTGTAGCTTCTACTTCTTACTTTGTACAATGTACTTACCTCAAATGTATGTTTATTTATGTGTTTGGGGGAGAGAAGACGAACAGGTAAATTCAGAGTTCGAGGAGGACTTCGATGACGACGTTTAAGGATGCCGGAGTTGACGAGCTTAATTATTTATATTTATTTATATTTTAGACTTGGATATTTTTTATGGGATCTTTGTATTTTTACTTCTTAATTTTTGGATGTTTCATACATTTTGGATTTCGTTGGTTTCTCTTCCAATGTAATAAATGTTACATTTCCTTCTTTAGTTATTAAGTTTCTATTCATGGTTATTTGGGAAAAATTACCCGAGTCTTTTGCTTCCGTTTGCTTTAATTTGATACGACGTAGTAGAGGCTTACATGTAATATTAGATTTATTTAATATTATGTGCGCCGAACGTTCCTTTTTCCGAATAAGGGCTCGGTGTCCAGAAACGGGCGTTCTAGCTTGGTATTAGAGCGAAGCGCCTTTTAGGCTTCCTTTCTTTTGAGATAAGTTTTCTTTAGATCTCTTAGTAACGTTCTGGTTTTCTTTGATCATCAGGATGGTGTTCAGTAGAACTGGAGCAGGTGCAGAAGCATCAGGAGTACGTCGAGAGAGTCCAACACCAGTCGTAGTAGGCGGTTTCGTGAGGCAGAATCCATCACCTCACCTGAGCTTCAGTCCACCGCCTCATACTGCAACCCCTAAACCACGATCTCAACAGAGTCAGTCACCACGACCACGGCATAATCCTACACCACGACCTAGACCAAGGTATTGTTAGGAAATCTACGCGGGAGCGCAGCGGAATTTAAAATTTTTATTTCCTTTTAACCAGGATCGACTTCGTTTAAGCAATAAACAAATAAGTGTAGACGGTGGTTACCTTGGTTGATCTATAAGATCGACGCTTTGACCGTCTAAGGAGTTAATTCTGCATAGAGCCGCACAAGTGTTCGGCCTCTACCGCTAGTCCACACGAACAGCTCGCCGGAATCCCATCATGGATTGCTACTGGAAAAAAACTCCGGTTGCTAGACCGGCCTTTTTCCCCTCTCTCCAACTCTCTATAGGATGATCTCTATTTTACACAAGAGCTATTAGCTCTTGGAATTGTGATGTACAAAAGAGCTTGACACCACTTCCTATTTATAGGGAAAGTGGCGCCACATACTAGAGTGGAGGAGAAGAAAACTTTTTCCCAATAAAATACAGAAAATATAATAGATTGATTTATCTCATTTATTATAATATCTTATAATAAATAAATCTAGGATATTGTCAATATCTTATATTGAATATTTCCAAGATATTGTCAATATCTTATATTGACTATAATTATCTTATTACCATAAATCAATTTACACATGTGTATATATCACAAATATTTATTACACATATAATATATATATATATATATATATATATATATATATATATATATATATATATATATATATATATATATTTTGAAACAACTAAGCACATGCACATCAATTGTGCACCACAAGCTGAAGCCAAATATATATATATAAATATTAATATCTAATATTAATATATGGTAATACTATTAATTAAATTACACAATCCAAGTGTATCTTATACACACATAAATTGTGCCACCTTAGCCAATAAATTGGCATCCGGAATATTCTTTAATTAATATAATATTATTAATATCTTGTATTATATTTATTCACAATAAATAAATACCACCATATTAATTTACCACTATAACCTTTATAGTCGTGAGATAAATTTTCCTTATATGGTTATCAACTATAACCACATTTTAATCCGGCTTGATGTTCATATGTGTGTGACCCGATAGGCTTCGAATATGTTGGCCGTAGACACAAAGTGCAAATTACTTAAAATGCCCTTCATGCCTAACGATCACGGGATAGCGTCTAGCAACACACCGTGACCCCAATCATCGGAAGAGTCAAATGCAATGACTACTACCTTTCACGTGAAACGATTACATGTAACTTACAATCCTATCGCTGTAATAATATCCATACGGTCGTACGTCGAGTGTCAAACATCAACGACCGTATCTTATAATCTGGATATCATGCCCTCTCGAAGCAACTCATTTACTCCCACTTTGCAAAGATTCACGAGAGCTAGACATTCCTTATAAGAAGGTCATTTCGGATATTCGATCCCAATCATGGATACGCGATTCCCAGCACGACCAATCATGTATACTCCGCGTGCTTCAATATCACACCCAATCACTACCGCATGATCGCCCGCGTGGCTGAAAACCTCAATAGTGTCAAAGCATGACAATCCACACCGTGATGCCATGAAGACTCCGGTCTTAAGGATAATTACACAACTGCCACATAGTGCGACACTTAATGTAAGTGGGTCAGTCTAACGTACGCATTCTCTAATACACGTCCACGTACAGTCCAAGTGTCTTTACACTTCGATAGACGAGATCTATCCATGCCCTTAAAGACAGAAGACATCTAATACGTGCTAGCCTGTTTGTACTATCAATGTCCTGTTTAATAGTACATCAGCCTAGAGACATTTAAGTATCAAACTTGTTAAAGTGATTAGAGATCTCATCAACCATAATCGCCTATCATGGTTTCTCCATAACAGTTTCATACTAAGGACGTTATCATATAACAATTCACAATTGGTTCTCTAAAAGAACATATATATGACAGCAGAAAAGCCATTTAATATAGGTACAAACATAAAGAAACAGTAGAAATGATCCGACCTGGTCGGATCCGGTCCAACCCGATTGGGTTTAGGATACTATTTCAACAATCTCCCACTTGGCCTAAAACCAATCACTCATACACACGAGACCAAGTTGAAACACAAGAATCTCATGCAATACTCACAACCAGCCCTAGCCATAAAAAGATCGCTATCCGTGGGGACTCAGACTATCTTCATATCATGCTCCAAATGACCAAGTCAAAAGAACCGCCTCAACACACACATGAATCTCTGACGAGACCCTGGTCCTTGCTTCAAGCAATGAATCCACTTACCATATCAGCCATACAGAAATGGTGGAAGAACCGTACAAGGTTCATGAATGAACCTTCTAGATCCATGTACTGCTCCCGCTGCGCCTCTAAGGAACTACTGTGTTTTGGACTCGTTGTAGAATTTACAGTGACCCATAGCTAAGAACATTTCCAGCTCACTGTATCACTTAATCAAAGTGATTGCAAACCCAGACTGTAGCTCCTACTCGCCTTCATAAGACTCAGGATATACGTCTGTATAATTATATTTATTCTCTTCCAAGCTTCAATAAACTAGGAAATCATCCTTAACTTGTTTAAGGATATTCTCGACATTCACCAGATTCATTTTCATACACGCTCATGACTCATCATGAAGTATGAACATCTGACATTATTTTATGATGGTTCCTATCGCAGTAACAAAAGAAACCTTCCATAAGCATCATCTTTCACCTTATCTTTAGAACGAACGTCCTAACATAGATAGATCTTAAGAACGCTGGCTGGAAGTATCCCCTTCGGGATCTATGCTAAACACTTTTAGCATCACATCTATATAGATAAACTATAATCTAACAGCAGTTAAATCTATCACTATAGATTCCTATTTCTAAAATAAGAACTGCTAATCCAAGTGCTTTCGTAAAGACCTTGAACTACCAAACATTAATTGACTGTGACATGGGGTGATAATTCATGAGAGAGATATCTAATACCTTGCTCAAAAATCATAACACACTCCCACTATCCATCTTGCACATTGGGCATATTCTTTTTTTGACTAAATCAAACTCCTTTGATTATCAAACAAAGAAATCATCTAGAGAAACTTGTTTGAGTCCATAATTGAATCTCATAGGCTTACATATCATGTTATTGTCTATGAACATTGAGCTGTCTGCCCAACGTCTTCAACAATATAGTCATGATACGAAGTTACAACAAGCATAGTCTGAATAGAACTAGCCTCAGCCTTACAGGGACATTCCCTCTAGGTAAGACAGACTAGGTTCACAACCTGGTTGTCACTGATGGAATCTAATTCAGATATTATGGCTCCTGGCCATATCTTTCAATCTTGCCTTTCAAACATTCTTTCATAAGTTTTGAGATATTCATTCTTCAAGATAAACATACCAAAGAGCCTTTTCGAGGCTTGAGGTTATCCACGGACTTACAGTAACTTTTGTGTGCACTTGAGCGTTGTTTCTACACCTTAACGCTATGTGGTGTCCGCTCACGCGTTCTATGGTTGAATATATCTTTGTGGTTCTCAAACTCTTTTGAGATCTTAATCGACTCCCACTGTTTACTTTGGAATAAACACTTCCTCTAGAAGACAGCATATTTGGAGACAAACATTTTGCTCCGTGGACAAGTAAATAATATCTAGCATACTTGCTAAGATATTCCACAAATTCGCATATGTCGTACTAGGCTCCAAGCCTTTCTGACTTTGCCTATGACAACTTCAAATCATCGGTTAAGATAGATTCGACATTATCCCCTTCCATATCTCGATATGGAATTTATTCAACCTTTATTCTTTGGAACTTGGTTAAGTATAAGGCACTATCCCGAAACGGGTAAGGATACTTCGCATGGCTTGCGCCGTCACCTTTATCATATAAAGTGTTGTTCCCATTTTAGAACACAATCTAATTGCGTATCCCAAAGATGGTATCCTTCAAGGAGAATCTTATTCCTTTCGCATTTACTTAAAACACACCCTTCGGTATTAATTACTTCAATCCAATTGAAGATTAATTCCTAAGTAGCTCATCAATCTCATATTCATACTAGCTCGAACTTTTCAGGCTTCAATTATGCACTTCACTGAGTACACTTGACAATTTCTAAAAATAGTCGTAGAGATTAACAAACAATTATTTGTGGCATTAATTGTCATAAGCCAACAAACATCGGTATGTTTAGGTTTTAGACAATTTTTCTAGAATTTATAACCTTTTCATAAAAGGGTATTTTAGTCATCTTTAGATAAGATACGTATCACCCACATGATTCATAATCACATGGTTCAGACATCATCTGAATGACATTTGATTATACGTTTCTCTTCCAGAGAGTCGACATCTAGAACAACTACAAATATCAAGGATAACAGCCATACAAATATTTAGTTGAGATTTCATCACCCATATCAACTATATAGTGATATCAATCTAGTACGTTAGATTCAGTGACCTTTCAACTTTATCGGAATAACATTTATTCTTTACAATTGAATATGTTTATTAAATCCTAACATATAACTGAAAGTATGTTCTTCATAAGAACCGGAACATAATAATATTTATTTAGTTCCCTTATCAGTTTACTAGATCCTGAATGTGGTAAGTGTTACAACGTTTGCTTCACCTTCCATATCTGTATTAACCTTTCTAATTTAACCACACTCGTAAGATATCATATATCTAAGAGTTGACTTGAACTTAGATAGGTTCATTTCAACACACTTGCCTTGAATAGAAACTTCAATAAGTTCTCTATTTAAGCACACGCCCTAACTTTCCCTTTTAATCCTTTAAGAACTTGAAAAAAAGTTTCTTATTGTAGTCTTCATAAGACTTAAGAAAAATCACAAGAGCCATGTCTTTAATTTCTTTTCATAAAGAAAATCTATAGTTTATTAAATAGTTTATTTAACCTTTTGAATCATGTTCAAAACTTTGCTATTTAATTAACCTTTAAGCAATGATAGAATTAAGTCGACACTTAAATCTTACAATTTTAAAAACAACATTTCCAAAATTTGATGTGGTCATTCTTATCCAACGTTTGAATTATTTGTCATCGTATGACTGAATGATCATATTTGATAGTATCCAATGTCATGAGCTTTCGTCTTTCAATAAAGTCTTGGAGTACTGCATCAAATATGCAGTCTCCTTGTCTCTAACTACTATAACGGGATTGCTCGTGTCATTGCTTATTTTAAAAGGATTAAAATTTACTTAACCATTCTTGAGAACGTTTCTCAAACAGTCATAATTTGGTTTTACTAATCGAGAAAAACATAAATATAAAATTTTGCTAAAACTACAACATAAAAAATGAAAATAAAAGAGTGTTGTTGTTTATACACGCAAAATCAAAAATGGTCTTTTGGTTTATGATTTTGCTCCCACTAGTCAACTACTTCCAATTGACTTTCAAGAATTGTTAATTTCTTTAGTGGACAAGATCCCACTAAACTACCGCAACCCCCGCTTTGGCTGGTGGGCCGAAAGTAGTCTAATCTGTAGACAACATCCCTTTGTCAATCGTATCCTATACGACTCTTGTTGTTTGACTAGTCAACTCTTTGACAAATTTTCATCTTATGAAATAGTCAAACCCTTGCTTCTAAAATCCAAACGACCCTGCTTTGGCTGGTGGCCGAGAGAATTCTTAGTCAAGTCATAACCCCAATATTCGTGAGATCTCATACGATCATATCTCGATAATGACGATATACCCGAGGTAGGTCAACCCCCTGCTTTGGCTAATGAGTTGGATCCGAACAAGGGCTCTTCACCGTCATTATAATAAGGGGAGGCAATTTCAACTTGATTCTTTTGAGGTGGAAGTATTTATGTAAATTAATTCACTTAATTAATTTTAATTATGGTCTCATCAAGTATATCTATCTCTATAAATATACATCCTACACATTCATCTAGATCGTGCCTAGTCATGCATCTATCGTATCATATAAAATAAATACAAGCACAAAATAAATAAATACGTAAAGTAACCGGTATGATCATGGACTTTTAAATGAGGTGCGGTTTCGAATACAAATCGACTTTAAACCGCATGGTCACAATCTAAGGGTAGCTGCAACCGCCAATAGGATCTTTAATGCTCCATTCTCCAATGGGATCTTTATTTCGTCTTTCTTTGGTCTCCATCTTCCGCTCCATTCTTGTTATATTTAGTCTATCTAATAAAATAAACACACCCGCCGTACACGGGGGGAGCTAACGGGAATGGGATAAATGCAGAAAATAAACTAGGTCACGTTCTTCATAACGGCCTAGGACAATTTTTAAACCAACAGAAAAATCAAATCATTCACATCTATCCTATCGGTCGAGTCAATGATCAATCGGGGTCCATATAATTATATTATATCTAATCCATACAATAAAATCTTATGAAAAAAATAAAATTAAAATTTAACTACTTGCGTCTTAATTAATCAATTAACATTTAATCTATTAAATAATTTTATCCAATCAATTAACTAATTAACATTTAATTAATTAAATGATTTTAATCGAAATAAAATTAACGATTAATTTTAAACCGATTTTAATTTTAATATTAATAAATTAGAACTATTCCAAAAATAAATCAAAATTAAAATTAAGTCTCTTTTTGTTTCTTTCCTTTTGATTCATAATCAAAAGGGATGCCTTTGGTTTCCTAAACCAAAATGCATCTTCCTAAACCAAATTTGGTTTATGCCTGACCACTTTCCAAAATTTTTGGAAAGTGGCTTGCTTTAGGCTTTTACAAATCAAATATTTGAAAATGGCTTTGGCCATTCCAAATCAAAATTTGGAAGGCCAATATTTTATTTAGTATGCTAGCCACTTTCCAAAATCAAAATTTTGAAGTGGCCTAAACTTGAGCTTTTTCCAAATCAAATATTTGGAAGGCTTAGCTTATTCCAAACAAAGTTTGGAAAGACCAATATTGTTTTAATGTCATGTGGCATCCCAATGGCCCAAACTATTTGAACTATTGGTTAGCCACATGACACAACTAAACAAAGAGATATCAATCACAACTACGAACCATATTGAAACACAAAATACACAAAACAAAATTTAGGGATCCACCAAAAAGATGCACCAGCCGACGTCGACCGCCCCAAGGGGAAGTCACCGCCGCCGGCGCAATTTCCGGTGAGGGTGCCGCCGCCGATCGGCCGAGCACCCCAAAAGCCGCAACCTTTTTTTTTTTTTTTTCGTGTATCGTTTCGCGAATAAAAAATCTTTCATCTTTTAATTACGTGATTTAAACGATAAAATTAACTACGCAAAATAACATGATTGTTGCTTAAGCTCGAAGCTCGCTCTGATACCACTGTTAGGAAATCTACGCTGGAACGCAGCGGAATTTAAAATTTTTATTTCCTTTTAACCAGGATCGACTTCGTTTAAGCAATAAACAAATAAGTGTAGACGGTGGTTACCATGGTTAATCTATAAGATCGACGCTTTGACCGTCTAAGGAGAGTAGTTCTGCATAGAGCCGCCCAAGTGTTCGGCCTCTACCGCTAGTCCACACGAACACTTCGCGAATCCCATCATGGATTGATATTGGAAAACTCCGTTGCTAGACCGGCTTTTTTTTCCTCTCTCCAACTCTCTATAGGATGCTCTCTATTTTACACAAGAGCTATTAGCTCTTAGAATTGTGATGTACAAAAGAGCTTGACACCCACTTCCTATTTATAGGGAAAGTGGCGCCACATACTAGAGTGGAGGAGAAGAAAACCTTTTTCCAATAAAATAAAAAAAAAATATAATAGATTGATTTATCTCATTTATTATAATATCTTATAATAAATAAATCTAGGATATTGTCAATATCTTATATTGACTATAATTATCTTATTACCATAAATCAATTTACACATGTGTATATATCACAAATATATATTACACACACACACACACACACATATATATATATATATATATATATATATATATATATATATATATATTTTTGGAAACAATTATGCACATGCACATCCAATGTATACCACACGCTGAAGCCAAATATATATATATATATATATATATATATATATATATATATATATATATATATATATATATATATTTGGCTTCAATATGTGTGGTGCACATTGATGTGTATGTACATAGTTGTTTCAAAACATATATATATATATATATATATATATATATATATATATATATATATATATATATATATATATATCTCATATTAATATATGACAATACCATTAATTAAATTGCACAATCCAAGTGTATCTTATACACACACAAATTGCGCCACCTTAGCCAATAAATTGGCATCCGGAATATTCTTTAATTAATAGAATATTATTAATATCTTGTATTATATTTACTCACAATAAATAAATACCACCATATTAATTTACCACTATAACCTTTATAGTCGTGAGATAAACTTTCCTTATCTGGTTATCATCTATAACCACATTTTAATCCGGCTTGATGTTCATATGTGTGTGACCCGATAGGCTTCCGAATATGTTGGCCATAGACACAAAGTGCAAATTACGAAAATGCCCTTCATGCCTAATGATCACGGAATAGCGTCTAGCAACACACCGTGACCCCCAATCATCGGAAGATTCAAATGCAATGACTACTACCTTTCATGTGAAACAGTTACCGTGTAACTTACAATCCTATCTCTGTAATAATATCCATACGGTCGTACGTCGAGTGTCAAACATCAACGACCGTATCTTATAATCTGGATATAATGCCCTCTCGAAGCAACTCATTTACTCCTACTTTGCAAAGATTCACGAGAGCTAGACATTCCTTATAAGAAGGCCATTTTGGATATTCGATCCCAATCATAGGATACGTGATTCCCAGACGACCAATCATGTATACTCCGGATGCTTCAATATTACACCCAATCACTACTGCATGATCGCCCCGTGGCTAGGGGAAATCTCAATAGTGTCAAAGCATGACAATCCACACCGTGATGCCATGAAGACTCGGTCTTAAGGATAATTACACAACCGCCACATAGTCGACACTTAATGTAAGTGGGTCGGTCACCAACGTCGCATTCTCTAATACACGTCCACGCACGGTCCAAGTGTCTCTACACTTCGATAGACGAGATCTATCCCCCTTACTTAAAGACAGTAAGACATCTAATACGTACAGCTTGCTTTGTTTGTACTATCAATGTCCTGCTTAATAGTACATCGACTAGAGACATTTAAGTATCAAACTTGTTAAAGTGATTAGAGATCTCATCAACCATAATCGCCTATCATGGTTTCTCTATCACAGTTTCATACTAAGGACGTTATCATATAAAAATTCACAATTGGTTCTCTAAAAGAACATATATATATGACAACAGAAAAGCCATTTAATATATGTACAAACATAAAGAAATATTAGAAATGATCCGACCCGGTCGGATCCGGTCCAACCCGATTGGGTTTAGGACACTATTTCAACAGGTACAACTTTATTTATGGAGAACCCGGGGAAGCCCCCATCTGTGTCACCGTAGTAGGATATATTCCACCAGTTTATGTACCCCCATCCACCAACATATACCCTCAACCAATCAGTGTTTATCCTCCACCGGTAAGTCACCCTTCTCCACCAGCTTTCCACCATCAGCAACATCAGACCTTTTACCCACCGCCAGTAGGTCACACTCCTCGACCTACTATACCTCTTTCACCCCGTTTTGACCATCAACAAGGCATCGGATACCCACCCTACGGTTTTTATCAACCACCACCATACCAGCAACAGCCTCACCAACAAGAAATACCTTTTGGACATTAACTAGATCCACCAGTGAGACCAGTTTTTGAGTAAGCACCACCAGTGGATTGGTACACGAGGCTAAGAAGGAACAAAGTTCAAGACTTATTTAGGAATGTGGAACATTCAAAGGCCGAAGAATGGTTAAGGAGTTTCAAAAAAGCTTGCAGGAATATACATGTTCCTGAATCTGAGATGGCTCAGTTGGCAGTTAGTTTCCTTTTGGGTACGGCTGAATCATGGATTGATGCTATAGAAAGTAGCAACAGGAAAGTGACAGACTGGGAAAGCTTTAAGGCTATGTTTTTCAATGAGTACTTCCCGACGATAGTGCAAGCAGACAAGGCTAGTTAGTTCATAAAACTTAAGCAGGGTACACAGCTGACGGTATCTCAGTATACCAACAAGTTTAATGAGTTGGGAAAGTTTTATCCTGAGCTTATGAAGGTTGAAGAGAGAAAGATGGCTCTATACAAGGAAGGGTTATCGTATGAGATACAGTCGGGTATGCTAGGCTTCACGGCAAGGAACATGGCTGAGCTTCTGAACAAAGCCTTGGAGGTTAAGAACTTCAAGAAAAAGGCTACCGTGGTTATCAGGAATAAGAAAAGTTTTGGGGCAAGTCAAGGATATAACCGAGGAGCACCGTAGCAGAATGCTTAGAGGACAACAACCCCTACAGCAGGTAATCCTCCAACCGGAGCACCGCTTTGGCCTAAATGCAATAGGAATCACCCAGGTGAGTGTAAGGCTAGTACATACGGCTGCTACTACTGTGGAGATTTAGGACATTTTGCCAAGATGTGTCCGACAAAAGGAGCTCGAGTAATCGAGAGAAAGGAAGTGGAAAAGGTGGCCCGAGTCGCCTGATTCGAGTGTTTGCAATGGATGCTTTGAGATGGTTTGACCAGATGATAATGTTATCTCGGTACCTTTATTGTTTATTTTGATTTATTATAGTACTGTATAGCACGATTTAAATCATGTTGTAGTAGTATTTAAATAAATGAATTTACATCATAGGTACAATAATATTAGACAACCTAGCAGTTACGGCATCGTTTGATACGGGAGTGTCTAACACCTTTGTGTCGTCCAAGATAGCTAAGAAGCTTAACTTACCAATGGAAACTTTAAGAAGCACTTTGGAAATAACAACACCTTTAGGAAAAGTGACTAAGGTAGCCAAGTTGATACCTCAAATGGATGTGCGAGTAGGAACGTATCGTTGCAAAAGTGACTTTACAGTTTTGGACTTTTCAGACTTCGATGTGATTCTTGGAATAGATTGGCTATTCGGGAATTATGTTCACTTGGATTGTAGAGAAAAGAGAGTGACCTTTAAGATACCCGGGAAATCATATAAAACCTATCAAGGTAATGTTTACAAACCAAGTAAGAAGCGTCACCCTATAATTTCAGCAGTTAAGACGATAAGAGCTTGTCAGAAAGGCTGTGAAGGCTACTTGTTGTACGCAGTAGATGTGGAACAAGTGAAGCCTACGTTAGAGGAAACCCCCGTGGTAAGAGAGTACCTCGATGTGTTTCCAGAAGAGTTACCGGGAAACATGCCGCATGCAGAAAATAGAGTTTGAGATCAAGTTGGTACCGAGCGGCACCACCGCTAAGGCACCCTATAGATTGGCGCCGGCTGAATTGAAGAAGTTGAATGCTCAACTTAAGGATATGCTTGAAAGGAATATGATTCAGCCTAGTACTTCGCTGGGAGCCCCAATGTTGTTTGTTAAGAAGAAAGATGGTAGCATGAGGATGTGCATAGACTACAGAGCCCCTCGAACAATCTTACCATCAAGAATAAGTACCCTTTGCCAAGGATTGATGATTTGTTTAATCGGGCCAGCAAGGCAAGAGAGTTTTTATAAGATTGATCTTAGGTCCGGTTATCATCGCTTGAAGATCAAAGTAGCGAGATATACCAAGACAGACTTTTCAAGGTACAAGGTATGGACATTATGAGTTCTTGGTCATGCCTTTTGGACTCACTAATGCCTCATCTGCATTTATGGACTTAATGCAGCGTGTTTTCATGCCATACTTGGACAAATTTGTGATAGTATTCATATGTGACATCCTAGTATACTCAAAGGATGAGAAAGAACATGAGGAACACCTAAGGGTAGTGTTGGATACCTTGAAGAGGAGTCAGTTGCACGAAAAGTTCTCTAAGTGCGAATTCTGGTTGGATCAAGTTAGTTTCTTGGGTCATGTCATTTCTAGAGATGACATCAAGGTTGATCCGGCAAAGATTGAAGCAGTTGAGAAGTGGTCCAGACCGACTATAGTTTCAGGGGTTAGAATTTTTCTCGGTTTGGCTGGCTATTATAGGAAGTTTGTGCAGAACTTCTCAAAAATAGCTACACCACTCACCAAGCTTACATAAAAGAATGTAAAGTTCGAGTGGACCAGTGAGTGTGAAGAGGCTTTTCAGACGTTGAAGAAGAAATTGACTACAGCCCCAGTTTTGGCAGTTCCGGAGATCTTTGATAATTATGACGTGTATACAGATGCTTCGGGACAGGGTTTAGGTTGTGTGTTGATGCAAGGAGGAAAATTCATTTCCTACGCATCTAGACAGTTGAAAGTGCATGAGAAGAATTACCCAACAAGTGACTTAGAGTTGGCAGCAGTCAGGGGCGCCCCTGTGGGGGGGCCATGGTGGCCATGGCACGGAGCCCCCCCGAAAATCAATGAATTTAAGGGCCCCACGAAATTTTGACCTAATATTATATATATACTGTATTTATATGAACATGGAATGTATTACCTTAATGGTTAGCACTCAAGTATACTAGAGATGAGGTTTGGTTTCGAATCTTGCAAGCTACAATAATTTTTGTTTTTTTAAACTAGGACTAAGAGCCAAATAAGTAGGTTTTTTTTCCTTCCAAACCCATGACTATCACACGCAGTTTTTTTGTTTTATTTTTTTTATACAGATTATTTTTTTATACAGATTTTGGTTACTGTTTTTTTTCGAAGGGCGAGGGCCTATTTTTTTTTTTTTTGGCCCTGAGCCTAAATTTGGACAGGGACGCTCCTGGCAGCAGTAGTGTTTGCCTTAAAGATCTGGAGGCACTACTTGTATGGAGTTAAGGCTAGGATTTTCACCGACCACAAAAGTTTAAAGTATTTCTTCACTCAGGAGAATCTAAATATGAGGCAGAGGAGATGGTTAGAGTTCGTAAACGATTACGATTTGGATATTCAGTACCATCCGGGTAAAGCCAATGTAGTGGCTGATGCTTTGAGCAGAAAACCGGTGTTTGCATTTTCAAGCGTTGAAGATATGGCAGAGAGGTTAGATGGGCTGAGAATCCGAAGTTTTGATCAGATTGAAGACCGCAGTTTGTGGCACCATTATTAGCAAGGTCTTAGTTGATGGATGATATTCGGGAGAAGCAAGATGAAGATCCAGTTTTGGTTGATTTGAAGCATGTTGCAAGAGAAAAGCCTACAGTTGGCTATGTGTTGGAGAAGAATGGGAACCTATGGTACCAAGATCGTTTGTGTGTGCCTAATGTCGGTGATCTAAGACAAAGGGTTATGGAAGAGGCACATAGGATTGCTTTTGCAGTTCATCCAGGAGCTACCGAAATGTATCGAGACTTGAAGGAAAAGTTTTGGTGGCCCTCAATGAAGGTGGAAATAGCTAAGTTTGTGGCGGAATGTGATATCTGTCAGAAAGTTAAAGCATAACACAGAAGGCCATGAGGAATGCTTAAGCCGTTGGATATCCCTGAATGGAAATAGGATAAGATCACAGTGGATTTCATCACCGGTTTACCTAAGACAAGAGGCGGACATGATGCGATTTGGGTAATTGTGGATAGATTGAACAAACTCATTTCTTACCATTTAAGGTTGATATGCCCTTAAAGAAGATGACCACACTATACTTGGATAATATAGTGAAGTTACATGGAGTACCTATCTCTATAGTCTCGAATCGAGATTGTCGGTTCATTAGTCGGTTTTGGAAAGGTTTGCGAGAAGCTTTTGGTACGAGGTTGGATTTAAGTATGGCCTTTCATCCTCGGCATGATGGACATTCAGAGAGGACCATCCAAACACATGAAGACATGCTGAGAGCTTGTGTTTTGGAAGTAGGCGGATCATGGGATGATTACCTACATGTGGCGGAGTTTGCCTACAACAACAGTTATCACGCAAGCATAGGCATGCCACCGCTTGAAGCTTTGTACGGAAGAAGATGTAGAACGCCATTTGCTTTTGGGATGAAGTCGGGAAAGACAAGTCACCGGGCTGGAGTTAGTTGAACAAGCTAAGGAAAGAGTTCAGTTGGTTAAGAAGAATCTGAAGGTAGCTCAAGATAGACAGAAGAGTTGGGCAGATGTTAGAAGAAGGCCTCTCGAGTTTGAAGTTGGTGAAAGAGTTTACCTAAGAGCCTCACCAATGAAAGGAGTTAAACGTTTTGGATAAAAGGGAAAGTTAAGTCCGAGGTATGTTGGACCGTTTGAGATTCTAGAAAGAGTTGGACCGTTGGCCTATAAGCTTAAGTTACCAGAATCAATGTCAAGAGTCCATAACGTGTTCCATGTTTCGATGTTGAAGAAGTGTTTGACCAAGACAGACGTTGAAACCACAGTTGATCCGGAAGTTCTTCAAGATAATCTAGCTTATGATGAGAAACCGATCAGAATATTGGACCGTAAAGAAAAGATGATTAAGAGAAGAATGATGCCTTTGGTTTTGGTGCAATGGAGCAATCATTCACCGGATGAAGCTACTTGGGAAGTCGAGGATGATATGATCAGCGAGTTTCCATATTTTATGGACTTACCAGGTATGTTCTAGTTTCGAGGACGAAACTCCTTTTAAGGGGGAAGGAATGTAATATTCCGATTTTCGAGAAAGGGCAGACATGTCATTTTGCGAAAACGGAATATCGGGTTCGGTTCCTTTTATTCGGAGTTTAAATATTTTGTTAAATATATGTATATTTTTTAGAAATATATATGTATTTTAAGGAAAAGAAAATCTGATTAGTAAGGGTAAAATAGGAAAATAAGGATTATGTTAATTATTGGGATTTTCCTATTTAAGGAAAATAAACCCAATCAGTTTTCCCTAACATTTTGAATCATATTTTCCACCTCTTAAATTTATTTCCTGCGTGTGAAGAGCAAGAATTAGGGCTGCGAGTTTTCAATCAGTTTCTAAGTCAATTCTTAACGGTTTTCAGATCAGAGTAGAGCATCGGAATTGTCGTGAAGAGAGCGTCGATTCAATACCAGAAATTTAGAGCTTTTCTCAAGGTAATTAATTCGACCTATCTGAGTTCTTGGTTGAGTTTTGAGGATCAAAACTCATACCTTTCGTATTTTATTGTTTGGAATCGTGTGATCGATTTTACTGCGAATTCGAAATGATCATATAGGTTTGCTGCAGAAAAGAGATCATTTTTGCTGCTGTTTTCTGAGTTTTTGGAGTTGGAATAGATTGCTAAAAGGTAAGAAGCTCTTCCTACAATCTAATTAGGGTTTAGAGTAGTTAGAACATGTTTTTGAAGCGTTTTCATATCGAGGTTTTTCATAGATGATGATCATGGATCAAGGGATGTTAGGATCTGTGAAAGTTATGATTTTGGTTGTTTTTCTGCTATATTTCATGTTCAACATGTTTGGATCGAGTAGAGATCGTCATGGGATGATAATTAGGTTATTAGGGCTTTTCTGCGCTGAATGCGTACACATTCACTGGAGTGCGCACGCATTCCTGTTACAAGATTGCCTAGGATAGTTTCAGCAGGTTCAATGCGTACGCATTCAAGGGAATGTGCACGCATTGTTGGTTCAGAGTTGATCGTGATGCTCCTTAAAGACTGCACGAACAATGCGCACGCATTGGTTGGACAGTGTCTTTCAGTTTAGGTTCTGGTCAGGGAATGAACACGCATTGATAACAATGCGCACGCATTGTTTGAACAGAGAGTTACAACAGGTGTTTAAGTAGGGAATGCGCACGCATTCCATAAGGATGCGCACGCATTGCCCCAGATTCTTTTAATAAGTTGTTGTTAAGCTATGTAATGGGGTTTTAAACGTTGTTTCATGATTCAATAACATTAAATAAACTTGAACAAGCCCCGATTGAGTTTCTGATGCGTTTGGTTCCGGCACCGGACGTACTCTTAAATTTGATACGACGTAGTAGAGGGCTTACGTGTAATATTAGATTTATTTAATATTATGCGTGCCGAACGTTTATTTTTCGGATAAGGACTCGGTGTCCGGGAACGGGGCGTTACAGGTTCAAAGGAGTCAATAAATTGACGGAAATAATAGAAACAAAAATATGCCTAAAGTGGTTTGAAAGAGTCAATAAATTGACTTGAATAATAGAAACAAAAAAAAGACCCAAAGTGGTTTAAAGGAGTCAGAAAATAAATTGATTGAAATAATAGAAACAAAAAAATGCCTAAAGTGGTTTGAAGGAGTCAATAAATTGACTGAAATAATAGAAACAAAAGACCCAAAGTTGTTTAAATGAGTCCGAAATAAATTTACTGAAGTAATATAAACAAAAAAAAGACCCAAAATGGTTTAAAGGAGTCATAAAAAAATCTGTTGTTGCAGGGACTCAAACTGTCTTTCAAGGAAGAGCCAAATATTATAATCAACTGGACTACAACAGATAACTAAAAAATATTTGAATATTTATTAATTATCGTCGTTAATTATTGTGTGTTTGCAAAACAAGTATTTTCGCCCCCCCCAGGATGGTTGGGCCTTCAGCCAACACTTCCTCCGCTTCCTTATTGGGCTGGCCCTGTCCATAACCATAAGGTTGAAGACTACTTTACGGTTGAAAAGATATTGTAAGTTGAACATTATTGAATGCTTAAGCGTGAAGGACATTGATCCTCTATATGCTTCAAGGAAGGGGGAGTAGTGTTGAAAAATGAGCCCAGTTGCTATTTAAGTTTGATTAATTTTCATTATATTGCCCCGTATGTGACTTTATAAGCTACATCCGTCACTAACGAGCCATGAAGCGTATATAGCTTAAATCAAATGGCAAAAATATGTTATATATGTTTTGCAGGTTTTTTTTTAATGGTTTTGATTAAAATAAATTAAGTTTAGTAATTTACTGTAAATTATTTAATTTATTAAATAATTTATTTTAAAATAATAAATTAAATTTATTTTATTCTACCTAAATATTCTACATTCTTATCAAATATGGACTTCGGCAATTTTTCTTTTGCTCACCTTAGGCCTTATATGATAATATCCTCTTGGACTTTAAATTTGTCTAGTCCAATCCCCAATCTTTTATCTAGCCCAAATTTTGGTCCATTACATAAACCTAATATTCTACCATATAACCAAAACAAAACATAAGAATCCCTCCATCTAATCTTTGCTGCCGACTTTCCCCTTCTTTCGGCTCCTTCCCAAACCTTCAACTTTGACCAAACTCTTCCATTTCCTTAACTGCAACCTTTTGATAAACCCCTTCTCTCACTATAGACGAGTTGCATGAACTTAACAATATACTAGCTAAAGATAATGGAACTCTAAGAGCTAAAATCGAGACACTAAATGAACTTAAGCTACAACATGACAACGAAGTTGTCTCACTTATCAACACACTAAGTCAACTAGAACTAAAGCACAAAGGCACCTTGATAGAGAATGATTCTTTGAAATGAGAGGTTGCTTCGTTGAAACAAGTCATTTCAAGACCTGAAGAGCATTGTACTCAGCTCGAAAAGCAACCCCCTCCAACCAAAGAGTTTAAGGGTAAACAAGTCAGTGGTTCAAAACCCACGAAAGTGAGTACTAAACCAACTAAACCCACCTCTTCAAAAACTGTCTTAGAGCCAAAGCCTATTGCCTTAGATCACTCTACACCTGCACACACCAAGAAAACACCATCAACACAAAAGAATGCTTCTTCGACACATCCACACACTTCACAGCATTCTTCTCCACGCACTCACGCATATATGTATGATCGAAGAGGTTCAAGGAGTTATATTCAAAAGAACCAATCCTATCATACAAATTATGCTACACCTAGCTTCTACACACCTGCATATTATGATCCACGCATTCACCAAGCACCCGACTACACATATAGGCATCCACACATCTTCTTATCCCAAATGTTGTTTTGGCAAGATCAGTTTACGAGAATACAACAGAACACATACTACCAAGATCCCTACTACGGTCACTATGATCAGCCAACCCAATCCAACATGACTAGGAAGTCTGGTCGTAAACCAACAGTAAAGAAAGTATGGGTTCGGAAGGATTCTCTTAAATCTGACCCTAACCTTGAAGGACCCAAGAACTAAAGGGTACCTATTAAACAATTGTATTGAAGGTATGCTTCAAGTCAAAGCTTTTGAAAAGCAACACAAAGTGGTGTCTGGACAGTGGTTGCTCCAGACATATGACTGGAGGTACAGTTACTTTCGGCGACAGCTCAAAAGGAAAGATCCTTGGTGAAGGATCAATTGGTAACCCTAACACTTTTATCATTCATAAAGTCTTACTTGTTAAGAATTTAGGGTATAATATTTTGAGCATTTCACAGTTAAGTGACGCTGGCTTTCGTATTGCATTTGACGAAGCATGTTGCAAGATAAGCGACAAATCAGGAAAGGTTGTTCGAACCGGTCGTCGTGAACATAATTTTTACACGATCTAATTAGACAAACTTATTGATTGTTCGATTACTTACCTCATGTCTAAGCATGATAGTGCAAACCTTTGGCATCGTCGCTTAGGTCATGTTGGTATCACCACCATTCGTAAATCGCGCAAACAGAATCGATCGTGGTCTACCTTCAATTGATTTAGAAGAGTTTGAAATTTGTGAGCCTTGTATTCATGGCAAACAAACCAGAACTTCTTTTAAATCAAAGCATGAAGTTTCATCCACTCGCATCCTAGAGCTTCTGCACATAGATTTATTTGGCCCTAGTAGAGTTAGAAGTCTTAATTGGAAGTCTTATGTGCTCGTCGTAGTTGATGACTACTCTCAATATACATGGGTATTGTTCTTGACTCATAAGAGTGATAGTGCCAAGGCATTTTCAACTCTTGTGAAGCAATTACAAAACATCTTCGATATATCGGTAAGTGTCGATGAGGAGTGATAGAAGTGGAGAATTTGTCGATACCGAACTTATAGAGGTCTGTGATTACCTTGGTATTCGACATGAGTTCTCTGCACTTAGAACTCCGCAACAAAACGGCGTTGTTGAGCGTAAGAACCGTACCCTACAAGAGTCTGCTCGATAAATGCTGAATGAATTTAAGGTGCCTCGTTTTCTTTGGGCTGAGGCAGTTGCTTGTGCATGTTATATAGTTAATCGAGTGTCTATTAGACATAGATTACACAAGACTCCCTACGAAGTTCTTAGAAATCGGCTTCCGAAAGTTAACTACTTTCATGTTTTTGGATGCAAGTGTTTTGTATTGAATGACAGAGGAAATTCAGATAAGTTCACATCTAAGTCCACCGAATGCATATTCGTAGGTTATTCATAAACCTCAAGGGTTTATAGATGTTATGATCCTGTTTTCTGACGCATTCTAGAGTCTATTCATGTGTCATTCAATGAGTCTGTTTCCATGACTAACATGTGTTCTAGTGTACAAGGTTTAGAACCTAATGTTCAACAGTTAGTCATTGATGATGAGTTGGAGCTACTTCCACCCGCGCAAAATGTAAACTCCCCTGAAGCAGGAGTAGCACATCCTCCTGCTGTTGAGACAACAACACCCATTGATGGTGACACCTTAGCAAATGGTGACCACAATGAGGAAAATGACGAAAATGATGAAAATGAAATTGCTGCACAAGAAGAGAACACTGGTGATCATCAACGTAAGTGGGGTTATTTTCTCACTCCCGACTTAATCATTGAAGATCCCAATGCTGGTGTAAGAACCCGCAGGTCCACTTTCTATCCCTCTTCTCAGCATGCATTAATTTCCCTTAATGAACCTAAGAAAGTTGATGAAGCCCTCTTAGATAATGAGTGGGTAATTGCTATGCAAAAAGAGCTTCATCAATTTGAAAGGAATGATGTATGGGAACTTGTCCCCCTACCTAAGGAGAAATCCTCAGTAGGCACACGATGGGTCTTTAGAAATAAATTAGATGAAAACGGTAACGTCGTTAGGAATAAAGCTAGATTGGTGGCACAGGGTTATACCCAAGCTGAAGGCATCGATTATGATGAGACCTTCGCCCCAGTTGCTCGGCTTGAAGCCATACGACTGTTAATCGCGTTTGCATTTTCCTTAGGACTAAAGCTCTATCAAATGGACGTCAAAAGTGCGTTCTTGAACGGTCTTATCGATAAAGAAGTGTATGTTCGTCAGCCCCCGGGCTTTGAGGATACACTTCATCCCGATTATGTTTACCGTCTCAAGAAGGCTCTTTATGGCCTCAAACAAGCGCCTAGAGCGTGGTACGATAAGTTGTCATCAGTGCTTTTGGCCAATGGTTTTGTTAGGGGCAGGGTAGATAATACCTTGTTCATAAGGAAATCAGGTTCTGACATCCTGGTTGCCCAGGTCTATGTCGATGACATCATATTTGGTTCCACCAACCCTGCTCTTTCCATTGAGTTTGAGTCTTTGATGTCTTCACATTTTGAGATGTCTGCTATGGGAGAATTAAATTTCTTCCTAGGCTTACAAATCAAATAGACACAGTCCGGCACACACATAAGTCAAACGAAATACATAAGATATATCACTAAGTTTAAGTTTGACAACCTTAAACCGGCTAGAACTCCTATGAGTTCTTCGGTCAAACTTACACTTGATGAACAAGGTGAGCCGTTTGACTCTCACTTGTACCGGTCTATGATCGGATCTCTATTGTATCTGACCGCATCGAGACCCGACATACAGTTCGCAGTAGGTTTATGTGCACGTTTTCAAGCAAATCCAAAGATATCGCATTTCAAAGCTGTAAAGCAAATTTTTCGATATCTTCGGCACACACCTACACTAAGCCTTTGGTACTCCAGGGCTTCCACTCTTGCACTTATCACGTACAGCGATGCCGATTGTGGTGGTTGTCGTATTGAACGGAAGAGTACTAGTGGTACTTGTCAGCTCTTAGGAGATAAACTCATCTCGTGGTTCTCTAAAAAGCAACCTAGTGTTGCCTTGAGTACTACCGAGGCTGAGTATGTCGCCCTGAGTAATTGTTGTGCCCAACTCCTCTGGATCAAACAACAACTCGCGGATTTCGGCATATCTGTCGATTGTGTCCCCGTCTATTGTGATAGTACCAGCGTGATAGACTTGGCACACAATCCCGTATTACACTCCCGAGCCAAACACATTGATATTCGTTATCATTTTCTACGCGACCACGTGCAAAATGGTAATATATCTATTGAGTTTGTGCCAATCACATAACTAATAGTCGATATGTTCACAAAGCCCTTACCCCAGCCTTGTTTGAAAAGTTATAGTAGTGACCTCCATATGATACCTCTATGACCCTTTTGTTTAGTTTTCAAACTAAGGGGGAGAAAGTACATATGTAGGGGGAGTTGTAAACTAGGGGGAGCGTTAAGATATATTTTGAAAATTAATCAAAAGGGGGAGAATGTTGAAAAATGAGCCCAGTTGCTATTTAAGTTTGATTAATTTTCATTATATTGCCCGGTATGTGACTTTATAAGCTACATCTGTCACTAACGAGCCATGAAGCGTATAAAGCTTAAATCAAATGGCAAAAATATGATATATAAGTTTTGCAGGTTTTTTTTATAATGGTTTTGATTAAAATAAATTAAGTTTAGTAATTTACTGTAAATTATTTAATTTATTAAATAATTTATTTTAAAATATTAAATTAAATTTATTTTATTCTACCTAAATATTCTACATTCTCAGCAAATATGGACCTCGGCAATTTTTCTTTTGCTCACCTTAGGCCTTATATGATAATATCCTCTTGGACTTTAAATTTGTCTAGTCCAATCCCCAATCTTTTATCTAGCCCAAATTTTGATCCATTACCTAAACCTAATATTCTACCATATAACCAAAACATAAGAATCCCTCCATCTAATCTTTGCTGCCGACTTTCCCCTTCTTTCGGCTCCTTCCCAAACCTTCAACTTTGACCAAACTCTTCCACTTCTCACACCCGTTATATCCTTTTGACCTAGTCTTTTCTTGCCATCTCCCTATCCCTTTTTATCTCAACCAAAACAGATAATGCCTCTCGGTTGGTTGATGAAGGAGTCAAGATTGTACAGCTTGGATTTCCGGTTTGCAGAGCCTTATTTTTCAGGAAATTTGACCACGAACTGAGAGTGTTTAACACTCAGTGATGTTTTGGTCTGACCATAAATTGGTCCGGTTTAGTGGCTCAGGGCCGGTTTGACTGAGTCACATGACAGTTCGGGTTGCCTTCCGGTTTATAAGATTCTGAGTTGATTGATTTTTCACAGTCAAAATCAGAATCAATGTGGGTTACGGTTTACGGGTCAATACTGGGTATTATATATGTATGTATTCATTTAAGGTTTGTTAAAAAAAATTACCGTATGTATATATATATATATATATATATATATATATATATATATAAGAAGATGAAAAAGAAAGGTCATGAGCGGCTACGTCACGCCTACGGCCTACCCCCTTCGCTTTATTTGTCCTTTTTCAATTTCCTCCTCATTATTACCTTTTACTGTAGTACAATAGTGATGGAACGAGTCATTGTTGAGAGAGACATTTGACTGTAAATTTGACTGTTGACAACACACTGTTCATGAAAAATGAAATTGGATTTTCTCTCAGACCAACCGTTGGATCATGGTGATTTCAAGTGCCTCTGCACGCAAGACCAAGCTACGTTAGTGCAAGCGACTAAGGTCTTGCAATTACCCCCCATTTGGAACGAATGAACCGGACGGATCTTCGATCGGAGGTCGGAATCGAAATGTTGACTTGGTCAATGGTGAATAGTTAAGGAAAATACACGGAGAGGAAAATGGTAAATAATTTTTATAAATTAATTTACAACGAATTAGCCTTAACTTTCAACTACAAACATTCTTAGAATTGTTCACTGAACAACATATCAAAAGTTTTTTTTTTTGAAAAAAATAATTATTTGAATTAAATTTATGTAAATACACAGAAGCAGATGAAAAAGAAAGGTCATGAGCGGCTACGTCACGCCTACGGCCTACCCCCTTCGCCTCATGACACGTGGCGGGCAAAACCTGTAATATTATTTGGTTTTGCCACGTGTAAGACCCAGATTAATTTCCTCAAATTGGGAGGGACTATAAATGTCCCCAAGTCCCCAACAAAACCATTGTAGTAAAGAAGTTGGAAACTACTATTCAGACTTTTTGCGTTTTGAGCTGGGTAGCCCAGATGAACGGCTGCTCGGCCTGCAGGTGGGGGAGATGATGAACTATGCCGTGTACACTCCCCCTGAAACCTAAATGTTAAGTTAGTCATTAACCCATATCCCTTAATGTTAATTTAGTCATTAACCCATGACCATTAATGTTAAGTTAGTCATTAACCCATGTCCATTAATGTTAAGTTAGACCTTAATCATTACAGGTGAGAGAGATGAACAATGGTCAAAGTGTTCTAGTGGATCTGTCATATAATCCTTAATCAATAATTGATTTAACTTTCTTACTCCATTTTCTGAGAAACGCACTTTATTTGTCCTTTTTCAATTTCCTCATCATTATTACCTTTTACTGTAGTACAATAGTGATGGAACGAGTCATTGTTGAGAGAGACATTTGACTGTAAATTTGACTGTTGACAACACACTGTTCATGAAAAATGAAATTGGATTTTCTCTCAGACCAACCGTTGGATCATGGTGATTTCAAGTGCCTCTGCACGCAAGACCAAGCGACGTTAGTGCAAGCGACTAAGGTCTTGCAATTACCCCCCATTTGGAACGAATGAACCGGACGGATCTTCGATCGGAGGTCGGAATCAAAATGTTGACTTGGTCAACGGTGAATAGTTAAGGAAAATACACAGAGAGGAAAATGGTAAATAATTTTTAAAAATTAATTTACAACGAATTAGCCTTAACTTTTAACTACAAACATTCTTATAATTCTTCACTGAACAACATATCAAAAGTTTTTTTTTTTGAAAAAAATAATTATTTGAATTAAATTTATGTAAATGCACAGAAAAAGATGAAAAAGAAAGATCATGAGCGGCTACGTCACGCCTACGGCCTACCCCCTTCGCCTCATGACACGTGGCGGGCAAAACCTTGTAATATTATATGGTTTTGCCACGTGTAAGGCCCAGATACATTTTCTCAAATTGTGAGGGACTATAAATGTCCCCAAGTCCCCAACAAAACCATAGTAGGAAAAAACTTCTGAACTACTATTCAGACTTTTTGCGTTTTGAGCTGGGTAGCCCAGATGAACGGCTGCTCGGCCTGCAGGTGGGGGAGATGATGAACTATGCCGTGTACACTCCCCCTGAAACCTAAATGTTAAGTTAGTCATTAACCCATATCCCTTAATGTTAATTTAGTCATTAACCCATGACCATTAATGTTAAGTTAGTCATTAACCCATGTCCATTAATGTTAAGTTAGACCTTAATCATTACAGGTGAGAGAGATGAACAATGGTCAAAGTGTTCTAGTGGATCTGTCATATAATCCTTAATCAATAATTGATTTAACACAATTATCCCTGAAAATGATTATCTGGGTATATATGTGATTGACAAGATTTCCAACACCGACATGCGCGGCCGCAGCTATAGATTGTATAATAAAAGCCCCCGCTTTTAAGTTAATCATATACCCGCATCATAGCAGTGGGGTTAATCTGGGCCTACACGCGGCAAAACCATATAATATTACGGTTTGCCACGTGTCGGCTTATGATTTGTTCATTGGCTGGTATTCAAGTGTCCCTACCCACGTGGCTAATCATCAAAGTCTTTGGAAATATTCCCCTTTTACTGTTGTACAATAGTGCATGTCGATTCTTTTCACTGCTGAGCAATAGTAAATGCGTTATTTATTTTAACCTTTCTGCTTTAGCAACTATTGTTTCTTCCCCAATCATTACATCCTTTTGAAAAACCCTGGGTTACTATACAAAAATTGACTTTTTTACTGTAGCAATTGATCGGAACGGTGAAAAATTTGCATTTTTTCCGATTAATTGTTTTTGTGTTGAAATTATTGGAAAAGCATCTACAACAGTATGGAAATTCCAATAGCTGAATCAGTTTCTGGTGATTATGAGACTGATTGTACTGATATAAAGTCAGGATCTGCAGTTGTGTCTGTGAAGTTAAAATACCCTAGTTTTATTGACAGGGCTTTCAACAAGATGAAAAATCTTTCTGTAATGATTGATAGTTGTCTCTTGATGTACAGGCCTCAATGCCCAATGAACTCCGAAGGATGTGTTAGGGTTAGAGTTTTTGACAACAGGCTATGTGAACCTGATTGCAAACAGGCTGAGTTTGTTTTCCCAGTATCTTGTTGTTTAAATATGACCTATTTTGGTAATGCCTATGCCAGTTTAAACGACAAGGAATGTCCTTGGTCGATTACCTATGTTTTGGAGAATGCTAATATTAAGGCTGATGTGAATTATCAGAAAATGAAAGCTTTTTTAAAGCTCTCAACATCGAAGAGGCCCAATGAATTAGCATTTAGAGGTCCAAAGAATTGACATAAAGTCTAAAATTTTCAGTAGAGATAATGTTGATGTATGGCATTGTGGGTTTAAAAAACCCACTCTAAGTCGTTGCCTTAGTGCTCGAGCTGACCACATTGGAAAGCCCAAGGCTATTACATGTGGCCCTGGAGATGCTTTTTCAGATAGCAGATCATCGTTTAGTCATTTGGAGAGGTCCAGTATCTGTGACAACGCAAACAAGCCCTCATCTTCAACGCACTGTTTATCTGAAACAGTTGGTTCTAAATACAGTGTTGGGCTTATCAGCAGTGCAGATCCAGCCCAACTTTCAGAAGAAGATTTGAAGAAGAATCTTTTGGAAGCAGAAAAAAATAAAATTAAATTTGGGATTGCGTGCACCGCAAGCAAACACTTGTATAAAATATACCTTTTGATCGCTTAGTCTTTTCGGTCATTGCATGGAAGAATTACGTGTAAGTTATAATTTGTGGCTTATTATCTGTTTATTCACAACGTTGTTAAATTTAATAATCGTTTTAAATGGGTTCACGTATATTCGATGTGGGCGAATATCCACAATTAGGAAGGGTTAAGAAGCGATGTGCGTAGATCTTTGGATTTCGTCACAATTGGCACATTTAAGGGCTCGTCAAGAGGCAGGGAGAAATTTGTATGCCAAGGCCCTTTGTTCATGGATCGGAGGAATCCGTTTACTGCTAATGCAAAGGTTGGCTAAATTTACGTCTTTGTTAACCGCAGTTTAGTTTAACGAGCGTAGTGTAAGTATTTTATTAAGAAGCGAAGCGTAGGTAGATGTTCAAAGTTTGAGTTATGTCAACATCAAACAGGAAAATGAGGAGTATCTAGCAAGCACCGGGAGGAATGCGTATGCAAGTTTAAAGAGGAATCTGTTTGGAACAGCTCTGCTGATATTCTTATAGGCCTCCATCTAGGAGGCACTGCTTTTATAAAAAAAAAAACCTTTTTAGGCGCAAAAAGACTTTCGAGAGGAGATTGTTAACAATTCATGACAAACTTACAATTGAAAACACAGGTGAATGTAAGCTATTGAATAATATAAGTCAAGGACTAGTTCGATCGAGAGGCTTGGACATGATATTAATTTGTATGGAATTAATATTAAGGGAAGGTTCATCTTGGTGTGTGTGAGCCATTAATGTGTCTTCATGTTATATGGTTTTACTTGTTGATAAAAAACCTAAAGCTACATCATCGTAAATTTGAAGATGCAGGATGTTTCGACATTTATCTTTGATGAACCCTCTATCGCTATGATTAAAGAGGAGATGATCGATAGATTCAGGGTTTTAAGAAGGGGTGTTTTTTGGCTAACAAAGGAAGGAGCAAATTCAGGTGGTCAGAAAGAGCAAGTTGTAAAAGAATATTGCAACAAAAAAATCAGTGTTAAATATGGTGGTGCAACGACGCACTATTGATAACATTCATGAGAATGCTTTGTATTTATGTCTTTGCTAGTTACGCGAAAGGTACATTAGCAAAGAATGACAGATGTCTCGTCGTAATGTATTTTTATAGTTAATCTTTTGATGTTGTGTAAGAAAAATTCTTTTGTATTCAATAAAAGGTTCATGTATTTCCAAATGTATTACATTTCCTTGTGCCCATTCATAGAACTGCTATTATCTCTATCTATTGCTATTCGTAACTTTGATCTGGATTACATAATACAATACATGGTATTCCCAGTACTCTTTTTCTTACAGATTTATCGCTTCATGATAAAGTCTTTTGAGCACTAACAATTCTTTCTTGTAAGAAAAAAATTGAAGGGAATGTCGCCTACAATATTATACAAAGCATGTACATCATAACAAGAAAAATCTATACCCCACAAAAATAATTATGGCGGCCCAAACTTCTTTCACGCCGCTGCTTTGCCAGCTTGTTGGGCCTTCACTTATCATCGATAGGGGCGGTCCGGTTTGTTCATCCGGTCTGCGGTGGAGGTGAAGAACGGTTAGTGTGTAGCACATCCTCGATATCATAGTAACGTTCATTCACGCCCATTAATGTTTGTTCATGTGCCACATAAGATCATCCTTGTTCATATGGTTACCCAATATCAATTGCAAATTATAATAATTTACCATAAATAAATTTTGATCCGCTTCAGTCTTTCGGTTCTGAGGATGTTTACAAATGTTGTCCATCAAAATTTGAATTTCGAGTTGAATTCGCCATTTTGAATTTGCGACATATTCAGATTCCTTAATTGAGTAGCCCAGATGAGCGGCTGCTCGTGCGCACTCTCGAGAGGAAATCGGCTTTGGATGTGGACTCGCTTATTATTGTTGTCCATATCTCATCTCTATTTTTTTTGGGGTTTTCTTCCATCTTTAAAAACCCCTCTTTCCTCAAATACCCTTCCTTTTGCGTGTAATCTGCAACATTCGCATGACGCTTTTTGCTATCCGGGTATTTGAGGAAAGGGGTTTTAAAGATGGAAGAAAACCCCCAAAAAATAGAGATGAGATATGGACAACAATAATAAACGAGTCCACATCCAAAGCTGATTTCCTCTCCAGAGTGCACTGAGCACCGCTCATCCGGGCTACTCAATTAAGGAATCGAATATGTCGCAAATTCAAAATGGCCAGAATTCAACTCGAATTCCACCTTGATGGACAACATTTGTAAACATCCTCAGAAATCGAAAGATCAAGGATCAAAATTTATTTATGGTAAATTATTATAATTTGCAATTGATATTGGGTAACCATATATAAAGGATGATCTTATGTGGGCACATGAACAAACATTAATGGACGTGAATGAACGTTACTATGATATCGTGGATGTGCTACACACTAACCGCTCTTCACCTTCCACCGTAGGACTGCATGAACAAACCGGACCGCCTCTATCGATGATAATTGAAGGCCCAACAAGAATCGCAAAACAAATGTGGCTAGAAGTTTGGGCCGCCATAATTATTTTTGTGGGGTATAGATTTTTCTTGTTATGATGTACATGCTTTGTATAATATTGTAGACGACATTCCTTCAATTTTTTTTGCTTACAAGAAAGAATTGTTAGTGCTCAAAAAGACTTTATCAGAAACGATAAGTACTTATGAAAAAGAGTACTGGGAATACCATGTATTGTATTATGTAATCCAGATCAAAGTTACGAAATAGCAATAGATAGAGATAATAACATGTTCTATGAATGGGCACAAGGAAATGTAATACATTTGGAAATACATGAACCTTTTATTGAATACAAAAGAATTTTTCTTACACAACATCAAAAGATTAACTATAAAATACATTCTGACAGATTAATCGCTATTATCGCTTAATGTACCTTTCATGTAACTAGCAAAGACATAAATACAAAGCATTCTCATGAATGTTATCAATAGTGCCACGCGTGCACCACCATATTTAACATGATTTTTTTGTTGCAATATTCTTTACAACTTGCTCTTTTCGACCACCTGAATTTGCTCCTTCCTTTGTTAGCCAAAAACACCCCTTCTTAAAACCCTGAATCTATCACCATCTCCTCTTTAATCATAGCGATAGAGGGTTCATCAAAGATAAATGTCGAAAACATCCTGCATCTTCAAATTTTCTGATGATTTAGCTTTAGGTTTTTATCAACAAGTAAAACCATATAACATGAAGACTCAAGTAATGGCTCACACACTGAAGATGAACCTTCCCCTTAATATTAATTCCATACAAATTAATATCATGTCCAAGCCTCTCGATCGTAACTAGTCCCTTGACTTATATTATTCAATAGCTTACATTCACTGTGTTTTCAATTGTAAGTTTGTCATGAATTGTTAACAATCTCTCTCAAAAAGTCTTTTTCGCTTAAAAGGTTTTTTTTAAAAAAAAAGTGCCTCCTAGATGGAGGCCTATAAGAATATCTAGGAGCTGCTCCAAATGTGATTCTCTTTAAACTTGCATACGCATTCCTCCCGGTGCTTGCTAGATACTCCTCATTTTCCTGCTTTGATGTTGACATAACTCAAACTTTGAACATCTACCTCTCGCTTTTAATAAAATACTTACACTTCGTCATTAAACTCAAGTTAACAAAGACGAAATTTAGCCAACCTTTGCATTAATGTAAACGGATTCTCCGATCCATGAACAAAGGGCCTTGGCATACAAATTTCTCCCTGCCTCTTGACAGCCCTTATGTGCCAATTGTGACGAATCCAAAGATCTACGCACATCGCTTTAACCCTTCCCAATTGTGAGATATTCATTCACATCGAATATACGTGAACCCATTTAAAACAAAGCTATTAAATTTAACAACGCTAGTGAATAAACGTATAATAAGCCACAAATTATAACTTACATGCGAAATTCTTCCATGCAATGACCGAAAGACTAAATAATCAAAAGGTATATTTATACACAGTGTTTGCTTATGTGCACGCAATCCCAAATTTAATTTTATTTTTTCCTGCTTCCAAAAGATTCTTCTTCAAATCTTCTTCTGAAAGTTGGGCTGGATCTGCATCGATGATAAAGCCCAACATCAGATTTAGAACCAAATCGCTTTGTATAAAAACGATGGCGTTGAAGATGAGGGCTTGTTTGCATTGTCACAGATACTGGACCTCTCCAAATGACTAAACGATGATCTGCTATCTGAAAAAGCATCTCCAGGGCCACATGTAATAGCCTTGGGCTTTCCAATGTGGTCAGCTCGAGCACTAAGGCAACGACTTAGAGTGGGTTTTTTAAACCCACAATGCCATACATCAACATTATCTCTGCTGAAAATTTTAGACTTTATGTCAATTACTGGACCTCTAAATGCTAATTCATTGGGCCTCTTCGATGTTGAGAGCTTTAAAAAAGCTTTCATTTTACAGTAATTCACATCAGCCTTAATATTAGCATTCTCCAAAACATAGGTAATCGGCTAAGGACATTCCTTGTCGCTTAAATCGCATAGGCATTACCAAAATAGTCATATTTAAACAACAAGATACTGGAAAACAAACTCACTGCTTGCAATCAAGTTCACATAGCCTCGTTGTCAAAAACTCTAACTCCTAACACATCCTTCGGAGTTCATTGGGCATTGAGGCCTGCATATCAAGAGACAACTATCAATCATTACGAAAGATTTTTCATCTTGTTGAAAGCCCCACAATAAAACTAGGTATTTTAACTTCACATACACAATCACAGATCCTGACTTTATATCAAGACAATCGCCTCATAATCACTGTAAACCGATTCAATATATTGGAATTTCCATCACAGTAGATGCTTTTCCAATAATTTCAACACAAAAACAATTAATCGGAAAATGCAAATTTTTCACCGCTCCGATCAATTGCTACAGAGAAAAGTCAATTTTTGTATAGTAACCCAGGTTTTTCAAAAGGATGTAATGATTGGGAAGAAACAATAGTTGCTAAAGCGAAAGGTTAAAATAAATAACGCATTTACTATTGCTCAAAGCGTTGAAAAGAACCGACATGCACTATTGTACAACAAAGAAAAGGAATATTTCCAAAGACTTTGATGATTAGCCACGTGGTAGGACACTTGAATACCACCAATGAACAAATCATAAGCGACACACGTGGCAAAACCGTAATATTATATGGTTTTGCCGCGTGTAAGGCCCAGATTAATTTTCTCAAATTGGGAAGGACTATAAATGTCCCTAAGTCCCCAACAAAACCATAGTAGGAAAAAACTTCAACTACTATTCTCATTTTATCAAATATCTCTCCATCTCTAAAAATTAAAAACAATGCCTCGTATGCCAAAGAACATATGTATTTAAGGGGCTACTCAAGATTTTTAACATATCCACATTGCCCTTTAATACCTCTTTCGCTTTTAGATTACTTATTTAATTTGTTAAAAGATTTAGATATATTTTATGCGAGTATGTATCGAAAATCATGCGAGATGGTGAACCACATCCACACTGCCTCGGTACAACTTAATAATAGGTTGGATACTGAGAGACATTAGGTTCTTTTGATATATATATATATATATATATATATATATATATATATATATATATATATATATATATATATATATATATTTTGAGGCACTAAATTTTTGAGAAAAAAAAATTCAGGATATTTTTGCTTTAATAATTTTAAACTTGTTACAACAACTTTTTTGTTTGCTAGCTCGTATTTTTTTTTTTGGGATTAAATTTATATATTATAATTATAGTACTTATAGTATTTAAAATAAAATAAAATAAAATAAAACATTTTTATAAAAAAAATGACCCAGATTTTGCAATTTTTTTTGTTAAAAGAATCCCTGCAATCTTGAAATATGTGTTTGTGAAATTCAAATTTTGGAACTATCCACTCCAAGTTTTGACTATAAATATCCAAAGATACCTTAACAGATTAGCATCATAGCAATCCAACATTTTCTCGCCTCTAAAATCTTTTCTCTGCATTTTCGGTGTGTGAAAGTTGTTGGTGTAAATTCATCAATGTTCAAGTATTGATCAAGAGTTGAATTTTGGTGAATCTTCATTGGTGTGGAAATTCAAATGGTAGATTCAATTGACTTGTTTGGTACAATCTTTGAGGTGCTGCACTTTTCTCGGTATCATTTTTCTCGGTATCATTTTGATTCGTAGTCACTTCTTTTGTTCAAGAAGTTCTTACTATTTTCGCCAGTAGTAGATAATTTATTTGATTAATTGTTCTTTACTCGTAAACTGAGTTGTTTTGGTAGATCGCATTTTTATTCAAATTAAAGTGTGTTTATCTATCTTAAATTTAAGTCGTTCGAATTAAAGTTTCACTATTTCTCCCGATTTGATATATCAAGGTGAAAAGTCTAGTGAGGACAAATACTTTAAATTCTGGTATCTTGTTGATTTGGTGATAGAATCCTTTTAATTTGGTATTATACTGCAGGGTTGTTTTTATCCCCATAAATTGTTACCTTTTGGTTGTATTAAGATTAGTACATCATTAAATATTTTGAATCTGCAAAGATTCATATAATGTGTATTTTTCTTAATAAGTCCAATTAATCCCTTTGTGTATTTTTAATTTTGAGCAAGTTTGAATTTATTGTATTCTCTGTATTAAAAAAAAAAAAATTTGTGATAATACTTGCTTATTTGATACACATAGGTTGCTTATATTAGAAAGATAAAAATCCTCAATTTGATATCCTGTGTTGACAGTGTTGTGCTACTTGCTTTATTTGGAAAAAGATTTTTGTCACTTAGGATTTAATTTTGAATATTAGAAAAGATAAAAAAATAATAATAATAATTGTGGTTTTATCCTAGACTTTATTTTTAGAATATTATTTGTGTTGAAATTAAACTTAAGGCTGCATATTAGCAACACACCATAATATTTGATCACTTAGGTAAAACTACTCGTTTCTAATAATCACTTAAGCTCTCTTCCGCGGTTTAGGTGTTTAGGATTCGTTTAGTGACTCTGATTTGAATTTAAAGTGGTAGAAAATTTTAAAACGATACAAGTTCTTTCATCCCCTCTGAATTTGTTTGCGCATTATGATCCAACAAGTAGATATGAGATGTTGGATTCTTAATAGCGAGATGAGGCCTCAACCCCTAATTGTTCATATTGAGCCTTGAACATATATTTGGTTGTTTACTTTAGCCAACGTGGCATCAAATACAGATGCATTCTCAATAACAAGCTTCTCCAAATGGTGCATGTTGTTCATTTGTTGAGCAACTGTAGAGGCTACAAGTGTGTCCTCGAGAGAAATGATAGAAATTACTGTTTAAGAATCTACAGCTGGATAAATGATCTTACATTTGATGACCATGATAACATCCCTTATTTGGGTTTGGCTCATATCTTCTATTTGTCATTTGTGGTTGGTTGACCACGAGGCTAAATAATTCTTCTTTTTATCGTCAATTATGATTTAAGACAAATTTTAAATGATCCAAATTTATAGTATGTTGATGGTTCTTCACAAGGTGAACCTACAAAATAAACAAACCTGAATAGGCCAATTATTCTCTGGAAGCCCAATATGTCACTTAAGCATAATGGCAGCTTTGTTAAGCAGTAATGAAATAGAGTAAAATAAAAGGAATTGAATGGAATAAGGAATAAATTTATTCAATTACAACGCTTGAAATATTAAAGAATAGAATAAAACAAATTATATAAAATGCGACACATCGAAAGTAATGAATAGAAAAGGAGTAGTGGATTAAGATTGGGTGGGATAGTGACGATATGGTTCATAAGGTATGATATGGTGGACGAGATGGGTAGTGTAGGGTGGGGTAGCCCTACCCCACATCCCATCGTGATCCTACCTCTTTACCCACCACTACCCTACCCACCACCCCGCCTCTACCTTACTTTACCCACCACTCTATCTCACCACGTCCTACCTTACGACGCAACCTACCTTACCCCAATCGACCTACTTTACTCCACCATCACCCAACCCTACCCTACCCACCACCCAACCCCAACCGACCTTACCCATCCTACCCCCGCCCCTAACCCACCACCACACCCTACACTACCTAACACTACCTTACCCTACCTCACCATCACCCCACCCTGCCCTACCATACCTTAACCACCACCCCACCCTACCTTATCTTACCCTACCCTACCTTAACCTACCTAGAGCACCACCCCACCCTACCCCACCCACTGCCTATCCTACCTTACCAACAACCCTACCCCTGACCTACCCTATATTACCCACCACCCTACCCTACCATACTCACACCTACCCTACCCTACCCACCACCCCACCCTATCATATCCTACCCTATCTCACCCTACCCTACCCTACCTTACCCCACCACCTACTGTACCCCACCATCACATACCCTACCCTACCATACCCCACCCTACTAATATACCAAACCCGAGTACGGTACCGGACCACCACCGGATCCGGTCTAACGGTCACATCTCAGATCCGACTTCCATCACCACCAGCTCGCCTAGTAATAAGCCGAACAGGTCGTCGAGTCTACACAATCAGAACATTGCTAGGGTTGAGCGTGCTGCCTTCCCGCCTAATGGACTGATCAGCCGGAACGTGCCCGCAACACGGTAGGCGAACATGATCTACACTTAGCGTTAGCAGGGACAAGACTCCGCAAACAAGAGGATATCAAAACGACCAACGGTTTCATGGATCCGCTCCCTGACACTGCTTAATCTCTTAATTGTATTTAATTATGTCTTGTCACAGTTAGCCTAACCGTGCTTAGAGATCTGCCTATAAATAGGGGCACCATGTAACTCATAAAGGGATCCAGATTTAATATAAGCAGATACACTCTGCCAATTTGTCGACTATATGCTCACATTCACTCCTAGCTGTGTCCGCCGGCTATGCACCATCTCTTGTTCATAATAACCACCACCTCTTTTACAAAAAGATCATCTCTTTCAAATAGATATCCACTATGCAAATACCGTAACACCCACCGTGATATTCCGCACTATATCAATCGGCTCCGCTACGGGAAAACTTCATCAAAATCAAGACTTTCCGGTTATTCCACCACCGCAAATTCATATTTACGACACCTTCGCGAGCTCCACCGCCGCCTACACAAAGCAACAAATCAACAAAGCTAAGATTCTCCTGGTGGTACGCCCCAAAGATCATAGCTTCCATCTTTCTTGCAACATAGCAGACACCAAGAGCTTTGATTTTACAAATCAAAGCCTCATTCTCCGTCGGGATCACCAAAATTAGAAAGGCACCATTGTCGGCATCCTCACAAATTTAGAACGGGTTATCGTTCTTCAGTGTTAGTGCATGTACATTCCCAAGCTCAGCTTCATAGAGCAATAGAGTATAATGCTTGTTGATCAATTTGGAATAATATCAATTGTGCCTTCTACTAGATTCTGGAAAACAAGCCTACTCCGGTTGACGTCCCCTACGGCATAGTCGGTCATGACTCTTGTTGTTAATTCCGAGTTGGTTGTTTGGTATCGTGAGTGTGTAGATTGTTTAATAACTGAGCATCCTCGCCGACTCTCGCCGGATTCTGGGTAAAGTAGCATATGTTCACACCTAACTTGGTCTAAAACGTGTCCAGCAAGTTTCCTTTCAAATCAAATGGTTGGAGGGAAAGGAGTAGGACCTGACACACCAGGCAAGGGGCCGAATCAGGATCCTCCACGTGGCACTGCATCACATCAGAGTGGTCGTAGTGGGAGGTCGCGCACCGCTGGAGGAAACAGCTGCGTAGAATAACGACACTGATGTGCAGGGCCAGTCCTGGTAATTTTTGGGCCTTCGCTGAAGTCTTCGAATTGGGCCTCGAAGGAATTTTTTTTAAAATAAATTACAAAATATTACTTCAATATCGTACTTTTGACATCCGTAGATACAAAATTCAATTAATGGATAGCCTCAAAACATACCTACAAAGTAATAAAATTAAACATCTCTTTTGTAGAATATTTAGGTCTTTTAGTTTGAAGTTTATTTTTCTATATATATATATAAAATGTTTTTTTCTTCTCTGTCTTTATCCGACCAAAAAAAAAAATGTATCATTGGTGAAAAACGTCAGTCCACGTTATTATCGAAAAGGAACGTTATTGGCGAAAGTAAAAAAAAGATATACATGTGTGCTACCAGAAGTAAATGAAAAAAATGGTGTCAGTAAATATTATGTGGTGCTTTTGTCTGTTAATGGCTTTGTGATTGAAAAAAAGGATCATATAGAAAAAAGTTATGTGGTGCCGATAGAAACTGTATATATATATATATATATATATATATATATATATATATATATATATATATATATATATATATATATATATATATATATATGTGTGTGTGTGTGTGTGTGTGTGTGTGTATTGGAGTGTGCTATTATATCAAGGTTCAAAAGTCCCAAAAGATGTTTAAATGAGTTAATGAATTGACTGGAATAATAAAACAAAATAAAAACGATGTGAGTATATGGTAATTATGTGATGCCGATACAAACCGCATATATCTATATTGGATGGTGCTAATATATCAGGGTTCAAAATGTTCAAAAGTGGTTTAAAGGGGCAAGAAGTAAATGAAAAAAATGGTGTCAGTAGTAATTATGTGGTGCCGATATATATATATATATATATATATATATTGGAGGGTGCTCGGAGGGTGCTTATATATCAGGGTTCAAAAGGCCCAAAAGATATTTAAAGTAGTCAAAAATCAAGTAAATAATAGAAACGAAATAAAAATGGTGTGAGTAGTAATTATATGGTGACGATAGAAACTACTAATATATATATATATATATATATATATATATATATATATATATATATATATATATATATATATATATATATATATATATATATATATATATATATATATATATATATATATTATTATTAATTAACTTTACTCAATATATTGTAAGATACACACATACAGCAAAATTTGACTTTTAAAGGTCGAAATGTGTTATTTCACTTTCTAAAAAGTCAAATTTTACACAAAGTAATGCAAATGAAAGATATTTAGGAAGTAAAGGCCATTAACATTGCCTTCATATATATATGGATGGTGCTAATATATCGTGTGTTCAAAAACTCAAAGTGGTTCAAAGGAGTCAATAAATTGTCCTCAAATAACAGAAACAAAAAAAATGCCTAAAGTGGTTTAAAAGAGTCAATAATTTGGCTTAAATAATAGAAACAAAAAAAGACCCAAAGTGGTTTAAAGGAGCCAGAAAATAATTTGACTGAAATAATAGAAACAAAAAAAAGTCTAAATTGGTTTAAAAGAGCCAATAAATTGACTGAAATAATAGAAACAAAAGACCCAAAGTGGTTTAAAGGAGTCCTAAATAAATTGACTGAAGTAATAGAAACAAAAAAAAGACCCAAAGTGGTTTAAAGGAGTCAGAAAAAAAATATGTTGTTGCAGGGACTCAAACTCAAGTCTTTCAAGGAAGAGCCAAATATCACACCAACTGGACTATAATAGATAACTAAAAATATTTGAATATTTATCATTGTTAATTATCGCTTGTTTGTAAAATACGTATTTTCGGCCCCCGGATGGTTGGGTCTTCACCAACGCTTCTCTCGCTTTTATTAGGCCGGCCTGCCGATATGCGGAGCGTGTTAAACGAAAAGGCAAAGGCTCGCGAGCGGGAGGACACAGCCATAAGGAAAAGCCGTGGCAAACAAATCGCGACCCATCCCGGAAAAACTTGGAACATGGATCCGCTCCGACCACGGAAGAGAGCCCTTACGCTCTAGCCTTGAAATCCCACACGAGTATGTAGAGGATATGCGGGTCTACAACCTACATCTCATAGCCGAGGACTTTCACCTCAACCTGTTAGCAAATTCTCACCGCTTCAAGAAAGCACCGACTAAGGTGCATCTAACTCAATCCGCTGAGAGCTAATCGATCTCGCCGTGCACAGAGGCGTAATAGCAACCATGTGACCACAGCCAGGAGATCGGGCGCTTCAATGCCTCAGGCCCGTGGATAACGTTCGCGGTGCAGCCCCAGCGCGTGAGCATCCGGGAGACGACCAGAGGTGACTCGTCAAGTACGACCACGAACAAAGGGGCAGGGAGACTCCGACCAGGCAGAAAGCACCCTGAGGCCGGCTCTCACCCTAGAAGTAGCGGACAAACTCGACTTAATGAGAAAGCAAATTGCAGATCTACAAAAGGGAAGGACAGTAGACCAGGAAGCACCCACTGGGGAACGAGTGTTCTTCACGAGAACATCTTGAAAGCGGCGCCAAGGGGGGGATACATTACCCAACGGCAATGAATTACAACGGAACTACCGATCCTTTTGATTGGTTATCGGCCTTTCAGAGCAGGTTTAGCTTAGCCACACCCGCTGATTTAGGCATGGTGTATAGATTTTGTAAGGGCTATGTAGGACCGGCCGCTCCTGGTCCGCAAATCGCCTCCAAATCGATCACATCATGGGGTGACCTTGTAAACAAGTTTACGATCGAGCTCAGTCCGTGGTCAGCCAAAGAAAACACATACCGACTTGCACGAGGTTCGCAAGGTGAAAATGAAACTACTCACAAACTACTTTGATCGGTTCATCCGAGTCTCACGAGCGCACCGGAGGATTAGCTAAAGATGTGGTAATGACCACTTTTGAATCCAGCCGAAAAGTGGCTATCTCAAATCCCATTTTGCTCAATGCACTTAAAAACCCCCAAGATATGTTAGGCCGGGCAAGAAAATATGTTGCGACCAAGCACCATCAACGGTATCTACGCCCCGACGGGATGCCAAGGTCGAGCGCAGACCACCGAGAGAGAGCCGTAGAAATAGAGAGCGTAACATCATAAAGCCCAAAAAGTTTACAGATGACAACTTCACCCCCTCACTATCTCTTATACATAGATGCCGGTCGGCGGTAAGGAATGAGCTCCCGACCCTACCCGACGAGGCCGCATGCTGCCAGACCAAATTCAAATACTGTTGATATCACAGAGGCAACGGCCATACCACGAGGAATGCAAGCAATTGAAAATTGAGACCGAGAGCGGTAATACAAATGAGGAAAACTCAATCATTACCGAAAGGGATGGAGGAGGGGCTAATAGAGATAACCGCCAAGCCCACCAATATGATAGAGAGATTTTCATAATACCGAGGTCGTGCATAAAATAATCGATCAAACATCGCTCAATTCCATTCACAAGCACGTGGAACGACCAACAATCTCGCTGGGGCATGAGCAGCACTCGCTTACTCACAAATGAGCCGGGTCACGGCAAATCCATACCGAGGATACATGCCTAAGCATTTCAAAGATTATCAATCGGACGCTATTGGGTAGAGTTATGATCGATACGGAGCCTATCGAGACATTATGTACTTCAATTGTTTCAGGAGCTCACCAATGACTCCAACTTGAGACCGCACAACGGCACTCTTGAGGGTTTCACAAGTCATAGGATTAAGGGGCCATTGATCTAGATGTACAAATGGGATATTACACACCTTTCCTAGTCGAAAAGGTAACGCTTATGGTAGATCTCCACCAAATTATAACATGATCATAGGGCCTCGCGCTAAGGCGCTTCTGAGATGGTTGGTTCGATCCCGCATCAAAAAGCAAAAATTTACACCAACAATAGAATCGGGTCTTCGTTAGCAACCCCCGAGTCGGGCCCTAGCCTATATCCGGGCGCCAAGGGCCGATAACAAGAGGCCCCACATCGAATGTACAGAGGCATCAATCTGAGCGGCTATAATCCAATCGGTCAAACAGCCTCCCTCTTATGGAGATCGAAAGCGAGACCTTACAGTGTCGTGATGAACCGGATTTCACAAATGTAGGCAGAGCTAGTAGAGGTGATAATTAATGATGTCTACTCCGACCGTAAAGTTAAGATTGGAGCTCATTTGCCCACCTCCAAAAAAGAGGCATTGATAGCCCAACTCAAGGCAAATCTGGATGCCTTTGCATGGGTTGTCACGACACGAGGGGCGTGAACCCTGAAATGCGCATCACCATGTGAACGCCGACCCCACGCTTAAACTAATCCAAAGAAATACTACCGACGCTTACTCCTCGCGAAGAAGGCCGCAATCAAGGTAGAGGTTAGCAAGCTTACGCAGCCGGCATCATCAAAGAGTTGGCCCACCCAACTTGGCTAGCTAATGTGGTAATGGTAAAAAAACATAACGACAAGTGGAGGATGTGCGTCGACTTCACAGATATCAACAAAGCTTGCCCGAAAGATCCTTACCAGCTCCCAAGGATTGATAAATTAGTTGACTCCATTGCCGGTTTCGAGACTCTAAGCTTGTGTTTGTTTTCATTGAAGTTTTTATGGAGATTTTTGATATCACTTCACCAATCATTTCTCACAATTCTCTCACCAATCACTTTTCAACTACAAAAAAATTAAATTATCTTTCAACATTTCACTTTATCTACTTTATTTTTTTTTACAATTTTATTCATTATACTACTTTATTTCAATTTTTCACCAATCATTTCTTTATCTACACAAATTTTAAAAAATATTTTAACTTTCTAATCATTAATTCAATCATTTTTATTATATTTTATTATCCACTAGCATATCAAACACTCTAAAATAAACTCTAACCCAAAACAAACAAAACTTAAGTTTTCCTGATGCATATTTGGGATATCACCAGTCAAAATGGTTTAACTGACAAGGAGAAAATGGATTTCGGGATCCACAAATGTATTATTATGAAATGATGTATTTTTGGGTTGAATAACGCCGTTCAATTTATCAAAGGATGGTGAACTAAGTTTTCAACTCACAGATCGGCAAGAATACGGAAGCCTACATAGATGAAATGGTCGACAAATCGGGTCGTCGGGCGGTCATGCCACCAACCTGGTCTGAAACATTTGAAAGCGCTCGAGACACTGATGAAGCTTAATCCACCAAATGTACTTATAGGGGTCCAAGCAGCAAGTTTTTGGGGTTATGGTCGCCATCAAGGTATTGAGGAAATCCGAGATCCAAGCTCTACTCGACATGAAAGAACCGACATGCATCAAAGAGGTTCAAATACTCAATGAAAGGATCATAGCTTTGGGCGTGTCTATATCAAAATTTGTTTAAAAGCGCCTTTCTTCAAAATCCTCAAGGCTTACAAGACATTCTCACGGGACGAGGAGTTCTCCAGAGCCTTCAAACACTCAAGGAATATCCGAGGAAACCTCCGCTTTCTAGTTAGCCCGATAGAGGGGGACGCTTTTGTTTTTGTATCCGCGTAATCAGATCGGGTCAGAGCCAGCAGTTGGCTTGTAAAAGGAGGCCGAAACCTCCAAAACCCCGCCTACTATGTAAGTAAGGCTCTCAAACGCCGAGAGTCGTTATTTTAATGTTGAAAAGCTTGCCTACTTGCTCGTTATCGCGCCACAAACTCGTGGGGCTATTTTACTTCGTGATACTATTGTCGTGCTCACGAATAGTCCAATGCGCCAAGTATTAAACCAACCGCACTCTCTCGTGTTGAAATAGTGTTCTAAACCCAATCGGTTGGACCGGATCCGACCGGTCGATCATTTCTACTATTTCTTTATGGTTATACATATATTAAATGGCTTTTCTGTTGTCATATATTTGTTTTTTAAAAGAACCAATTATAAATTATTATATGATAACGTCCTTAGTATTAAACTGTGATAGAGAAACCATGATAGGCGATTACGGTTGATGGGATCTCTAATCACTTTAATAAGTTTGATACTTAAATGTCTCTAGGCTTATGTACTATTAAACAGGGCATTGATAGTACAAACGGGCTAGCACGTATTATATGTCTTCTATCTTTAAGTAAGGTGGATAGATCTCAGATATCTAAGTGTAAATACACTTGGACCGTGCACGTGGACGCAGTATTGTAGAAAGCGATGTTAGATCGACTCCACTTACATCAAGTAAGTGTCACACTATGTGACAATTGTGTAATTATCCTGTGACCGAGTCTACATGGTATCACGGTGTGAATTATCATTCTTGACGCTATTGAGGTTTCCTCCAGCCATTGGGCGGTCATGCGGTAGTGATTGGGTGTGATATCAAGCATGTGGAGTATACATGTTTGTTTGTCCGAAATCACGACTTATCAAGAGGGTGAATATCCGAAGAATGTCTTACTCGTGAATCTTTGAAAAGTGGAAGTAAATGAGTTACTTCGAAAGAGCATGATATCCAGATTATAAGATACGGTCGTTGATGTTTGACACCGACGAACGACCGTGATGGATATTATTACAAATGAGAGGATTATATTTAAACGGTAATCGCTTCACATGAAAGGTAGTAGTCATTGTATTTGACTCTTCCGATGATCGGGGTCACGTGTGTTGTTGACGCTATCCTGCGTGATCGTTAGGTATGAGGGCATTTTTGTAATTTGCACTTTGTGCTTACGGCCAATATATTCGAAGCCTATCGGGTCACACACATAAGAACATCTAGCCGGATTAAAATGCTTATAAGTGATAACCAAATAAGGAAAGAATATATCTCATACTATAAATGTTATAAATGGTAAATTAATATGGTGGTATTTATTTATTGTGAATAAATATAATACAAGATATTAATTATGTTGATTAATTAAATATACACATAATGTATGTGTATGTCGAAATTATTATGTGTATATGATACACATGTATTTTATAAATTAATTAATCATAATATTATATTAATAAAGAATATTCCGGATGCCAAAATTTTGGGATTTGGGGCGCCACTTTCAATGTGTATAAGATACACTTGATTGTGCAATTTAATTAATAAGATTACCATAATATTAATATTGATATTAATTGATTTTTGGAAAATAGATTTATGGTAATAAGATAAAGATATATTCAATATAAGATATTGTCAATATATATTTTGGAAATATATTTAATATAAGATATTGATTATTAAACGAGATAAATCAATCAAATGTATTTTCCTTATTTTATTAAGAAAATATTTTCTTTCTCATCAATCTACTGTGCTTAATCCCAATCAATGGGACTATGATGGGCGATGTTACTCCTATAAATATGAGGGCTTGGCTAGCTCTTTGTAGATCATAATTTCAAGAGACTAATAGTTTGTTGTGAAAATAGAGAGCTTCTGTAGAGAGATTTAGAGAGAGAGAGAAAAAGCCGGTCTAGAACCGGATTTTTCTAATAGCAATCCAATGGTGGATTCCGGCAAAGTTGTTCGTGGATCAAGGGTAGAGGTCGAACGCTGAGCGGCTCCGCACCACTACTCTCCTTAGATGGTCAAAGCGCGATCTTTAGATCAAGCAAGGTAACCACCATCTACTAACTTGTTATGTTTGTTGCTTAAACGGGTCGATCCTGGTTAAAGAAATAAATTTTTGAATTCACTGCTCCCGCAGATTTCCTAACAAAGCAGGTATCGGAGCAAGCTTCGCGCTTAAGCAATAAACATGTTAATTTGGCGTGGTTAATTTTATCGCTTAAATCATGTAATTAAAAGATGAAATATTTTTGATTCGCAAAACGATACACCTAAAAGGAAAAAACAAGTCGGCTTTTGGGGTGCTCGCCGATCGGCGGCGGCACCCCACCGGAAATTACGCCGCTGGTGCTTTTTTTTGGTGGATCTTCAAAATTTTGTTTTGTGTATTTTGTGATTCAATATGTTTTGTAGTTGTGATTGATATCTTTTGTTTAGTTGATATCATGCGCTAACTAATGCTTCAAATAGCTGACCATCGATGCCACACTACATTATTTGGCATGATTTGCCTTTAAATAATTTGCCTTTAAATTTTGTTTTAATCTTTCTTGCGCCATTTTCAAAATATTTGATTTTGGTGAATGTTCCTGCGCTTTTCAAAATATTTGATTTTGAAAAGGACTAAGATTGGCCTTTTGGTTTTGGAAATCAAAGTGTCACTTTTGATTATGAATCAAAAGGAAAGAAACAAAGAGACTTAATTTTAATTTTGATTTATTTTGGAATAATTCCAATTGATTAAAATTAAAATTGATATCGCTTAAAATTAACCGTTAATTTTATTTTGATTAAATCAATTAATTAATTAAATGTTAATTAGTTAATTGATTGTATAAATTATTTGATTGATTAAAAGTTAATCAATTAATGAAGACGCAAGTAGTTAAATGTTAGTTTATCTTTTTTATAAGATATTATTGTATAGATTAGATAGTAGATATATATGATTATATGGACTCGATTGATCATGACTCACCGATATGATAGATGTGAATGATTTAAATTTTTCTCGTTGGTTTAAAATTTATCCAAGGCCGTTATGCGTAACGTGACCTAGTTTATTTTCTCGCATTATCCCATTCTCGTTAGCTCTCCGCCTCATGGGCGGGTGTATTTATTTTATTAGATAAAATTTATGTAACAAGAATGGAGCGGAAGATGATGACCAAAGATAGACGAAAATAAAGATCTCATTGGAAAATGGAGCATTAAAGATCCTATTGGTGGTTGCAAAATACCCTTAGATCGTGACTCGCGGTTTCATCAGCTATTCAAACCGCACTCTAGAAAAGTCAATGATCATACCAAGCATTTTTACGCATTTATTTATTTTGTGCTTGTATTTATTTTACATGATACGATAGATGCATAACTAGGCACGATCTAGATAAATGTGTAGATGTATGTTTATAGAGATAGATATATTTTGTTGAGACCATAATACTAAATTAATTAAGTGAATTAATTTAAAATTACTCCCACAACAAAAATCGAGTTATATTTGTCTCCCAATATTATAATGACGGGTAAGAGCCCTTATTCGAATCCAACCGATCGCCCTCGCCGGGAATCGACCTACCTCGGTATATCGTCATTATCGAGATATGATCGCATGAGATCTCATGAATATTTGGGTTACGACTCGACTAAGAATCTTGCGTGATTGGCCCTCGCCAGACCTTCTCGATTTTAGAGACAAGCGGTTGACTATCACATAAGATGTGAATTGTCAAAGAGTTGACTAGTCAATTCACCAAGAATCACATAGATGTGATTGGTAAAGTGTTACCTACCTTCGAATTATTCCTGCTGACCCGCCTTCGCCGGAAATCGGGTAACTAGATGGATCTTGGCCACTAAAGAATTTTTGAAAGATTCTTGAAAGTCAATTGGGAGTAGTTGACTAGCTGAGCAAAATCATAAATCAAAAGACCATTTTTGATTTTGCGGTATAGACAACAACACTTTTTATCTTTATTTTATGTTGTAGGTTTTAGCAAACTTTTATATTTATGTTTTTAATTCTCGATTAGTAAAACCAAATTGTGATCAAGTACTTTTGAGAAATGTTTTCAAGTATGGTTAAGTTATTTTAATCCTTATAAAATAAGCAATGACGGAGCAACCCCGCTATAGTAGTTGTGAGACAAGTGAGATTACATATTTGGTGGAGTGCTCCAAGACTTTAAGTATTAATGAAAAGCGAAGCTCATGATATGATTAAATCACTTGAAATAAGTTTCAACGAATTAATCATATATTGATACGATCCAATATGATCATTCTATCATACGATGACAATTAATTCAAACGCTGGATAAGAATGACCGCAACGAATTTTGGAAGGTTGTTTTCAAAATTATAAGATTTAAGCATCGACTTAATTTTTTAATCATTTCTTGAAAGTAAATTAAATAGTTCATGTTTTGAATATGATTCAAAAGGGTTAAATAGACAATTTGACAAATGTTGGACTTTCTTTATGAAAGAAAATTGAAGACACAATTCTTGTGACTTTTCTTAAGTCTTATGAAGACTAAATTAAGAAATATTTACAAGAGCTTGAAGGATTAAAATGGAAAGTTAGGGCATGTGCTTAAGTAAGAGAACTTATCGAAGTCTCTGTCCTAAGCAAGTATATTGAGATAAATCTGCCTAAGTTTAAGTCACTCTAGATATATGATATCTTACGAGTATGATTGAATTAGAAAGATTAAATACGGAATACACTGAGATACGAAAAGTGAAGCAAACGTTGAGACATTTCAGTTTTGTATTCTGAGTCTAGTAAACTGATAAATGAACTAAATAAATGTTATCATGTTCCGGTTCTCATGAAGAACATATTTTCAGTTAGATGTTAGGATTTAATGGACAAATTCAATTGTAAGAAATAAATGTTATCCCGATAAAGTTGAACGATCAATGAATCTGACATATTAGATTGGTGTCACTATATAGTTGATATATGTGATGAATTCTCAACTAAATTTTTATATGGCTGTTATCTTAATATTTGGTGGTCGTTCTAGACATAGTCTCTATGGAGGGGAATCGTGATCGTAAGTCATTCGATGACATCCGGAACCATGTGGTTATGAATCATGTCTAAAGATGACCAAATACCCTCTTATGAAAATGTTATAAAATCTAGAAAGTTGTCCAAAGCCTAAACATACCGATGTTTGTTGGCTCATGACAATTAATGCCACAAATAACTTTTGTTAATCTTATGACTATTTTTAGAAATAGTCAAGTGTACTCATGAAGTGCATAATTTGAAAACCCGGAAAAGTTCGAAAGTTAGCACGATATGAGATTGATGAACTACGTAGGAATTAATCTTCAATTGATTGAAGTAATTAATACCTGGCGGTGTTTCAAAAGTTGTTTGAAAAGGAATAAGATTCCCTCGAAGGATACCACTTTTGGATACGCGATCGATTGTGCTTCTAAAATAGAAACAACACTATATATGATAAATGTGTGACGTAAGCTATGCAATGTGTCCCTTACCCGCTTCGATAGTCCCCTTATACAATTCATATACTTAACCAAGTTCCAAAGAATAAAGGTTAAACAAATTCCATATCGATATGGAAGTCGATAACATCAAATCCATCTTAACCGATGATTTAAGGTTGTTGTGCTTTTTAGCAAGGTGCAATGTCCTGAAAGGCTTGGAGCTTAGTCCGACATATGAAACTTTATGGAATATCTTACCTAGCATGTCGGATATTATTTACTTGTTCACGGAGCAAAATGTTTGTCTCCAAACATGTTGTCTTCTAGAGGAAGTGTTTCTTCCAAAAGAAACATCGGGGTAAATTTAGATCTCAAAGGTAGTTTGAGAACCACAAGGAGATATTCAACCAAAGGAACGCGAGCAAGACGCCACATAATGATAAGGTGTAGAACATCGCCAAAGGCACACAAAATTTCTATAATTCTCGTAGATAACCTCAAGCCTCGAAAGGTTGTCGTATATTCATCTTGAAGAATGAATATCTCACGACTTATGAAGGAATGTTTGAAAGGCAAGATTGAGAGATATGGCCAGAGCCATAATATCTCGAATTAAATTCCATCAAAGGGCAATCAAAGCTGTGAACCTAGTATGTCTTACCTGTAGGGAATGTCCCCGGTGTCGAGGTGGATAGTAATATGATTACCATAAGGCTATAGTGACGATCGAGGGGTACGGGTGTAAACCTTGTAATTATCTTTATGTTAAAGCCCAAATGAGCCTCGCCTATTCGATCATGCTTGTTATAACTTTGTATCATGGCTATATGATAGTGTTGAAGATGTTGGACAAAAATCCCGATGTTCATAGACGATAACATGATATGTGAGCCCACGAGATCCATTTATGGACTCAAACAAGTTTCTCTAATTTTATTGTTTGATTCATTCAAAAGAAGGATATGCCCAATGTACATGAGGATAGTGGGAGTGTGTTACAATTTATGAGTAATGTATTGATATCTCTCTCGGAAGGACCAAGGTCTCGCCGAGATTCATGTGTGTGTTGAGGCGGTTCCTTTTGACTTGACTCATTTGGAGCATGATATGAAGATAGTCTCGAGTCCCCACGGATAGCGATCCGCTCATGCTTAGGTTGGTTGCGTAGTATTGCACGAGATTCTTGTGTTTCAACTTGGTCTTGTGGTGTACGAGTGATTGGTTTTAGGCCAAGTGGGAGATTGTTGAAATAGTGTCCTAAAGCCAATCGGGTTAGACAAGATCCGACCGGTCGGGTCATTTCTACTATTTCTTTATGTTTATACATATATTAAATGACTTATCGTTGTCATATATTTGTTCTTTTAAAGAACCAATTATGAATTGTTATATGATAGCGTCCTTAGTATTAAACTGTGATAGAGAAACCATGATAGGCGATTATGGTTGATGGGATCTCTAATCACTTTAATAAGTTCGATACTTAAATGTCTCTAGGCTTATGTATTATTCAACAGAGCATTGATTGTGCAAACATGCTAGCACATATTAAATGTCTTATGTCGTTAAGGGCAGAGATAGATATCGTCTATCAAAGTATAGAGACATTTGGACTGTACATGGACGTGTATTAGAGGATGAGTACGTTAGACTGACCTACTTACACTGTTAAGTGTCACACTATGTGACGGTTGTGTAATTATCCTCAGACCGAGTCTACATGGCATCATGGTGTGGATTGTCATGCTTTGACGCTATTGAGGTTTCTAGCCACAGTGGAGATCATACGGTAGTGATTGGGTGTGATATACATGTTTGTTTGTCCGGAAATCGTGGTACTCTATCAAGAGGGGTGAATATCCGAAAGTGCCGCCTTATAAGGAATGTCTTACTCTCGTGATTCTTTGCAAAGTTAAAGTAAATGAGTTACTTCGAGAGAGCATGATATCCGTATTATAAGATACGGTCTTTGATGTTTGACACTTGACGAACTACCGTATGGATATTATTACGTTGATAGGATTCTATTACACGGTAATCGCTTTCACATCAAGGTAGTAGTCATTGCATTTGACTCTTCCGATGAGCGGGGTCACAAAGCAGTGTTGCTAGACGCTATCCCGTGATCGCTGGGTATGAAGGGCATTTTTGTAATTTGCACTTTGTGCCTACGGCCAACATATCCGGAAGCCTATCAGGTCACACACATAAGAACATCTAGCCGGATTAAAATGCGGTTATAGTGATAACCAAATAAGGAAAGAATTTATCTCATACTATAAAGGTTATAGTGGTAAATTAATATGGTGGTATTTATTTATTATGAATAAATATAATACAAGATATTAATTATGTTGATTAATTAAACATACACATAATGTATGTGTATGTCTAAAATATTACGTGTATATGCATGTATTTTGCAAATTAATTAATCATAGTATTATATTAATTAAAAATATTACGGATGACAATATTTTGGGATTTGAGGCTCCACTTTCAATGTGTATAAGATATACTTTGGATCGTGCAATTTAATTAATAAGATTACCATAATATTAATATTGATATTAATTGATTTTTGGAAAATAGATTTATGGTAATAAGATAAAGATATATTCAATATAAGATATTGTCAATATATATCTTGGAAATATATTTAATATAAGATATTGAATATTAAATGAGATAAATCAATCAAATGTATTTTCCTTATTTTATAAGGAAAATGTTTTCTTCTCATCAATCTACTGTAAGCTAATCCCAATCAATGGACTATGATGGGGCATGTGTTACTTCTATAAATAGAGGTCTTGGCTAGCTCTTTTATACATCATAATTCCAAGAGACTAATAGTTTCTTATGAAAATAGAGAGCTTCTGTAGAGAGAGATTTGAGAGAGAGAAAAGATCGGTCTAAAGAACCGGATTTTTCTAGTAGCAATCCAATGGTGGATTCTCGTGGGTTGTTCGTGTGACAAAGCGGTAGAGGCCGAATGCTTAGGCGGCCCGCACCACTACTCTCCTTAGATAAATAAAGCGCCGATCTTTTAGATCAAACAAGGTAACCACCGCTCTACTAACTTGTTATGTTTGTTTCTTAAACGGTCGATCCTCGTTAAAGAAAATAAAATTTTGAATTCTTCCTCGTGTTCCCGCGTGATTTCCTAACTCGTGTCGCTTACTCGACGGGCTATCGAACTTACGGCGCTCGATATACAATACCATCCTAGAAAGGCAATTAAAGCTCAACCGCTAGCGTTTTCATCATCGAAACAAGCTTTAGCATAGAGCACCCGAGTCCGCAAGGACTCGATAAACCTACAATGCCAAGACCGTGGAAATGAGACGCCGTAAAATTGTTGGCAACTTCACGCTGATTTAGGCGCCCACTGTAATGGCCGCAGGCGTATTATTTTGTCTCGAACCGGGACAACCAAGAGATAGAAAAGGACCCAAGATTCGAATTCAAATCCTCAAACAATCAAAGCCGAGTATGAAGTCGCCATAGCCACTTCGAGCTCGCAAGAGGGACGAGAGTAGATAATGTCGAGGTCTCACCGCAATTCTCGCCAGAGGTCAATCAAATATCGCTTACTATGACACACATTGCGCATCCTCGAACAAATATTACGAGAGGTCGCCGACAAATTAAAAGGATTTCACCATCGCGAATTCAAAAGAATCGGTAGAAAGATAGCATACGGGCGCACTTCTTGTCAAAACTATCGAGGGCGAGGAGCTCACCGATCCTCTATCATGGTTGAGTATTTGGCAAAGACCTCCATGCATAGACAAAGAGCGATCATGGACATCGATGTGTTGGCACCGAATCCAAGTTGGATCGATAACATCGAGCTTACGCTGAATCGGGCAACCTACCGGCAGATAAGGATGATGCCCGATCTCTGGGAAGAGGGCGGCAAGGTACACCATCCTTAACGGAGTTTTATACGTATGGCTCGACTCATGAAACCCTTCTCGATGTGTCCGTGAGGAAGAAAGTGAGAAAATCCTCGCGTACTTACATCAGTGGGTGTGAGGACCACCATGCTAGTCGCTTCTTGGCTCAAAAGATCATATTAGCAGATATTATCGCCGACGATCCTAAAGGACTCAAGCCTTAGTCGAGCATGTCCACTTTCGCCAAAATGTCACGGACATCCCAAGGTTACCATCGGTAGAAAAAGCATCATAGTGTCGGCCTGGCCTTCCGGCATGTGGGGCTTAGATCAGATGGACCATTCCCACGGGAAGGGGCAAATGCAAGCTTATCATAGTGACGGTTGACTATTTTACAAAATGGATCGAGGCAAAGCCCTGGCTAAGATAGGCAAAGGATGCGGTTTATTTTCTACACGATCGATATGGTCAAGTTTTGGCATCCCGTGAGTGGTGGTTACAAATCACGGGCTGCAATTCAGTGGATGAGTTCTCAAGCTTCAGAGACTACAATGTCAAACACCGCAATCGCCGCAGCCTTCTACCCGCAGAGAGCAATGTCCAGGCCGAGGACGTAACAAACAGATAATAAAAATGCTCAAAAATAGTGTGAGCGAGAATGCAACCGCAGGAGGATGGGTTGATGAGCTCCTACCATCTTATGGGCGCCTGGGCGACACAAGAAAAACCCCACCGTCAAACACCTTTCACGCCACATATGGCTCGGAAGCCATGGCACCGATTGAAATGTCGCCCCCAAGTATCGTGGTCACAAATCAAATTAGCAGCAAATCAAATTGACTTGGCAGTAGAAAGAAGGATTGCAACATACCACAGTGCTCAAACTACAAACAGACGCTAAAAGACATCACGACAAAATAGTTCGCGACCATCGCTTCAAAGTAGGTGACTTCGCCCTTCCGCAATAGGAAGGCCGCAGACTCCAACCCGATAGGGGCAAACTAATAATGAACTGGAAAGATCCTTATCGAATCTTTTAGAGAAATCAAGAAAGGGACCGATGTTTTAAAGCGACATGAACGGGTACGAGCTCAATCGCCTCGCCCGTAGATCATCTCAAGAGATATTACATGTGTAGTTGGTTCAGTCACGGTGCCATGTCTACGCTTACGGCGTAAATGGATTCGCTTTTTTTCAAGGTTATGGGTTTTCATTACGTTGTTTACTTACATGAATGATCACGCTTTCTTATCGTGATAAGTATACATACCAACTTTATATTTTCTCGCTGTTCACGCTTTAGGTATTATTTGTTTCTCGTGAAATCCACCGGATACACCCTTCGCCTCGCAACACCAAGAGGGTGAATGAATACTTTTCTATTCATAAAAAGCTTAACAAATACAACAAACTTGGCATCACACAGTAGTATCAGCGACTGGCGGCTCAAAAAAGTGGCTAGTCCGTGTTGAGGTAGACATCCCTAAGGCTGACCGGCATTCCACAGCTACTAGTACAAAGGCCCTAAATCAACCACGCGAAAGGTATTGGATGAGAGGGATCCATTATCCTCGCAAAATTGATAGCTTCACGGTGAATTATAACTCCCAGTCACGCTCACCGACGGACTAAAGATAGCATGCATAAGGATAACTTCTTCATCCGTAATCACCTCGAAATCCATGGTCGGAATGGCATGGGTATTGATAAACCGCTCACTCCCGATGCGGTCGGGATGCCGAGGCGACGCCTTCAAGATGAGATTTTCCTCACCCGAAATAAGCGCCGGTATGCATCGCCCTATGATTAAAATAAGGCACCTCACTATCAAGATCCCATGCCACCTCGTAATTCATGGCCGGATCGACTTTGGGTAGGCGAAGGAACGAGTTGATAGTAGCCGGAGTAAAGCCAACGTAAATGCCTCGGCGGGAAATCGAGGTGGTGCCCACCACGGAGGTAGCTCTCCGACAAAACGGAGTAAAACTCACGCACCGGCTGAGGTTATATCTACCCCAGGATCCGCAGTGAAATAAACGCCACCCGAAGAAACAACACGGAACATGGCCAAGTGCCTTTTCCCGTGGAAGTACTCCCAAAAATTCGCAACGGCAGTGGCAGACGCCGTAGCAAAGAAATGGGACAACCCGAAGGAATGAGAAGAGCCAGTGGAGGACATCGACATGGTGAAAAAGAGAAGAGACAAGTATTACAAAACAGATGTATAATTGTTGTTAAAGATGGTCAAGATCTCCTTTTTATAGGAAAAGGGAAGGTGATCCAACAAATGAGGTTGACAAGATCTAATGCATGTAAGCAAGCAGGTGCTATTCAAATTCTAAATACAAAAGCCACATTTACTACCCCACGGTTACTAAAACCGCATTCAATGCATCATTGAACGCACGGTCTTCCAGGTCAACCAGGGATCCTGCCTTTAATGCTCAACCATTCCCAACAGGAAAGGCATGAGACCTTGCTTTAAGTAACGGACCGCATGAGAAATTTTTGGCACTAGTTCAAAGCGGTTTTGTGCCCGAGGTTTTTAAGCAAGACCAATTCGACATGGCCTCGAGTGTTCAAAGGCACGCCAATAGTAGTCCGACTCGCTTCGTCTCGGGATTATGCTCGAAAGTGGTCTCGATAAAAATAGGGTCATGCAATCAAGAAGGATACGCAAGCACATTAAACATTCAGACAAAAGCAATAAAATACTCAATATAAAGATCATGTAGCAAGGCGCGATAATCGGGTTACAAAAAAATTAAAAGTAAGGCAATTCCTCATCAAATGAGGTGTCGCCTCGTGGAGGACTTAGAGGGAATCTAATCAAACACGATGTTCTCGCTTCTGAAGTCGGAAGATACTGAAAGGGGTACCAATGCGGAACATAGGTTGATATTAGCCAATGAAAGGGATGAAGCTACCAGATCCATGCCCGTGGAAAAGAACGCCCCACGATGCATTGAGGCCCGAATCAACCTTCACCGAGGGGATAATAATGGAATGCAAGAGAAAAGCCTCCTCTTCGGCGACCTCTTCAAATGATTAGTAGGAAGCGCACGAGTGTTGATGAACCGCTTCCCTGCCCGAGCGATCAAGTCATCCCACACAGACAAAGAAATGCGCAAACAGGATCCTCCATTTATCTTGCAACGGTTCAGACCCACGGCTCAATCAAAAGAGGGCAACGGTTAAAGTAAGCCCAGAAAATTGCAAGGACATCATTCGATGCCATATCAAAAAACGGTGAAGGAACGTTAGAGGGAAACAAGTGAAGAACCATAGTGGTTTGTTTGCAAAGACAACTCTAATTTGCATGTTGGAATGAAGAAATGGCAAGCCCCTCCTTTTATAAGAGGAGCCAGCACAACCTACGGTCGAGTCAATAAAATCCGACGGATAGGGCTGAAGCAACCATTTTTAAAAAATGAATTCAAAAGTTGAAAAACGGATAAGGTTAAGGCAACTTCCTCAAATTCAAATTCAAAAGGCCAACTTTAGTGCTCTATGGTTACCAAGGTGACAATCAATGCAAAGTAGCTAATGAGGTAGCAAGAATAAAGGACTCGCCAAGTCGGACGGTTACACATCCAAGATCGACACGCTAGAAAAGAGCCAATAGGATGATTAGGTTATTTAGACCAAACTCCGCTAAAAACCTTGCTTGAAACAAGGGGTCCGCAGGTTCGAAATACCCTCTGACGGATTCAAACGAGTGGGCGTCCAAGTAAGTAGGTTATTATTTTCAATAAGTCCATAAAGTGCAAGCTCAGACTTATAAAAAAAGGGCCGATGCCCTGCCAAGCGAGCACACCAACTCGAAAGACGCTATATTTTTGAGAAAATAGAGAAGCAAGCACAATCAAGATTAGAGAAAATCAAGAGGAAGAAGAAAACATAAATTCTATCAAAACCATACAAATGCCACAACATCATTCGAGGTTACTAAGTTATTACAGATAAAGAGCCTGTAATTAAAAGTTTAATATTACAACCCAAAGTATGAGGAAAAGAAAGATAAAAGTCACATCGCTGGATCTCGCCGCTCTCGTGCACCATTGATTCATCATGAACATTCTCGCCTTGAAGAGAATGATGTAAAAGGGAGTCAATTGGGCTACAAGCGGACACAATCTTAACTTGAGTAGTAACGCTAGACGACTTCTTAATTATGGCCCGCAAATTGTCAATGATCACAGTTGGGGGATTCCATGGTTCTTTTCCCTCTTCAGCCCGACTTTGAGCAATGGTTTCAATCTCTTCAGCAGTGAAGGGGATTTCTGAATGGAAGGGCAACAACTGATCATCGCATTAGTCGAGGAAAGACCAATCCTCTAAAATACTCGTGAGAAGGGCATCACCTCCTTGAGCTCGGGCCGACACAACGAGCTAAATGAAAAACCTTCATCGTGAGCCCGCCGCATCGCTATCCTCAAGAATCTTGTTAAACGATCGATCTCTAAAAGCATCAATTGCTTCCATCCTTGCGGCTACCCTTGCAGCCTTCCAAATTTGGCCTCCAAGTCGGACTCGGCCTTCTTCACTCTTTCCTCAAGAGCGGTTTTCTCCTTCGCCACAAATTGTCCCCGCCTGATCAAGACTTGCCTTGAGCTCACAATGTCTTGTTATACTCAAAGGCTTTTTCTCAGTGTTTGGACCGCAACTCGATCCTAGCAATCTCCATGGCCTCAACTTCATCTAGATGTTTCTTCCTCAACACCTTAAGCTCGCTTCTCCGCGTCCCAGCTTTTAGATTCACTTTCGTAGACATTTCCTTCAAGTTGTTCAACCTTCTCCAAGGCCTTGCCTAAATCTCGCCTCCATCTCGTCGCCCATGTGATCAGTCAGATAAATGAGGTGTTCAACTACAAGATAAGGGGAGAACATTTTAGTAATGTGATGAAGCAAGAAAATAATCAAGAAATTTATGCAAGTATAGACTAACCAGAGCAGAAGCATGCTAACCACACCCGCTAAGTCTTGGCGCCTGAGGAAATACTTTGAGGGACTCACCATCCTCAAAGACCGTGGAGCACCGATTCCTTTCCCAATCACCATCGCCACCTCATCAGACCGCCTAACTTTAAGTTCCACAATGCTTGATGAATCACAACCTCGGCCTTCGCTTTTGGCAAGGTGAAACCCGCGACAACCAACTAATGCGATCGAGGCGTGCCAGTAGCTGAGAGGCCGATGTTGTTCATCCACCGATTGAATGTTAGATCGACCGTGATCTCGATGCAAGGTCTTCTTGGCCGATTCGCCACTACTTTGACCATAGTAGGATGACCTTTGTCTAGGTGGAACTCAGATTTCTTTGATCACTCTCTTCGACGCCACCACCAATCACCGAGTGTCCTTCCTCTCCGTGCCGGGCGAAATGTAGGTGCCATCGCTAAAGGTGACCACGCTTTTCCGCCGCTTTAGGATTTGGAGGCACAAATTTCTCCGATAACCAAAGGAATTTTGGGCATCTAACTAGCCGCGAGGTGACTCGCCTTTTCAACCTCGCCGATAGTCCGCTTATCGGTGACTTTCTTGGATACGGCTAACGCTCGCATGTCTACAGATTAAGGAATATGTTAGTACGGAGATCATTAACGGAAATAAACAAATGATCATATTAACAAAAGAAAGCAAAATATAACTAAGTACACATGGAAAAGGTTGTTACCCACCATCACGCTTCTCGTGATCGCCTCACACACGCATACAATCGGAAAGAAAAGCAAACATCATGATGGCACTCGCATACCAAGATGGATCTCAAGGCAAGGGCACTACTCTAACCAAGGGTACTCGACCTCGCATCGATCCCAACAAATTGACTAAATGGCTCGGTCACATCCAATGAGCCCGCAAACCGAATGTCTATTTTTGATAGGGGGATCTTCACGGAACACCAAGGTATCGATATTCACCGAATGAGCTCCTTATCATCGCTTTGCTCGTTATACGCCTTAATCTCCTCGGTATTGACAAACCTCGACCGAAAGTTATGGCGCCGCCACCCAACACGCGACTTCCACTCGTGATACATCGGGCTTTTCAACCAGGGGACCTTATCTCGAAAGATCAATGAATAGTTGGCAAATACGCCGCAGCTCTAGCTGTCCCCTTTTGTTCAACCTAGAGAGGGTATAGAAAAATTGAAAACGGGCGATCGGGCTCGCCACCGGACAACCGACACACAATGATGAAACCTACAAACACTCTTGATATCCAGAAAGAAAGATCACATGAAAGAGTATTTGTAACCGTCATAAACTTCACCAAGAAGGGGTCAAAGGATGGTCGGGACCCAGCCACAAAATGATCATAATGAAGAAAGATGTAATCCTTTGGGGCCGGGTAATGTAACCACTGATAGACCTACCCGCCTCACACAGTCGCGAACCGATAGTTGGCGGGATGTTCTCGGTGAAATTTATGGTTTTTATCGCATTATTAGAGAACAATATCTTTCGTATTTTAGTAATTTTTAGAGAAAATTATGTGTTTAAGGCTTGAATTTGAATAATGGGTTTAAAAGTATTAAAAGGGTAATTTGGGCGATTTTATGTGTTCAATTGACGGAATTATTGTTATTTGAAGATTACTACATTTTTGCAATGTTTATTTATCTTATAGGAGCTTAATTTCGAGTGCATAAAGAGGATTAATGAAGCTCAAGTCGAATTATTCAAGATAGAGTTGGAATTGGCTTGAAGGAAATGGATAAAGATAAAGAAATCCGATCCTCAAGATGTCGAACGAGCGGCCTCATCCCGCCCATTCCAGACGGGCGTTTCATCGATCTTGACGAAAGGCCCGTATGAATCAAGCGCCCATGCAAAGGCCCGTAATCGTATTTACATTCGTAGAGTTCAGACGCCGTCCGAACGAGCGCCCAAACCCCTGCTTCGAGGAAGTGGACGGGCGCCCACATGTTCGCATTTAGCGTCCGTGCCGACTTAAACCCTAACCGACTTAGCACTCTATAAATACAAAGAATGTACTTCCAACCCTAATTTCATACTTTTCATAGCCGCGATTTTCACAAAAAAGTCATACCAAAACCACTTTTTTACACGAGATGAATCTTTCCAACCCAACAATCATCTTCAACATGATTGTTGGCTAAAAGCCCCGCAGTTGAGTCGACGGAGGAAGCTTATCAACAACAAAACCAACTAGAGGAGTTCGATACTTGATGTGTAAAGTGAGTTTAATTCGTAGTTTTTCATTACTTTGGATCTGCTTTTGTATTGTTTAAGTTTTATTGAATTAAGATTTGATGAAACGATCTATGTTTAATTGATGCTTGAATCAATATATCAAAGTATGTTTATTTAAGTTCTCTTTATTCAAAGTAATGCATCTAATCATGTTGTAAGAGATTAAGCATGTTTAGTTGAGTAAAAGCTTGGAAACAATCTTGTGATTGAGTTTTGATTGCATGTTTAGTTTGTTTGAAAGGATAAACGAAACCTTAGAAATTTGATTGAAGATATTTGATTGAATTCGTGAAGAATCACTACTAAAACTACGCCTTTAGATCACCATCTAGTTGGGATTGTTGGTTGATGGGTGGAATCTAGTTGCCTCATTGTGTTTTCCTTTAATTGTTTTAATCAAATCGCTTAGATTAAGTTTAGTTTGAGTTCTAGTTTTATAAACCCTAATTTCTCGTTGTTTTCCTCGCACTTTTCTCGCTTCATTCATAGTCGACGCCGTCTCTCAATAGCAGTACTGCCTATTAGATTTAGTTTCCGCACGCTGCTCATATAAGTGAACGTCGTCCGCCTTTCCGCTTTTCTTATTTTCTCGCTTGTTTTTATTCCTGCTGCTTTAGTTTCAATTTTAGGTTTAGGTTTTAGTTAGTTTCAACCTTAGTTTAGATAGTAATTGTGACATAATCGATATAGATTTTTACTTGAATTCGATAAACATTCCATTCCTTAGACGCACCCGATAACATCCTTTACTACGCATCCTTATACTTGGGGTGTTTCGGTATTATAAATTTTAAAACGTGTTTTCACCGAACAAGTTTTTGGCGCCATGCCGGGAATCGTAACGGTTGTCGGATTCTTTTAGGTATAAAATTTTATATCGATTCTAATTTTAATTGTGAGGTCTAAATTTTAGAATTACGCTTATTTTTGTTTTCGCTTTTACCTTGTTTTATTTAACTTTATTTTCCTTCAATTATTTTCTTTAATTTTTGATAGTTATATTAGTTTCTATAATCTTAGATTTGTTTTTCGTAATTTTAGACTAGCCTTTATTTATTTCCTTACGCTCTTTTAGTTTCTTAATTATTTCTATTTCATTTTTAAGTTTTAAGATTTAGTTTTAGATTTTCGAGTCCGACGAGCGCTTAATAACTTGAACGCCCGTCCCACTTCAATCTCGTTTCTCTCAAAACGACTGCTCATTTAATTGAACGAAGCGCTCATCTCTCGAACGAACGCCCACTAACACTGACGCCGCCAAATTGCTCAATCAACACCTATTTTCTATCTTCTTCTTTTCTTTTCTCCTCTAAACCATCAAACCTTTCTAAACTCGCTCTAATCAACCCTAAGGTTGATTTCTTCCTTTTCCTTTCTTCCGGTTTATGCAAACGAGAAGTAAGAAGTGGACTTCTAATCTTCGATCCCGAGCCTCGAACGATCTATTTTTAGAAGGAGGCTTTTCCTCGATCTTGACGCCATGGAAGATCAAGATCCAATTCAAATCCCGATCCCCAAGCTCGCTTAAATTTAATCCTTCAAATAGATGCAAGCTCAAGCAAGAACAATGTAATCAACAAGTCGGGCATAAATCAACAACTTCAACAATTTAGACAAACCAAATTTTAATCAATTGAACTGACCCTTACACCCCATATCTTAATCAAGATTTTCTCGGGGCATAGACTCATTCGCCCTCCCGATACGGGAGGAGTGAATTTCGATCTTAAAATGGAGTAGTCGACTAGTCCAAAATAGTTCTTTCCATGGCACTCGCCAAGAAGACCACATGACTTCTTGTCCACATTCGCACAAATCGTGAAGCGTGCCATTACCCCTGGTGTTGATTCTCGAGATAGTGAAGTTAAAGCTATTTCCGCTTGCTTTAAAAGGTGAAGCAAGCCGGTGGTTTAAATCATTAGCTCACCATTCCTCCATACATGGAATGATGTCAAAAGAGCCTTCGCCTTAAGTGGGTTTCACCAGTGCAAGATTATGGAGATGAAACGGGAAATAGCTACGCTTGAGCAAATGAGGATGAGAGACTCGCTGGCAAAGCTTGGGAGAGATTGAATCTCTTGATGAGGAAATGCCCCAATCACGGATATGACAGATACGAAGTGTCGGAATCTGCTTTATGAGGTGTCTCTCAACCTAATAGAGACTATCTTGACTCCACACCATGGATCCTTCTGTGGGGGAGGTGATGAGATCGCCACAGAGTGGTCGAGACCATCGCCAAGAACAATATGTGGTCGACTCCCAAGAAGACTAATGTCGTTAAGAAAGAATGTACCGCAAGCACCCCGATACAAAGTCGTTGGTTGCTCGATGGAATTGATAAGCAAGCAAATGGCCAATCTTTAGACGCAAATTTTCCGATCTTGGAATGCAGTAGGAACGGAGATGACGGAGGAAATAAATTTAATGGATAATCAAACCAACCCTTCCAAACTTCAATCAAAGCCGAACTACTCAGATTTCAACAACAAAACTTCAATCAAGCTGTTACCACCCGGCCCTTCAAATTCGAATTCTTTCAACTCAAACTATCAAAGGACGCTCCTAACTCCCAAAGGCCTCAAGGAGGATGGAACCAAACTCAAAATCATACCACCTCACGTGTCCTCAACACAAATTTGATGAGCCGGGTAGACATGGTGAAGACTCGCCTCACTAGTGTTAAAGCTATTGAGAGACAAGTTGGTCGATGGCGCACTCAAAGCAGCAAGCGCACTTCTCATGGTAAACTTCCGAGTTATACCGAGAAACCAAAGTCGATGTGAATGTTTGCACCGCCATTACATCTCAAAGGTGGGAGTATGGACAAGAAGAGGAGTTGAATGAAGTAACATTGAGAAGTGGTAAGAAGGTCAATCCGCAAGATGTCGGAACGAGTAGCCCCTCCCGACGCCATGAGTTCAGAGGGGAAATCAAAATCACATGCCAAGAAAGCAACGATGAGGAGCTTAGTGACAATGCTTCGAGGACTAAAATAATTCGATGATGAGGAAAGGAAGGAAAGTCGAAAGTCAGCACTCGACTAAGAAAAAGAAAGAAAAGTTCGTAAGATGGAAGGATAAGGAGGATGAGGCAATAAATAATCAGGCCACAGGAATGGTAAAGCCCCGCCTTATCCCCAAAAAGGAAAGAGAAAGCCCTCACTAATGACAAGCAATATGATGGAGTGAGGAGGATACTTAGAGACACTCAAGCTAGTATGCCCATAGCCGAGGTATTAACTCAAAATGCCTAAATGCTCTAAGTATCTTAAAGAATTCTCATGGGAGTAAGAGAAAGCTTCAGGGATGGTCAAGAAGTGCTATGCGAAGATTGCGCGATGGTTTCACGTAAAGTCGCCGTTAGTTTAGGTGACTCCGGCACTCTCCAATCTCCTCGTGAGATCAAGGCCATTTGTTCAAAATGTCTTATGCGACTCAGGGCCTCTATTAATGTGATGCCATTAAACGATGCAAAAGCTCGGTTAGATAAAAGGATGCGAACGCCCGATTTCTCTTCGATGGTAGACAGATCTAGCCGGTCTCGCACCGTTGTGTAGCTAATGTTCTCCTTCAAGTTGAACATTTAGTCTTCCCTACCGACCGGGTTATTCTATCCACCGATAAGGAGATGCCTCTAATTCTAGGCCGACCTTTCTAGACACTTCTAATGCTCTCATCGACTTCTCAGCGATGATTACTCTTAGAGTCGATGACACATCCGTCACCTTCACACGAGGGACAAGTCCTCGAAAGAACCACAACCGATGAAATATCGCTTGTTGAAGCAATTTACGAGGATGAAAAAGATGCCTACTCAAGAAGCAGAGGAGTTGACAGAGATAGGTGTTTTTGAAGTCATGGACATTGAAGATCAAGCCGATCATGGACCATCTTCTAATTCATTTCAAGTCAGAGGCATTGACGAAGTCATCTTCACTCGCCACACCGAGCCTCATGTTAGTGAGTTAGAAGCATGGAGATGCCCAAAGAACAAACGATGATTTCAAAGAACTGAGTCGAAGACTTCATCCCTCGTGAAGAAGAAGCTCTGATGGGTAGTTGGGACGAGGTAGACTTTTGGAGAGAAGCTACCATTGGGAAGTAGATGATTGGGAAGAGTCGCGTAAGAGCTTAAAGATGAAGAGTTAAGAAAATGATCGATCACAAGAAAAGGAAGCAAGTGTTGACCGGAGGATTCCGATGGATGATTTGATCCAGCAAGACTTCTGGGTTGAGCCTCGGGAAGATGAGTTATTCTTTAGTCAACCACTCCAAGCTCATAAAGAGAAAGGTGGCCCGTTAAAGTCTAGTATTGAGCAACCACCTACCGATTTAGAGCTCAAATCGCTTCAAACACCTTAAGTATATCTTTCTTAAGGATGGAGATAAATTGCCTTTGATCATTTCTTCAAACTCGACTTTCGAGCAAGAAGCACAAATTGATAGAAGTGCTTAAAGAATATCCTCGCTCGATGGCAAGTGGGTGATATCCGAGAATCACCTGCATGTATGCATGCATAAAATCCGAACGGAGGAGGAGCTAAAAGGTTAGACAACCTCGTAGAAGGCTGAATCCTCATACGCAGGAGGTTGTCAAGAAAGAAGTGATAAAGTGGCTTGACATGGGCATCATCTATGCAATCGCCGATAGCGAGTGGGTCACTCCTACTTAAGTTGTGCCAAAGAAGGGCGGAATCACAAATAAAAGAATGAAAAAGGGGAGGAAGTTGCCTTACGACTCGTGACGTGCCAAGTGAGTCTCGTGATTGACTATTGTAGACTTAACGAGGTTACCGCCAAGACCACTTTCCCTACCCTTCATTGACCAAATTTTATCGAAAGACCGAGTGGTCACAAGTATTATTGTTTCCTCGATGGATACTCGTTACTTCCAGATAGCCATCGATCCCAATGACCAGGAAAAGACCACATTTACCTCGTCCATCTGGTACTTTTATGCTCGCACGCCATTCGCCTATGCAATGCACCCGCGACTTTTCAACGGTGCATGTTAGCCATTTTTTATGGACTTATGGAGCAATGCATGGAGGTCTTCATGGACTTCTCGCCACGGCGATAGCTTTGATGAAATCTTAAAGAATTTAGATATGGTACTCCAAATGTGTGTTGAGAAAAACTGGTGCCGAATCGGGAAAATGCCATTTTCTAGTAGATTTAAGGAATCGCTTTTGGACATAAGGTGTCCAATGCCGGTATTCAAGTTGATAAGGCTAAGGTCGGCCATTGAAAGGATGACGTACTCCTAAGACAAAGGAAAGAGGTACGAGGTTTTCTAGGTCATGTTGGCTTCTACAAAGCGCTTCATTAATGATTTTTCTACCATCGCCAAGCCTTTATCAAATCTTTTGAAAGATGATGTAGATTTCTTGTTCGATGGCGTGCAAAGAAGCTTTCAATTGTCTGAAAGACAAGCTTATCGCTGCCCTATTTTAGTTGCACCTCGACCGACCAAGCCTTTCGAGTTGATGTGCGATGCTCTAATTACGCCAGAAAGCAGCTTTAGGTGAAAGAGTTGATAAAAGGTTCAGCCCATTTATTATGCGAGCCGCACTTGAACCCGCTCAATGCAATTATTAGCCGTCGCTTTTGCTATTGACAAGTTTAGAAGTTATCTTCCGTGGTCTCAAGTTGTTGTATGGATGCACTCATGCAAATTTACGCTACCTTATGGACAAAGCGGATGCAAAACCAAGGTTACTTCGATGGATTCTGATTTTACATGAGTTTGACCTTGTGATTAAAGATAAGAAAGGTAGTGAGAATATTGTGGTCGATCATTTATCTCGCTTAGTAAATGAGGGTGCAGAGAATCACAATGATATAGGCATTGATTTTCCGACCGAGCAATTGATGAAGCTTGAAACGGTTAGGCCGTGGTATGTCGACTACGCCAACTATTTAATGAGTGGTCATTTAGAGGACATGACGATCGTGAGAAGAAAATTTTCTTTTCCGATCTTAAATATCTCGTATGGGAAGATCCTTATTTGTTCGTAGTCCAGAAGACGGATTGCTTCAAGGTGTGTTCCGGAGCATGATCTGGGATATCCTAGAACAATGCCATAAATGAACCTACCGGAGGTCACTATGGAACACCGAAGACGGTTGCAAAGATCCTTCAAGCCGGATTCTACCGGCCGACTCTGCTTAAAGATGCGTAAGCCTTTTGTAAAGGTTGTTATAGGTGCCGAGAACTGACGGCAGAGTAGTAGGATGGAAATGCCACTTAAGCCCATTCTTGAATGCGAAGTTTTCGACGCTTGGGGCATAGATTTTATGGGACCCTTTCCATCTTCGTATGTAATAAATATATCCTCGCCTGCAGGTCGACTATGTTTCCAAGTGGGTTGAAGCCATAGCTACCCAAACTAATGATCATAAAGTCGTGAAGAAATTATTGCAAAAGAATATCTTTACCGATTCGGTCGTCCGAGAGCACTCATTAGTGATGAGGGTACCCACTTTTGCAATGCGCCGCTTGATAAAATCCTTGAAAAATATGGTGTCAAACACAAATTTGGTTCACCATATCATCCCCAGACCAGTGGCCAAGTCGAGGTAAGCAACCAGAGCTTGAAAAGAATTTTAGAGAAGACCGTGAACAATAATCGATCTAATTGGAGTCTTAAGTTGATGACGCGTTGGGGCTTATCGTGATCGCATTTAAAACCCCGATGGGCACGTCACCCTTCCAAATGGTCTATGGAAAAGCTTGTCATTTACCTGTCGAACTTGAACACAGAGCTTTCTGGGCAATTAAATTCTTAAATTTCGATAGCCAACTCTGTGGGGAGAAACGGTTGTTACAATTGAACGAGCTCGACGAATTCAGACTCAGAGCATACGAGAATGCTAAGCTTAGCAAGGAAAGAACGAAGATACTCCATGACGCTAAGATCAAGGACCGAGAATTCAAAGTTGGTGAAATGGCTTTACTCTATAATACTAGACTTCACCTGTTTCCGGTAAACTCAAGTCTAGATGGTCTGGCCCCTTTGAGATTCTCGAGGTTAATCCAAGTGGAGTAATTACTTTGAACGGGTATGGTAATCAAGCTTTTAAAGTGAATGGTCATCGACTTAAGAAATATTTTGGGCAACCAAAGGAAAAGCCTGAGACTCTTTATTTCCAAAGAAGAGATGAGAGTACAGATGTCCTGATTTGTGAAGAGATTCCATCTTATTTCTTTGAGTCAGATGATGACATTCCTACCTCTACCTCAGAGGAACCTTCTCCTCGAGACTCCCCGAGCATGTTAGCACACCTACGCCTATCATCCGCAAGAACACGAAGAAGAGAGTCACAGTAGTTTGGAGAGAAAATTTAATGATCTTATAGCACACTTGACTTGTTGTTGTGGTGAAAATCATTTCACTTCAAGATTTCCGATTCGATACATCGAGGTGGCGGTAGTCAAACCAAAGTGGCCCGATCCGGTTGATCTTTTGAAATCTATGTCAAGCTATTGACATTAAAAGAGCGCCTGGTAGAGGGCAACCTAGTTTTTTTTTTTTTTTTTCTTAGGTTGTTTTATTGTTTTAGAAGTAGTACTTTAGTTGATTATGTGTTGATGGTTATTCCTCCTACATTCATTGTAAGTGTTTTGTGTTATGTGTTGCTCATATACCCTGCGTGTACCCCGAGATTATATGGTATGTCGAGTGTGGCGATATATTTTCGAAAGGTGGTTGCGAGCTTTACTTTTAGTGTTGTCTGCATCCTCGATACGAGTGCAAATGTTCATTCATGCTACGGCCTCGACCCCGCCAACCTACAAACCAGACAACCACCAAGTTGAAACCAAATAAGTATTCTTTTTCTTTTATTTGCACATTCTTCGGACATAATGTGATTTAAGTGTGGGGGGGTAAATTGGGTATGTTTTCATGCTATATCCTTTGAAATATGAGTGAATGTTAAATTTCCACGAAATTTAAATTTTTGTGAATCTCGAGCATATGATTGAAACTAAATGCTTGCTAGTTGTAGTTTTCTAACGATGATAGTATGTGACTTAGTGAGATAATTATAGCATGTCTTTATCAAGTTATGGAGATAGTATTCATTTTTCACGCTCACGAGAGCCTTTGATATTGATGCAAGATTTTTGAACTATATCCTTTCATGATTTTGATGAGTTATCTTAGGAAGGTCAAGATAGTAACACCTTAGTTAGACCGCAGGCCGTGAATATCATAAAGTTTGAATGTGATAAGTGAGATGTAACTTATGTCTCGGAAAAAGAATGAATAAGCAAATATAATAAATACGCTTGTCGAAAGTCGGTCGATGATTTGAGTGCGGTAGGGTATACCACGTGATGTCCTATACCACTATGATGACCGTAAGCTCACGGCGCTGTAGAAGAAGCTACCTTATGATTTGAGTAGGAAGGGGATTATCACGAAATGTCCTACTCTACTATGACGGGTAAAAGCTCATTCTGATATGCGTCAAATTTGAAAATTTTGAAAATGATGAATAAAAATAAAGTGAAGTCTTTGTTCTCATGGATCTTATACCCAGTAGAACCGCATGATATGTCAGTAGGATTATCCTACCGAAAAGGTGGGAAGGCTTTGAGTGGAGCTATTATCGCGCTTATATCTAGGATAGTCATTGGATTTTTGAGAGGATATTTCTTTGAAAGGCTTGTTAAATTTGAAAAGGGCTTGTCACACATACACCGAATCTATCTCTATGATGGTATTGTTTGATATAGTTGTTGTATCTTTTGTTACGTGAGTTAGAGATCTATGTGGATTGCATGAAAGTTGAGCTATAGTTTTGATTGTTTTGTCCGGGACGAACAAAAGTTTAAGTGTGGGGGAGTTGTTCTCGGTGAAATTTATGGTTTTTATCGCATTATTAGAGAACAATATCTTTCGTATTTTAGTAATTTTTAGAGAAAATTATGTGTTTAAGGCTTGAATTTGAATAATGGGTTTAAAAGTATTAAAAGTGTAATTTGGACGATTTTATGTGTTTAATTGACGGAATTATTGTTATTTGAAGATTACTACATTTTTGCAATGTTTATTTATCTTATAGGAGCTTAATTTCGAGTGCATAAAGAGGATTAATGAAGCTCAAGTCGAATTATTCAAGATAGAGTTGGAATTAGCTTGAAGGAAATGGATAAAGATGAAGAAATCCGATCCTCAAAGATGTCGAACGAAGCGCCTCGCGATCCCGTCCATTCCAGACGGGCGTCTCATCGATCTTGACGAAGGCCCGTATGAATCAAGCGTCCATGCAACGTCCAAAATCGTATTTTACATTCGTGAGAGTTCAGACGCCATCCGAACGAGCGCCCAAACCCCGTTCGAGGAAGTGGACGGGCGCCCACATGTTCAGATTTGAGCGTCCGGTGCCGACTTAAACCCTAACCGACTTAGCACTCTATAAATACAAAGCAGCAAATTTCAACCCTAATTTCATACTTTTTCATAGCCGCGATTTTCACAAAAAAAGTCACGCCCCAAAACCACTTTTACACAGAGATGAACTTTCCAACCCAACAATCATCTTCAACATGATTGTTGGCTAAAAGCCCCTGCAGTTGAGTCGACGGAGGAAGCTTATCAACAACAAAACCAACTAGAGGAGTTCGATACTTGATGTGTAGTGAGTTTAATTCGTAGTTTTTCATTACTTTGGATCTGCTTTTGTATTGTTTAAGTTTTATTGAATTAAGATTTGATGAAACGATCTATGTTTCATTGATGCTTGAATCAATATATGAAAGTATGTTTATTTAAGTTCTCTTTATTCAAAGTAATGCATCTAATCATGTTGTAAGAGATTAAGCATGTTTAGTTGAGTAAAAGCTTGGAAACAATCTTGTGATTGAGTTTTGATTGCATGTTTAGTTTGTTTGAAAGGATAAACGAAACCTTAGAAATTTGATTGAAGATATTTGATTGAATTCGTGAAGAATCACTACTAAAAACTACGCCTTTAGATCACCATCTAGTTGGGATTGTTGGTTGATGGGTGGAATCTAGTTGCCTCATTGTGTTTTCCTTTAATTGTTTTAATCAAATCGCTTAGATTAAGTTTAGTTTGAGTTCTAGTTTTATAAACCCTAATTTCCTCTTTGCTTTCCCGCACTTTTCTCGCTTCAATTCATAGTCGACGCCGTCCTCAATAGCGATGCTCGCCCATTAGATTTTGTTTCCGCACGCTGCTCATATAAGTGAACGCCGTCCGCTCTTTCTGCTTTCTTATTTTCTCGCTTGTTTTTATTCCTGCTTTTAGTTTCAATTCTTAGGTTTAGGTTTTAGTTAGTTTCAACCTTAGTTTAGATAGGTAATTGTGACATAATCGATATAGATTTTTACTTGAATTCGATAAACATTCCATTCCCTTAGGACGACCCGATAACATCCTTTACTACAGATCCTTATACTTGGGGTGTTTCGGTATTATAAATTTTAAAACGTGTTTTTACCGAACAGGGGACATCATAAGCAAGCATGGATCTTGTATAATCATCGGCCAAGTAGAACTTCTTCCACTGCTTGCCGATTTCCTTATCAAAGGCCTACTGGTTTTCGAGCTCTGCAAATCCCTCATCCGTATACTGTTTTGAAGGCCGAGGGTTCTTCTCCTTAGACGAGAATCACCATCGTCGGGCCCATACTCCACCGCCTCTCGGTTTTAATCATCACTAGAGGTGCGTTCAGAGGACAACCTGAAAAATACGAGGGCGAGGCGGATAGTTAGTCACCATGACATAGGAGTCGGGTGATCGCGTGTAAGTCACTAACGTCGATATTACTAGAAAGAATACTAGGTACATCGTAGTATAGTAAATATGAGTCAAGGTCGATCCCACTGAGACAATGCAACGATAAGTATAAACGATTTTAACCTAATTAAGAAGAAACATAGAGGCGGTCATTGACCAACAATAAACATAAAGAAAACGTGGTATTTCTCCCCCTCTTCTGACCGATCTACTAACTTGTATTAGTTAATCGTTACGTTTACTTCACCATATAATTTTCTTAAATTAATCGCGAGCTTTAGTTTTAATTATCATTATCAGCTACGGGTACAACTCCTACTCCTATCTACTCCGACAATAGTAGTAGACAATCTATACGCAAGCTACCCACCTTAATTGGTCCGTAATAGCCATGCGCATAAAGAACTAGAATTTCCGATATCGAGTGCTAACTCATACCGCTAACCCGCCTAGACAGCTGTCGACATTGATAAGCACGTTCTTAGGGTCCATCGGACTATGTCCAAACTTAGCACTTCACTATTCATATTTCATGCCAGTTTACGATTACAATAAGCAGATTGGCCAGATCTAACCTACTGTTAATGAAACCTGTCGATCAACATAGCTGTAGTAAATCCCAGTTTTAGGTTTTCTAAATAATGCCTCGGTAAACCGGTATAGACCTCCGGGTTACCGGGGTCAGTTTTTCCTATTCCTGGATCTACGTTGCTCACATATGATTAAAATAAGTAAATTATAGGGTTTTTAAACATGCAGATTAACTAAAACACATAAATACGAACAGATCTACCATATTGAAGACAAAAAGGAACGTTCAAAGCTTCATACCTTCAACAATGGTAATCTAGCTCGATCTACTCAAGCTAGAGATGGTAGAGAAAGGGAGAAAACCAGAAACAACTCCTTAAAAGCTTGGAATAACTTTATTTCATCAAAATTGTATAATGTAATTGAATCCTATTCAAACAAGCCACCGGTTTACCGGCCCTAGCCCTCGGTAAACCGGGTTGACTTTTCTCCTTTTTCTTCAACATGCTTCTTCTTGGACTTTAATCACTTTGCCCAATATACTTCTTTTGGTCTAGATCCATTCTCCAATGCTCCAGATCTGGTACATCCTATAAAACAAGCAAAACGAGACAAACGGTACCAAATCTTCGGGAAAATAACATAGATGCAGAATTAAGATCCTAGAAACATGCACATAACATTTAACATATATTCCACATAATAATGATCCTATATATCCTCTCTTGAGCAGAATTTGGGGTGAATAAGGGTACAATTATTGGTACCATTTAGAGCGTTATGAACTACCACCCACTTAGATTTTGATCGTCCCGAGCAAAAAGGCGAAAAGAAAACACAACACTCTAATCCGTATACAAGTTAATTAAAAACAACTATGCATTTCAAAGTCAAGATCGAGATCATGCCACTCATATCCATCAGTAACACATTAAACACTATTCACGTTACGAGCCAATGTGTGTGTGCAATAACTTTCACAACCGCTTAGTAATGCAGACAATCTCACATTACGCCAACCCGTAGTCGAACTAACCACCTCAAACATGTTATTTATCGGTCTATGCAAAAGTCGTGCGTTTTACGCTCCATCGACTCAGATTTTACCAAAGAGAATATAGATATATATATTTCAATACACTTCTCTTTCTTGGCGGGTGAACTCTCATTGATTTAGCTATCCTCACGGCCCCACTCATGATAAACTACCAAATCCGAAATTCATTTGCCTTTATAAGTGTTGGTGAAACATGATTCGTGATGAAGCCAGGGTCAACTCTAGTCAAAGAAATATGCTATCGACTACACACCAACGGAAGTGAGTTATACGTACTTAAAATGGTGGCTCATAACGTAATATGCGCTTAATAATCCCCTACTTGTAAGTGGGCATTTACTCTTACTTGTGCATCGTGAAACAAAGATGAAGTCAATTAACTCAAAATCAAAGATATCATATATTTTTGAAATTCTATCGAAATGAATCAAAGTTTAAGTGGTGAATCGTGCATCAAAGAGAATTAAGATAATCATGCAATTTACGGAATATAGTGCTAAAAAGCTAAGTGACGTTCCTTACCTCCCCCCACTTAAACGAAACATTGTCCCCAATGTGCAAGGTGAAAAATGAAAATGAAAAGGAACTTAGCTTCGGTTAAGGGCGGAACCATAGAAGAATCGGATCGTCGTATAACCATCGGGCTCATGTAAGTAATCCATGAAGAATCAAGCTAAGCATCTCAAACAAACCAAGAAGAACAGTGGTGACAAGAAACCGGATAATAAAATTGTGATAGTAAAAAGAGAAAATAAGTAACTCCAAAACAAATTAAGCCTTCAAAATCATTATATTATTAATACTCTGCAACATCAACTAGATAGGAAAGAAAAATAAAAATTAAAAATAGAAAAGAACAACAATGAAAAGAAAAAAAAAACTAATCATCATCAGAATAACCCTCCCAGTCATCTCTAGGCTCAAAACCGGGAGGTGGACCAGAACTGGAGGCAGCAGCGGCCGAAGAGGAGGCTCGGTGATGTGGGGCAGTCCTAGGCGGTGGGGTCGATGGAGGTACGCCAAAGAAGTCTATAATCGTATCCATTTTGCGATGCAAACTCGCAATCTCTCGCGAATGCTCATCTAGCATAGCTCTCTGAGTCCGGGGTGCTCCGAGGATCAGAGTATCCTCCCTCTCAGCTCTCTGACTGATCCGTCTTGAAACTTTTTGAACCGACTGAAAACTGATCATCGGCTCAGGGTCTTCCCAATCATCACTGATGAGAATTTTCACCTCGTCCTCTAAAGCAAACATGTCAATCATCGGCCCGTATGGCAACAGCTCACGCTCGGATGTGGCGGCAAGCTCATGAATACGGCTATGCATCAGTAGACCGATGTTGACCGGAGATCCCTACTCCAGATAGAACATTAACTCCGCCCTCTTGGTGGTGACAGATACCGTGTGCTTGGTCGGTAGAAGGCATGCACAAACAAATCTGTTGACAATTGATCCCAAGATAACTCGTTCTCTAGGAAGATGGTAGGGGCTCCAGCAGGATTGCACTTCCATTGCACCCCAAAATATTAAGCTATCATGTTCATCCTCTCTAAATCTTCAATGTTGCTTGAGGATGTGTGCTCATCCGGGCCTGTTGGTCCCTTGGAAAGGCCAACACAAGTTTAGAGGGGGGGTGAATAAACTTGTCACCAAAAACTAATCCTGAGCTGGAAAAGCCCCATGAACTGAGTTTCTCTGAAACTCAAACTGATCTTCAATTCATTTTTGTTCCTGTCCCTTAACTTGTGCGGAGTTCAGTTAGCTCAACTGAATATAAGTCAATGCTGACTTATATTTAGTCTTGTTAATCGGCAAATGGATAAAACTAGCCTTTGTGCAATAGATGTGTCAGTTAAGTTCTAAGACTCTCTATGTATCAGTTCTGTGCTGACTCAGTGTCTAGTGTTTGCAGAGTGATAATGCAATTAATAAAACAAACACATATGCATAAAATAAATCAACACAAGATTTGTTTATGGAAGTTCCGGGTGGTGTAATCCCGTACGTCTCCCCTTCTCCTGTGGCATAGGAGGTATCACTAGAATAATGAGATAACTGTTACAAAATCCTAGCACTATGACAAATTCTTCACGACACCCTAGTTTCACTGCCTACACAAAATGAAGAAAGGTAAGATTGCTCCTTCATCCTCGCACACCGATCTTTCGGAGGTGGAATTGCTCCTTCACCACCACCATCGATACCAACACACACCCTCAGATCGCACTAATACCGTGGGCAACAAAGTTGCAAACCGTATGAAGAAAGGTAGAATTGCTCTCTTCAAACTATGCACAGCCAACCCTTTTTCACAAAGGTTAGGTTTAGAATTAATCAAGGATTAATTCAGTGAGCTGTTTGATTCTTCTGGATCTGACTTTGTAGCTCCAAGATGCCTTCTTTCCCCCTTAATGGGTAACTGGATCTTTCTTTGAAGTCTTCAAGGCAATTCCGTTGGCTTCCCCTTTTTCTAGGTATATCTGATTTTGTGGATCTGGATTTGGATCTTTGAATATACGCTTGTAAAGCTCTTTTTCTGATCCTCCTCTCTCTCTCTCTCTTCAAGTGATTCTCTTGTGTATTTATAGAGGTGATGTAACGGTCACTAGATTTTGTAGCCGTTACACCTGTCGTTTAGCCAACGTTCACATGTACGATATTTGTCGTATTGTCAGTTCAAATTTAACAAGGCTTTAACTCAGTTTTCTACTCTTTTTCAAAACTGAGTACTTTGTATACTTAATATCCGACTTCAATTGACTAAGTCGAGTACACCAATCGCTTTTTCTCTTATCCAAGTAATCGATAATCTTTGTCCTTAAGATTATTTAGTTTTACATGATCTATAACTCGCCAGTCACCACAGACTTGCTCAATCCCGACTTATAGTCACGACTTAATCACTTTCTAACTGAGTTTGCCACCTCGCTTCTTCGATTTCAGAATCGAGTCTGTGGTCCTCGCTTCTTGAGTCTTAGATAAGCCAATCGAGTCTGGTCCTCAACTTATCTTCTTCGATTCGCATAACCGAGTTTGAACCTCGCCTTCATGTGCATATTCGGCTTTCTTCTTGTCAGAATCTCGCTTTTCCTGTTGTGACTCAAATTGCTCGCCTAGTTCCTATTCTATTACAATGCTTGTCCTAAACAACCTATACAAAGTTCGGACTGGATAGAACTTATACATTTATCTCTAGACCATTTCTTGCTTCTTCTTTCATTATGCACTATAATGATTAGTTACGACTTCATCACCATGGGTTGTAAGTGATTTGTCTAATTTCGTGACTAATCATCATCAAAACATAAATAATATTTCCAACAATTTCCCCTTTTTTGATGATGTATCATAACCCTCCCTAAAAGCAATAATAAAAGAATAGTGCAAGAAATCATAACAAAACAAATAACAAACTAGAACAGCCAAGTTTATTACAAGATTCAAAATGAGACAAACTGAGTTATAACTGAATAAAATTACAACTTCTCTTTTTCCAGTGCTATTATCTTTTCTCCAAGAAAAATGCTTCTCCTAGTTTCCAAAAGTCTTCTTTCTTTTCCTTCTTCAACTGATTCGCCATCTCTAGGCTTGATCTCCAGATATTCACTGATCAAGCGATTAGCCTCTTCATTGTCTTTGTTCTTGAGCTTGATCAGAATTTCCTTGATTTCCTCTTCCATCAGTTTTTCTTCTTCATCCGAAATGAGATTAAGTTTTTCTTTTTCAGTTTTTCTTTCTGGTTCCTTTTCATCTTCCCTTTCTGGTTCAGCTTCCCCCTTAGTTCTTGTCTCTCCTGCCTTTAATCGTTCTTTCAATCTGATACAGATTGCAAGTTTCTTCCTTATATTCATCACAACTTTGACTGCGGTTTCTTCATCTTCTTCAGTCCTTGTTTCGTGAAGGTCTCTTCGCAGCTTAATTCCTCAATCGACTATCGCCTTTTTCTTCATTGAGTTGAGTGGTTAACGTATCAACGCTTATCTGTTTGTCTTGTTCTTCCATCAACTGTTTGGCAAGGAATTCTTCATCTGTTTCAGCTATGGCATCGCTTCTACCAGTACCAGCTTCTTCCTTAACTTCATCACCAGCTTTATCTTCCCCTTTGTTTGAAGATAAGCGATAGCAATCTTCAAATAATCTATGGAGGGTGATGAGGTTAGATTATTCGAATAGACCTGAGAAATGTGATCTTCCAATGAAATCATGTAGATCGTAAAGCTTCTGCTGTAGGGTGTGCATTACGCCTTCAATGATTTCTTCCACATTTTTCCTTCTTTCAGCTTCAGTTTCTTGATGCTGAGATTCTTCAGTTGCCAATTTGCTTGTAGATGCCTCATGAACTTGTGATGAGGAGCCGGTTTCAGGATAATAAAAATGAGTATCATGAACTGTCAGTTCCTTTTCATACTCAGCTTCACAAAATTATGTGTCTTCCACAGCTTCTCTCTATCTTTCAGTGTATTCCCCATATAGCTTAGTTGGAGATTCACTATCTTTAGTTTCATCAACATCATCATCTTCTTTAATTTCTTCATTTTCTTCATCTTCACTTTCTTCAGATTCATCAGATTCGGTGGGTTGCGAACAGCTATAGTAGCCGAACCTAATAAGATAGCAATTACAATCCAAGAAGTCATAAGCACATCGGATAGGCGCCCGCCCCCAAGCCAGTGTCCATCTTCATGAAATTACATTGGTAGACGGGTTGGGACCAGCCTTATTTCTATCCCGGTGAGCAATGTTCCTTAGGCTTAGTAGGGCTCGAACCTACAGCCCTTCTCTTCTTTACGTTAAAGGACTGTCAAGAGAAACAAGAGAAATAAACGATTCAATGATCCGACATTAAACCTCTCATACCTACTAATTGATGTACCTGGGATGCATTTCCTCTGGCTCCTGAAAAAGACATAATATGAACTGGATTACAAGGGTCGGTCATAGTAAAGTTGAGATTCATTTCTTGTCGCAAATATTCACTTGTAACATACCATATTTCGATGGATTGGCGTAACCGCCGGATAAGGGCTTGGGCTTGTTCATGGAGATATAAGTACCGATCGAATATAAATATAACATTTGAAACCTGATAACCGAATTATGGATACCGAAAGCGTTGTGCTTTGATGCCGCTTTAGGGAATTCTTATCTTATCTCTTACAAGAGGTGTATAAAGGTAAGAAAGTAAGTTCTTACCGGAGTGACCTTTAAAGGAAGTTCTTATCTCTCAATTACATCGACCCTTGGTCTCAACAAGTACTAGTATTATAACCCCTTATTGCTATTTCCGGGAAGGTCTTATATAGGTTTTAAGATTTATCGTGAAACGTCTGATATACGATAATCGGATGGAACAACTAAGATATTCTACAACCGGCACCGAGTTCGTTCCTAAACCTTTATCATCGCCGTTATCGAGCACGGTCTATACCTTACCTGTCCCCGGCACACACACATTGATTCACTATGGTACCGCGTGAACCTCTTATAGCTTAGCAGCTTAAGTTGCGATTCTAGGAGTTTATGTTCCAACTCTATCAGCCGGTGGCAAAGCACGGGTCTAAGTCTAACAGCTTTTCCTCCCGGGTAATCATCTTTAGTACCATCAATCAGCTAATCCGCTTCTCTTCCTTCCCACACCTTACCGAACGGGTCTTTTTTTCTTGTTTTGTGGCACACCTCCCTCTGAGCTTGTTCCACCCCCTATTCCTCTCCTGTAAGTCGAGTGGCGTACGCACCTCTCACATACTAAGAGTGGCTTCGCACCTATATCTCTTCAATCACTTACGTACTTCTCATAAGCAAGAGTAACGATGCGAGCCTTGGTAGGCGAGCTCACTAATAACTTTAAGAACTCACTTCGCTCCGCTACGCTCGTTCGCTCCAAGTATTGAAGAACTCGTTGCGGTGGGCGGTGTGTACAAGGCCCGGGAACGGATTCACCGCCGTATGGCTTGAACATTGAAGTTTGTATCCACATCATCACTGAGTTGAGGTTCTGGATTTGTATGTAAATTTGCCGCACTGAACCTTTCGATCATTTGATCCTGAAAATCAGATATATTTTGCAAACAATTAGTCAGGGGGTGAGTAAGCCAACTTCTAGTCCTAGATGTAGACATTGAAACTAAGTGAACTGATACAGTGAGGGGTCTTCAACAACTGGATGCTTCGAACAAATAACTGATGCACAGTTATCTCCTTGAGCAGTAACAATTCGGATCACTTCCAAAAGGAAGATTTGCTCTGATACCAATTGTTTGTATCAGAAACAACTGAACCTTGAAGCGGTAAACGATTTGGATCACCTTCAAAAGAAGGAATCGCTCCGATACCAATTGTTGGTATCGGAAATAACTGATGGCCAGTTACTTCAAAATAGACAAACTGATACTGGATCAGTAGTGGATCTCTTCAAAACAGAAGAACTGCTCCGATACCAATTGTTGGTCCCTTGGAAAGGCTAACACAAGTTTAGAGGGGGGGTGAATAAACTTGTCACCAAAAACTAATCTCGAGTGGAAAAGCCCCCAAGAATCGAGTTTCTCTCGAAACTCAAATCGATCTTCAATTCGGTTTTGTTCCTGTCCCTTAACTTGTGCGGAGTTCAGTTAGCTCAACTGAATATAAGTCAATGCTGACTTATATTTAGTCTTGTTAACTGGCAGCGGATAAAACAAGCCTTTTGTGCAATAGATGTGTCAGTTAAGTTCTAAGACTCTCTATGTATCAGTTCTGTGCTGACTCAGTGTCTAGTGTTTGCAGAGTGATAATACAATAAATAAAACAAACACATATGCATAAAATAAATCAACACAAGATTTGTTTATGGAAGTTCCGGTGGTGTAATCCCGCACGCCTCCTCCTCCTCGTGTGGCGTAGGAGGTATCACTAGAATAATGAGATAATCATTACAAAATCCTAGCACTATGACAAATCTTCACGACACCCTAGTTTCACTTTGTCTACACAAAAATGAAGAAAGGTGAGATTTCTCCTTCATCCTCGCACACCGATCTTTCGGAGGTGGAATTGTTCCTTCACCACTCACCACCATCGATACCAACACACAAAGTCCTCGATCGCACTAATAAATTGTGGCAACAAAGTTGCAACCGTATGAAGAAAGGTAGAATTGCTCTCTTCAAACTATGCACAGCCAACCCTTTTTCACAAAGGTTAGATTTAGAATTAATCAAGGATTAATTCAGTGAGCTGTTTGATTCTTCTGGATCTGACTTTGTAGCTCCAAGATGCCTTCTTTCCCCCTTAATGGGTTACTGGATCTTTCTTTGAAGTCTTCAAGGCAATTCCGTTGGCTTCCCCTTTTTCTAGGTATAATTGATTTTGTGGATTTGGATATTTGAATATATGCTTGTAAAGCTCTTTTTCTGATCCTCCTCTCTCTCTCTCTCTCTCTCTCTTCAAGTGATTCTCTTGTGTATTTATAGAGGTGATGTAACGGTCACTAGCTTTTGTAGCCGTTACACCTGTCGTTTAGCCAACGTTCACATGTACGATATTTGTCGTATTGTCAGTTCAAATTTAACAAGGCTTTAACTCGCTTTTCTCTTTTTCAAAACCGAGTACTTTGTATACTTAATATCGACTTCAATTGACTAAGTCGTAGTACACCAATCGCTTTCTTCTTATCCAAGTAATCGATAATCTTTGTCCTTAAGATTATTCGGCTTTTACATGATCTATAACTCGCTTACGTCACCACAGACTTGCTCGAATCCTCGACTTATAGTCACGACTTAATCGGCTTCTAACTGAGTTTGCCACCTCGGTTCTTGATTTCTATCGAGTCTTTGTCCTCGATTCTTGATCTTCTAGATAAGCCAACTGAGTCTCAGGTCCTCAAATAACTTATCTTCTTTAGTTCTAGTATAACCGAGTTTGAACCCTCGCTTCTTCATGTGCATATTCGAGTTTTCTTGTCAGAACTCGCTTTTCTTGTTGTGACTCAATTTGTTCGCTTAGTTCCTATTCTATTACAATGCTTGTCCAAAAACAACCTATACAAAGTTCGGACTCTAGATAGGACTTATACATTTATCTCTGACCATTTCTTGCTTCTTCTTTCATTATGCACTATAACAGTTAGTTACGACTTCATCATCATGGGTTGTAAGTGATTTGTCTAATTTCGTGACTAATCATCATCAAAACATAAATAATATTTCCAACAGGGCCCATCGGTGGATTTCGAACCCTAAAATGAGCATTGATTCGCTCAATAGAAAAATCAATCTTAACCCCTCGAACCATAGCAAATGTAACTCCGGGGTTGTGTGAAACATAAGCATAGAATTCTCTTACCACCGTGGCATTGAACCGAGTCGGTGAGTCTGCCATGTCCAAAATGTCTTGCTCTTGTAGGGCTCGTGGCAAAATTGAACCGTAATCGTCCGGTTCTACCCTCTCGCTCGAAAGCAATCGGTCTTGCGCTCCAATGCCCTCGGACGACTCGTTGATCTCTAAAGAATGGAATTGCTCAACCCCATCTATCAAAGGGTTAGCATCTCTCAGTATATGCTCGATAACCACCGGGACGAATAAATTTGATCGGCTAAGCTTGGGACCTATCATGGATGATAACAAGACCGGATAATGAAAGCTTTTAAAAAATTCACCGTCGGTAAACCGGCAAGTACTTCCGATTTACCGGCCTGATTTTTCTGGATTTCTTTCTCGACAAAGCCTTCGAGGATAAAATATGAAGAATCTAGCAAGACTCCTCACTAGCACAAAGAAAGACTGAGACAATAACAGGGATGAAGAAAATGGGTGTTTTGGTTGGTGAAAATGGAAGAAAGGTTTGATTTTGGTGGAGGTTTGCTGGTGATAGTGGTGGTGATGGTGGCCGACTGAATTGGAGAAGAAGAAGAAATGAGAGAAGTTTTGTGATTTGAGGAGAAGATGGTAGATGAGAGTGATGATAATGGTGGTGAATGGGTGGTTTAAATAGGAAAATTGAGTGAAGGTGGAAGGATTTGGTGGGATAGTGGGAGAGAAGTAATTAGGGTGAGGGATTCGAGGAGGTGATTGATGGGATTGAGGTAGAGTTATGGTGGAGTGTGGGAAAGGATGAAAATTTTGAAGAGAGAGGAAAATGTGGCGGTTTCTGCTGACTGGTGGTGTCTGATGCAACGTGTGTCCTCTACGTGTCTCTAAAAATTCAGCTTTATAAACTGACGTTCAGAAATCTGAAAATCCAAGCTCGGTATCCCGGGGGTAACCTAGGGCTTACCGGGGGTTCTTTTTCCCCAGATTTCTCTGTCACCTTCACTGCATACTTTCATCAACCTCTCTGCTCAATTCTGACCTCAAATTCACTAGCCTCTTACTTTCTTTGTTGTTATTCCGACTCAATCCTAACCTACTTCACTAGAATCCAAAACGAGTAATAAAAACCTTTCCACAACCACCGGTTTCCAGCCTAAAGGTGCGGTAGGATGAAAGAAAGCTCGTCCCTTCATCCGGCTACTTTTATTCATTCCTAATCTACCAAAGAGTTTAAAGAAATAGTTCTGAGTTTATAGTCGCCAGCTCGACTTTCTTTAGATCTCTGATCATTCAGGGGTTGAAGCTTTAACTCGCCAAGCTTTCGCTCAAGAGGTTTGTACCTTTCTAGAAACTTTTTGAGCTCTCTTCCTAGCACGCCTCTCTCTCTCTCTTTGCTTGCATACTAGGTCTGCCTCTGCGTCGAGATTTAGAATTTAGACCAAAGGACTCCACATTTCCTTCTTTAAGCTCAAAGCGTTCACTACGCAAAACGGAAGGACTAGCTTCTATGAGCATCTTGTTGTGGCCCTTCTCTTTTCTCTCTCTCAGCATTAGTCTCATGAATTCCTACTCTGCGGTTTCTACTACAACCTCTCGATGCTTATGCCCTTCCTTTTCTATCTCCATAATTTCCACCTTTCCTGAAGCAACTTTCCGGCCTATTTTCTAGGGGTTCTAAGATTTTGAAAGATACAGAATCATTATTCAACCTCAAATTAATCTCCCCATTATCAAAATCCATGACTGCTCTGCTTGTCGCTAAGAAAGGTCTTCCTAATGTAATCGGGGCACTTGGGTCCTCTAAGACGCCTATAATCGTGAAATCAATTGATAATCAAACCTCCTCGCCTTAATCGTGCACTTCCTAAGGGACCGGGGGCATATCTCTAGTCCTATCGATGAAAGTCATGGTTCGAGTTTGATTCATAACGACCGGAAGCTTAATCTTTTGGCGAGGAAAAAATGCGAGAATGTTGCAACTTTCGCCGCGAGTCGCAGACCTAATCCTACGGATATACCATTAATGTAAATTGGAAATCGCAACATGCCAGGGTCTCTAACTTCACCACGGTGTCCGTAATGCAGGTAATTGATCGGCCTTTTCTAAGTGTCCAATCTCACCGGCAGTGTACCGGGTCAACTGTAGCCTAGAATTGGTGAGTCAAGGTCGTATCCCACAGGGAATCTGGTCGAGTACCAAAGTCGGTCTCGTCCCTAGTTCAGGTCAACACAATAATGGAACGTGGTGACTTGTCAGATCACCGGTTCTACAAACTAAATATACACAAAAGAAAGATTTAAAACTATATAAAAGAGATAGCCGAGCTATGATCCAATCTAATACTCACAAACCCTAGCAAAGTCCCGAGGAATTCTTGATTTACCTAAA